>JAMXBB010000001.1:135042874-135277939 GCA_024138015.1 Lumnitzera littorea | reverse complement strand
CGGGCAAATATTTTAAAACATCCATTATCAGGTTTAGTATGAATTTCACACCATGGGAAAAGCTTTTCAAATATTTGCCCGATAATTGTATAAAAATGCTTGTCGCCATGACTTGACAACCTGCTGATTGAATAACTGCCACGTTAGTGATTTTACCCAAGCTGCTGAAATGTGTATAGATTTGCTTGTAACACGTGTATATGAAACTCCGCAGTGCTAATTATTCACAAACTGTTGTTTTTTCTATTTCTTTTTTTTTTTTTTTTTTTTTAACGTAGATAATATATTATTAGTAAACCAAAGTAGTCAGTTCCCGTTATGTACAGACAGACACAACCGATTTAAACAACTGAAATTCCTAATTCCGAATACAACATCGAAACATGCACTAATTGGACTTAGCCAGAAATAGAGCTGCTTATGAGGTTGGCCCGGCCTGGCAAAAGCCTGAACAGTCGGTTCATAAGCTTAATCATGGTTGAATCGTGATCAACTTTTAAGAGTAGTTTTGAACCGGTTTGGCTCTTGAATCAATTTATATGTATATATAATATTATTTTTTTAAATTTTATCAATTTTTTAAATATATTAATAAATTCTAATAACGTGATCTCCTTTCTTTTTTTTTTTAAGCGTACTAATTTATTAATAATTTTAATTTTTTAATTAATTTTTTACTTAATATGATTCCAGCTTTTTTTATTTTTTTCCTCTTAAGTTTTATCTTTTCCCCTTATTCAAATACTTAATATTTGATAAGTTTTATAAAAAAGACTTATATTAACTTAAATTGAATTTTTTTATTTATTTTTAACATATAATTAATTTATGATTAATCATTTATCATTAGTTTGATAATATTATTTTTAAAAAGTTGTTATTCACCATTGCAAAAAAGTTAGTTTTGATATATTACGATCTAATAAATATTATCAAATTATTTTTTACGATTTAATGACGTCTTTTCTCTCTCTCTCTCTCTTTTTGTTTTTTAGGGATGAACTGGCTGGGCCAATCCGTCAATTCAATTGTGAGTCGACCCAACGATTCATGAACTGTCAGTTCAAGCGATTCCACCCTCTTGAACAGCTTAAGCCCTTAGGGCTTTGCAGTTCAAGCTCGCCTCCTATGGGCCAAGTCAATTCGTCGGCTTAATTAGCCAGTTTACAATTCGGAATTGACTCTTATACAAATCTAACTATAATCATCTTGTTCAAAAATTAAAGGTTTATTCCTTCTGCTCATATTTCCTTAACCTCAAAATGTCCTCATCTAATATTTTTTAAAGGCTCTCGAACAAGATGATTATGATAAAATCCTTCATGAGTTGTTATTTAACTTGTTGATTTCTTAAATAACCATTGGTTGCTATACTTGAACAAAATATCTAAACCGTATACTTTATCTCAATAAATTTTAAAACTTTATTGCAACTCAATAATTTAATTCCCATAGAAATAATTCAAACTTTAGTAGAATGGAAATGAATATATTTTTTAAATATATTTAACAATTGGAGCTTAACTTTCGGTAACTTATATCCTCGAATATTTTAATCGATGCAACTTAAATATTCTAGATAACACCTTCTAAGCTAACCTCTGAATTTATTAATTCTTTTTTATCTTTAGTAAGAGAAACTACTAAGCAACCCTTTAAGTATTTCATTCCTTTTATGGTTTCATTCTAAATCTTCTTTTATCTTGATCAAGTATATTTAATTTATCACTTAAACAATTTGCACACCATGCATATAGTAGTTATCACTTAACACATTTTATGTTGTCATCAAAACTAAATTAGAAGACTTAACAATATGGTTTCAATGCAATGAGGAAATGATGAGATAACTTCTTGGAAATTGAATCAACCTCTTGTTTTAAATATAACCGGAATAATTTTATTGAAATAGTGTGTTTTGTCTTTAAACTACTCCCAAAAATAAAACTAAAACCTTATATAAAATGACCTTCTATCATAGGATTTCCTTATTATAAAAGTTGATGTCTCAAATGATATCTAAACATTATCGAATTGTGTAATTTACTTGTATTTTGAAAAGATCAATTTACTATTCAATTGAAATTTTTATAGTCATTTTTTCTTTCTGAATTAACTCTATTAAATCCGTTTATTAACATAAACATAAGGTTGGACCAAAAATTGAACATTCTAATGGTCACTTGTAAGGAGTTGTGCAACCCCCAAACACGTAGTCCTCAACCACTAGCCACCTCTCAACCTTAGGGTGGTTGGAACGTTTGCTTAAGATGAAGTGGGTCACAATCCACTTCAACAAGTGAATCGTTTAACTTGTTAGCAATAATGAGTCAATTCTTGATTTGTCCTTATATCCATATCAAAAAATACAGTTAACAAAGTTAGTTCTAATAGTAAAAATGTCTTACGAAAACTTTGATTATATAACAAATTGTTTTTTTTTTTTAAATATAGGTAATAAATCGCCAATTCAACAAAGTTTAGGCATCATTTATAGTGTTAATCTTATTAGAAATATGATTTCGACCTTTCACTTCACTTTTTATAGGAAAAATAATGTAAGGCAAACTTAGTCTCCTAAACCCTCAATCGATACTACCTCCACCTTTGTCTTTCTCTCTTGTTATGGGATCCTTTTCTTTGTCAAGACGGTGTTCAAGAAATTAATGTCAAAGGTAAGTCTATGTGCTTTGCCTAATTGACATTTATTTTCTTTTCAACATGGGGGAATAAAATCTCAACAAATATAAGAATGAAGAAACAAATGCATCCAAAGGTAAGAGTTTAAGACTTCTAAAATTATTTTTGGTAATAAACAAGAGATGTGCCTATTTTTTATTTTTTTTTTAAAGGGTGGAGGGAAAGAAGGGTAAATCAGAAGTATCTTGGAAGGAGTTTATGACACCATACCATTTCACCTTAATGTAAGTGTCCTTGTTGATGTTTTATTTTAATATAATCTTAGATAACCCTTTTAAGCTTAAATCACAATTTGCAAAGTAAACTATCAACTAGGAATGAAATAAAAGTGACTCAATATGAAAGTTGATGAAAAAGAATGGATTGATAGACAAATTGGAGTATAAAGATGTATCATGAAGTTAAAATGACTATTTTTTAGGAAAAGGTATATGCAATTGGGTACTTAAATAGTATCAACTTGGTAGAAGAAGTCAATTATGACCTGACATTAAGGAAAAAGAACGACTTATATGAATTATACAAGTTCCGGCATGAGAAACATTAGGCAGGATGTAAGCCTTGTGATTAGTTACTTGGGGTTTGGTTTGTAGAATTTAGAGCGATTGAATAAATTGTCCGATCTAACCCAATTCAAATTATACGATGAAATTAAGAATATTAGTAAAAGTGATCTCGTAAATTTGGATTTAGGAAAATAAAGAATAAAATATTTAATTATTATAATGTTAAATTATATATATATTACCAATTATTTATCAGAAATATATAAAATGAATTTTGATAACTAATAAACAAATAAAGATAAATTATATGCACACTAAAAATTATAAAATAATATAAATAATATTTAAGAGTATTTATTTATACCACAATGCATGTATATGTAGGTAGAAATACGTGAAATATGCCAAATTAATATTAAATAATTAAATAAAAATCAAGAAAAATATGGAAAAATCCAAAAGTAGGGCGTAGCAAATTGGAAATGAAGAATGGAAAGTAACCAATTAAAATCAACCAATAGAAAAGTAAAAAGATAAGAGATAAGGGACACCTGATAAAGAAAAATCCCAAGAAAAATCTCAAACCCAAGTATAAATTCAACAAACCACTTCTAAAACCTCATTTAGTCAGTTTAGCATCAAAAAAGAAATTAGGGAAAGGAATGTAGAGAAGAGAGGAAAAACTAATTTTAGCAAAATTAATCAAAATGTTATGTATTTAGGGTTTATAAAGATAACCCATGTCTAACTACCATCCGGAGAGGAACTGCCACCACCTACAAACAATGGACCCCACATCTAGAG
Organism: Lumnitzera littorea; assembly: GCA_024138015.1. Lineage (NCBI taxonomy): Eukaryota > Viridiplantae > Streptophyta > Magnoliopsida > Myrtales > Combretaceae > Lumnitzera > Lumnitzera littorea. The sequence goes on along the minus strand of JAMXBB010000001.1, from coordinate 135,273,929 downwards.
TTGTAGACAATGGTGGAGCTACCACTAGTAGCAGGAGGCTTGTCAATTGATAAGTTTCAATTTTCCTTCTGAATTTTTTTAATTTACTAAAACTATCAAATATGCATGGAAAATTATGAAATTTGGTTTCCTTAGGTATTTTTTCATGTAGAATAGAATATTAAACCAGTTTTTTAAAATTTGAAGTGCTTATATAGGTTCCTTAAGAATAGGTTTGATTCCAACGAATTTTGTATGAATTTACAAAAATAGTAAAAAATGTTATTTTGGTCTAATTTTTGGTATACATATTCCTTATATGATATATTTAACTTACATAAAAATAATTTTTGATAAAATACATGTTTATTATTTATTAAAATTATTTTGTTAAATTTACCTTGTTTTTCATATGAAAGAAATAATGGATTTTTAATTACATTCCTTAATGAATCCAATTTGTAATGACTTCTAAATCTTAGTTATGATTTTGGAAATATTTATTTTGAATCTTATAATTTTACTTGTTTGTTTACTTAATTTAAGTTAATTTTTAGTAAAATTAAACCTAAAATCAGTATACCGGAGAATAATATAGACATAACTATCTTAGTACTTTTCATCATCATAATATAACAACCATAATTTACTAATTATAATATATTTTCCATAGCTTTATTAGAGTTTAAGGAATTAGTTGTATGTATTATGCATAATATGTACTAAATATGTAGGTGAATAGTATATTTTAAGTTAATTTTGTAATTTAGGGTTAATTTGATATAATTTTTTATTTAGGATGTGTTTAGACATTTGATATGCTATTGGAGAATGAAGGATGATATATATAGTGTTAATAGGTGATTTAGGAGTGAATTATGTAATAATACATAATATGTAAATATAGGACATTTTGAGTAGAAAATATTATGCCAAAAGTGATAATATTATAATACTATTAATATAAAATAAATATGATATTAATTATAAATTTATATAATTATATTAAAAAGGTAAATTTTTTTCACATTAAGAGTAAATTCGGTAGTTAAATGAGGACTAGGGTATACTGTGCATACTATAATACTAATTAGAGATTAAATATGATATTTAGAATACCCAAGCATAATGTGATTAATTTCAAATTATGGTTCGAAATGAAATCTTAAGATTACATATAACACCTGTAGTTGAAACTGATTGGAATCGGATTCGCAAAACAGAATAAGAACCTAGCTTAAATTAAAAATAATTGTAAAAGACAAAACCTGAATAATTAGGTATATTAAATCCTAAATTAAAGATAACAATAAGCGTTATAGGATAAAATCAACCTATGTCAGTTATGTGAAGACTAAAACAATATTTATATTATAAGGATTATCGGTGATAGCCTATACGAGTTGTACCTTAAGGGAACAAGCGAAGAATCTAGTTAAGTTGAGATTAATATATTACTGTATTTCGAAATACTAATTTGCAGTACTCGGAGGCTTAGAATTGTACTTGTCTGTACTTGTTAGATAGTTGGTTATGTGCATGTGCTTGTTCTGAGTTAATGACATGATTTTGATTTGTTACTTTGGATTGTATTGTATGATTTGTTTGAAATGTCTGAATGCCTTAAACTTGATCTAACTAAATCTCATGCCTCGAAGTGGTGAAGTCGTAATAGTTTCACCGTACAAACCATTTTAGGATAGAAGCCGACCTTACAGCTGCTATCTTAGACTTAATCTACACAAAGTGTCCACGATTAACTCGCTTTGAAGTAAAAAGTTCATATATAGACACGTTATTTATATTTGACATTATAAAGAATACATGTTTACTCTAAGATATTCTAAGTATATTACAAGATTGAATAGCCTAAACATAATCTACTTCAATAATACATAAATTATTACTAAAAACTTTAAGGATAGAATCCAAACTTAAAATTATAATTGTTCCTCAGGTTATTATCCTCACTCCCTTAAAATCCAGTAGTAGCTAGCTTTAAGGTAATTATAATTTGCTTCTTAACTAGCACTTGCAACAAAGTCTATAGGAATATGAGTAACCATAGCTCAATAAGTTGGGACGAAGACTCAAAACCATATAGTAAACATAAACAGAGTTATCAATCAAATTATTAAGTGTAATGCATACTCAAGCAAATGCTATTGTACGATGTTATTCAACTTGTTGTGAGATTAGAGAAATTGCATTCACTCTAATCCGAGTTAAGGAGTTTCCGTTAATATAATAGCTCATGACCAAACCTAAGCTTATGCAATGGAGACCACTCCTCTTACGACTACCTTTGAACCATTGACTTCACCCTTACCCAACCTCCTCACATGTTACTTAGTTCGACTAAAGATAAATAAATGACCAATTATGTTTTCCAGCATTAACCCTTTCGAAAGGGTCGATATTTAGTTGAAAAATCCTAATGTTCCCCTAATGGGTTGCTATGCATATCTAGTTTAGATTTATGAGTTAAATATTTAGTTAAATTCAGTTTAAGATGTACAATCATTTCAAACAAATCACACAAATACAAGTTAGAGCAGCAAATCAGTAATCATATCAGTAGCTTAGAACAAGCACATGCACATAACTAACTATTTAACAAGAATAATTCAGTACAATTTCAAGTTTCCAAGCATTGCAAATTAATACTTCAAAATATAGCAATGTATTAATCCTAATTTACTTAGTATCCTTGGTCGCTTACTCAATCAATCGTAGGTCAACTCGTCTTCGTGTATCCTATAATATATAATATAAGTGCATTTTTAGTATTTATATCTTGATGATACATATATGTATATATACTCTAGGTCATGATTTAACCTAATTCTTCCCATATACATAATAGTTATTATTAATTCATCTTAGGTTAGTTTAGGGTTCGGTTTCCAAATCTGGTTTTGATTTAGGTTCTAAAGTGGTTTCAATTAAGGATATTATACGTAAAACTTAAAAATGCGATCTGAACACAAATGTGAAATTCATCACATTAGGCTCGAGTGTCCTAATTATCACTTTTAGTTCTACTCTATTTTACCTGGTATACTTAAATCCTTATTAGTATACTGAATTTACTTTCGATGTGAGAAAATTTTACATTTTTTTTATAATTACCTAAATTTATGTCTTTTTCTAGATTGTATAGTATAATATCAATTTTTATTTTAACATTTTCTATTTATTATATATCCAAATTTTGCATATTATGTATTGTACCTATTATGTACATAATACACATTTAATATTTCTACCACTCTAAATATCATTTCCCAACATCAATTAACATCTCAAAATATGTAAATTCATCTTAAATCAAATTTTACTCCTAATTACCCTAATTTACAAAATCAACTTAAAATACACTATTTTTACTTATTACATATATACTACATAATATCCTAATAATTACATCTAACACCTTAAATGTTAAAAATATCATATTTTATCAGATTTCGACATCTTAAAACATATAATTATGCACTATATCAATAATTATCTATTTAATTAGCTAATTAACCCAAAATTACCGATTTTATGCATTATTTTAAGGTCTTATCTAATAATTTTGAAAATTCATTTTTGAAAAAGGGCTTCATAGCATTGTTATATAATCCTTAAATAGTCTACACAAAAATTTTGAGTTCAAAACTACACTTTTAAGGTCATTTAATTCTAAATCGAAACATATTTGATTTTACATGATTTTTTAAGCACCACATATCACGAGACATATTTTTATCAAAATAATATTTTTTATAAAAATTACATACAAAAATATTTTAGAATACCAAATTTCTAAATTTTCTAAACATACTTAATATTTTTAACAAAATATGTAAAATTGAGGGAAAAATTAGACACACCAGAACTGGTGGCTTTAGCCACCTCCAGCCATCGAGGACTTATTAGCTACCCTAGGCGTTGCCACCACCATGTAGTGGTGGTAGCCATCTACTTTCAGGTGCTCATCTGGTTGGGGATCTCCTATAAGGCCTTAAATGCACAGATTTTTGCTAATTTTTATAAAAACCCTAATTGCCTCTTAATTTTGGTGCTCTCTAATTTTGTAAGGTTGCACATTGACCAAATGAGCCTTTGTAAAAATTTGACTATTTATAGAGCTATAAAGGAAAGGAAAATTATAACGGATAGGATAAACATTTTGAGGTTAGTTCAAATAGGAGATCAACATTTTAAAAAGTTTAAATAAGGGATAAACATTTCATAAAGTGGTTAAAATAAGGGATAAACGTTTCCAAAAGTTTAAATAAGGGATCAATATTTTATAAAGTGGTTCAAATGAGGGATTCATAATAGCATCACTTTGTGAAACGTTGATCCCTTATTTAAACTTTTCAAAACGTTTATCTTTTATTTTAATCACTTTATAAAACGTTTATATCTTATTTGAAAATTTTAAAATATTGATCTTCTATTTAAATTAAAGCCCAAACATTCATCCCCTCTGTTGTAATTCTCCTTATAAAGGAATTTTAATGCATTAATTGAATAAGACAATTGCCTTATCTCCTTTAATTTTGCCTTTATAATTGTTTGAATTTAATTGGCCAATTTTTTTTCTTCATCCCCTAGTTGCCAAGACCCAAATCTGGATTCTTCCACACTTATCTAATTTTTTAATAATTTTCTTTAATTAATTAATATTATTTTGTCATATTTCGCGTATTTTAAGTAATTACGCGTATTTCTATCTACATGTAAATTCATATATAGTATAAATAAATACTTCTAAATATTATTTAAGTTATTTTATGATTTTTAGTATGCATATAATTTATCTCTAGCGATTCGTTAGTTATCGGAACTCGTTTTAAGCATTTTTGATAAATAACGGATAATTTTCATAAAATTCAATATTATATTAATTATTCATTTTATTACTTATTTTCTTAAATTCAAATTTATAGAATCACTGTTACTAATATTTCTAACTTTATCGTAAAATTTGGGTTGGATTAGATAATTTGCTTGATCACCCTAATTTTACAAACTAAACCCCAAGTAGCCAATTGTGGGGCTTATACTAAATACATGACTTGTAAACATAAATTGGACTCGCATAGTAACTTATTAGGGGAAAGTTAAGGTTCTCTAGCTAAATACCAACCCCTTCGGAAGGGATAGCGTTCGATAGTATAATTGGTACCTTCTTTACATTTAGTCGAACTAAATGACAGGTGAGGAGATCGCAGTAACAGTAAAGTCAATAGTTCGAAGGTAGTCACAAGAAAAGCGATATCTCCATTGTACAAGCATGAGTTTGGTCGTAAGCTATTACATTAATGGAAACTCCTCAACTTGGATTAGAGTGGGTGAAATTTCTCTAATCTCATGACGGGCTAGATAATGTTGTGCGATGGTATTTGCTTAAATATGTATTTTATATAATTAATTTGGTTGATAACTTTGTTTATGTTTATTGTATAGTTTTAAGTCTCCATCCCAACTTATTGAGTTGTTAGTTGCTTACATCCCTATAGATATTATTGTAGGTATTAGCCACGAAGTGGCCTATATTTATCTTAAAGCTAGCAACTGCTAGATCTTAGGGATTGGGGAAATACATTTGAAGAACAAATATATTTTTAAGGTCTTAGCTCTTATTTTAAAATCTTTCATTTTTGAATAATATATTACTTAAGAAATATAGTACAATGAAACTCTGCAAACATGATTTGTAATATTTGAATCCTAGTGTATATATATATTTTCATACTTTCTTAGATACATAATTTATTTAATTTATAAACTATTTATTTCAAAGCGGGTTAACTGTAGACACCTTGTATAAATCAAGTCTAAGATAGCAACTATGTAGTCAACTTCTATCTTAAAATAGTTTGCACGGTGAGATTATTATAACTCTGCTATTTCAAAGCATAACACAGGACATTGCATGATCTATCTTAACCAATCATTTGGTGGAAAATCAATAAGTATATCTACATTTTACTAAAAATAAAAATCATTACTATTATATCTAATTATAGAAAGACAAACAAAATTAGAGATTGCCTTTAGAAGATAAAATGACTTAAATAAAAGTATCATTTTCCTCCCATGCCCTTTCTTCAAAATATTAAAGATATGCTCAAATCGAAAGAAATACCAATAGCAGCTACTCTTGTAATTAAGTAAGGGCATCTATGTTTTGTTAGTTCATTAGTACTAAGAGCATTAAATAAGGCATTGAATTTGATGTTGTTGCATTTCCTTGGAAAGTATTTGGATATTTGTCAATACTAAGTAAGAACTAGGTACCTAAGTAATCGTTGTTTGATGTTTGTGTGTGCTAAGATTAAAAAAAAAAAATTGGAATTGATAATGGATTAACTACTAAATTTATTTCTTATCGCTTGTGATTGTCAAAATCATTTTTATGAAAAATTAGACTAAGACCACATTTAAAAACATGCTTATGGACTTGCTCCATGCTTTCAAAGTCAATTCTTAAAACTTAGCTCCATATTTTCAAAGATTTGATCATGGAATCTACTTTGTTTAGTAAGTGAAAAGATAGTAATAAAAAGACATGAAAGAGGGAGAAAAAATAATCAAAGATGTAATTAGATTAAAAAGTCGATAACTCCTTTTCTAATTGAATCAAAATCAATATATCATCGAATTTTTCATCCATACTTACTTAAAGTTATTCCAAAGACGTGTGAGAATCAATCAGATTCCATAGACTCATGGCATCTAATAGATTCCAAGACTCATGAGAACTTAGAGGGATTCCATCTGCTAATGGGAGCACAATGGTTAATATTTTCATGGATGACTCTTGAGAGCATCGAATTTCACACTTCTAAAATCAACGCATACAAAGGGTCTACACTTCAAAAATGACTACTTAGATTCGTTTCATGAATATTTTATATATGATAGGTAAGTGTAATATTATGATAAAATGGATATGGAGAATGATTGTATAAAGTATCCTAAAAGGTTTTGATGGTAATAAACCAATGTGTCAAAAGATTACTAATAACTTTACTTAGTATGTATTGCTAATATTGAAAATTAAGAAGAAGATATATTCTTAAGTTTTGCTCAAGTAAGAATAAGTTCTAAAGAACTAAAAAGAAATTTTGATTAGCTAAGAAGAAATTTTGAGTAATTTTTCCAAGAAAAAAGTTGAATTTGTATCAAGGTGAAGACAAAAGCAAAAGTTCTGATGAAGTAAAGTCCATAGATAGAAGTTTTGATATAGGCAAAAGATGATGAAGTGAAGTCCATAAATAGAAGTTTTGATATAGGCAAAAGAAGAAGTTTTTGGAGAATCAAGAATGTTATTCTTTTCCATTTCAAGACCTAATGTAGATTAGGATCTAACTCCATGAGTTAAAAATATTAGCATAACTACCCTAAAGAGGCCTAGTAAAATTAACCATAAAGTTGTCATGTCACGTGTAGATTTACCATATGATAACCACTTTGCAAGTTAGAGTTACAAGACTCTACTTAAGTATATATTCATTACATTTAATGTTATATATAATTAGATAATAAGAAAATAACTACAGAATCTAATATCTTACAACCTTCCCAAATAGTAGAAATTTAAATCCCTTACCGAGTAGTATAATGGGTAGTTACTACAACATTTTAGCTAAGCTTCTAAAACAAATAGAAACTTCCTTCTATTGGGTTGCTAAGAGTAGAATCTATAGTTCGATAACTAACATAATATATGCCTTCTATAATGGTATACAAGTTCTTGGGCTATAGCTGCACCGGATACATATGATAGCCTATTAGCACCATATGGGGCTATAGATGGCTAGCAACATTCATCTTATACTATCACTATTGAACAATGTAACTATCGTTCATGCGTAGTCCTAAACCATATTGTGCTTATGTAGTACCTATAAGATCAATTTGTTGAGAGATAATCATATTGTTGAGGAGAAGGGGAGCTTTGAATAACAGGGAGAAAAATTGTAAAGGAGTAGACTTATGGGTTTGATATCATATTCAATCCAAACACTTAAGATACTAAGTTAATGGGTCTTTTCCATTTATATATCATTCACTCTACTTTTATATTTTTAATATGGAATTCTCTTCCAATATGGGATTTCTTTTATCTAAATACTCATACTTATATCTCAACAATCTCCCCCTTAAGTGTGAGTCTCTTCCATACTGGTTTACAATTTACACTCCTCTCCATTTGGGGAGTAGAAACCACTTATAACTTCATCAAAATCTTGTTAATTGATTCTACTAGGCTTGCCTCATGAGTAACTTGCAAGCCACCTGTTACACATCATATTGTGGCTTTCATTTGAGTCACCATTACCTAACTCTAATTTCCACATAGGATGACCATTCATAAGAGCTAAATCATTGCATTTGTTTTGTCTCGTCCTAACCAAACCATTAGTTGTGATACCACTTTTTAAGGAGAAGTGGAGCCATCAATAACAGGGAGAGACCTTATGAAGGAATATGTTTGTAGATTTAACATTATATTCAACCCTAAACCTTAAAGTATTAGGGTATGCAATATGAGAATTCTTTTTTCTACATACACACACTTGTATCCTAACACATATATCAGCTTAGTTTCTCTCTTAAAATCTTGGGTATGCAAGTTAACAAACAAATTAAGTATGCAATGTAACTAAACCTAGGTTATGGTTAGTTTCAAACTATAAATCAATATAAAATTGACCTGCCATTTAGTAATCGAAACTAGCTCATGAGTGGTGGGTTTGAACTAGTCAAAGACTTATTGGTTTATGTGGATCTAGATGATTTAAGCTCCTAATTTGCCTAAATCAGTAGGTTTGAATCGGATTTTCTTTTTCTTTTTAACAATTAACATTAAATATACATAGTAACATATATAGCATTCTATATTACATATATATTGTACTAACATACATGTTTATACAAATTATATATTTAATACATATTAACATATATAATATATGCATATAGTATACAAAATTTACATATATATATATAGCAGACTAAAAAAAAAAAAAGAAAATTCGGTTCAAGGATTCAAGAACCAGCCCGTGAACTGATGTACCCGATGTATTGCCCAGAATTGGCCCTAGCTGGAACACACTGTAACAAAAAGTTGAACTGCGGCTCGACGATTTGGAATTGGTTACAGGCCGCTTCGAGCCCGGATGCAATTCTAAACGCAGCAATATAACCATATGATATGTAAAAGCATGCAAAGTTTTTCGGAAACATGTGCACAACACGGCCTGTCACCCATGGTTTAGGAAACACAAATTTTACACGCCAGGTCCAATTACTTTAGAACCCACAGTGTTAACAGCCCAATAAAGGCCCTAGTCAAAGCACGGCGAATCACAGTGTTTAAATACATTAGTTTCATGCAATGACCATTTATTATCTTGTATTCAAATATATTGAAGTTTGGTTTCGGGTAATCATACAAAAACATATCAAGGAATCATAACACAATTATTACACCGCTAAAAAATCGTACGTTTGTTAGGCATTACATACAAATAAGATTCGGATCAAATTACAATATTAAAGATTCGCTAATTTTAACAACTACATACTGAGGATAGATCAATGAGAGAAGTATTCAACCTACCATTTCTCACACTAGTCAAAATATTTTTTGGGACCCTGTTAGGTTCAAAGGTGTGATAAATAAAATTCAATCAAAATAAAAATTATTTTACAACGTAAGCTTGAAATATACTTAGCTTTCTTGGTTAGCCAGTTTATACTCATTTACTTATATCTTTATGTTTCAACTCGGTTCTTTACAAATTTATAGTCTATGCAAAGCTTACAATGTTAAATTTTTTTAATTTAGCAATCAACTAACCTTCTTTAGATTTAAGAAATCTTACTAAATAATTTATATCTAACATTGGAATAGATTCCAGATGGGTTTTATAAAACCTAAACCCACCCTTATATGATTTAACATTTTTTAAAACTCTATAAGTTTTTATTTCTATTATCAAAACTCACCCACCGTATAGAAATTTTTTCTTCTATTATAAGAATTCATGCCTAAAATCATTATGGATCCTATACTCTAACCATCTAGTGCTAATTATATTAAATATTTTGTTTTACTTTTGATATTTTAAACTATTGTTTGTATATGCTTAAAGGATTTTGATAAACAAATACTTAATATATTTGTTAATCTTCTTAATAAAAAAAGATATATTCAATAAGTAATTTATTATTTTTTATCGAATTAGGTTTTTTATTGAGTATTTTATAATCTTAAAACTTAACCCCCTAAACTCTTTTAATAAGTTGGTTGGGTTTGATTCCCTATAATAACTTGCCCAATTGCATCTCTACCCAACAACCTCAGCAAATCCTAAATTAGTGTTCCTCTTTTTTTTTTTTTTCAAATCTAGTCTATATATACGTAGTATAGCACAACAATTACTATAAATCAAGCACTATCTTATCAAATATAAGTTATAGGAATTCGGCTAGTATAGTCTTTGACATACTTTCACCAAAGCACTCACATTATATAAATGAATTTTCTACTCTCGTCCGGATTTTTTCTGGATTTCTACTCAACTTCAAAAAATTCATATCCCATCAATTTGAAACCGTTATTCGTGTTCTTTGTGTCCATCTGAAGTTTAGATAGTCCGTTTTTATCTGAAAATGTTAGATAATAGATTAGGGCTCATATTATTCTACGGAAATCTACTAAACAAGATACCGATCTCTACTTTCATTCTCGTGTAAGGTTCCAGATTCGGCGTTCCACTTGAAGATTCGTATTTAATCGTTTTAACCGCAATTTTCCCATTCTTGGTATCTATGCAAAGCCTAGAGAGTCTATTTTCACCAGAAAACTTGAAATAATCTATTAATGCTTATCATTGTGCCGAAATTTATTAGTTTAGCTACGAAATTCGTCGTTTCTAGGAGTAAGGGTTCCTTTTTATGATTTTCAGTTTTTTTGGAGTCGGGTTTTCCTTTGTCTTATTTTCAGTTTCTTTAAAACGGCCGTATAGAAAAATCAAACGTATTAATCACACGAAATCCTTAAATTAGCTATTCATATCTTCTATTACCGATTCTTTCTTTAGTCAAGTTTTTATAATTCTTTTTATCTGTATAAATCTATTTCTAAATTCCATTGATACAATAAGTACACGTTTAAAGAAAGCATAAAGGAGAAAAGAAAAACACATAGCAAGGTTTCTTCATACATTTCATTCCTTCGTGTCCTATCTTGGTTATAACATTAGTATAATCTATTATATAGTTATCTAAGAAAACTAATCCGTTAATTTTATCTTTTGCACTATTTTTCATTCCTTCATGTCCTGTCTCGGTTATAATCAAATGTATTATATAGTTATCTAGGAGAATTAATCCATTAATTTTGTCCTTTACACTATATTTGGATTAAAGAAAGAAACGAGCAGGAAAGGAATTGAAAGGGAAAAAAAGTACTTTTCCCTTGCTTGGAATGGAGAGAGGAAAGGGAGGAGAGGGATTAGCAAGAAATGTTTTCCTTTTAAGCCCACAAAAATCATTGTCTAAAATATGGAGAGAATAAGAAGGAAACTTATTATCCAAACAAGATTTTCACTTTACTTTCTTTTTTTCTTATTCCTTTCCTTTATCCTAAATAAAGTGTTATAAATTATTTTCTTTGACAAATATTTCATTTTAAACTGGTCATTTTTTTCAAAAGTATATAAATCTCAAATTTTTTTTTAAAGTTTCATGCATGGATCGAAAGGACCTATACTTCATCTATTAAAGGAAATTTCTTGAGGCAAGTAGCCGGCTGACAACTTAATATTAAGTATTTTTGTATGCATTTTCTAGAAACATTGTATTTATTTTATATAACACTTGTGTAAAAGTGATAAAACTTATAATTATCAATGTTTTTGCAAATTTTTGGTAGCATTTTGATTTCTAATAGTGTTACTAGAAAATCAACATGTTTTTTGAGATTTAAAATTATGACAACAATTGGTGACTTACTCCAAGTTTGTTCCTTCATTGAGATATCAACATAGTCTAGCCTTGGTTTAGAGTTTAGCAATTGGGATGTCCTTTAGAGCTTAGTATGGCTTGTGGCCTTGTGCTAATAAAACACAAATTAACATTTTTCCTATCTCTCTCTCTCTTCAAAAGGTACGTCTTTTCTCTCTTTCTCTTATCTCTCTTACATATCACTATATGCTTATCTCAGTTAAGGTTTAGAGGAGTTTCTATTTTACTCATCATTTTATTATAAAATTGGGATATGTAATTTTATACTTCCGAATCTATATGATGATATAATTTTTATGCCAATTAATGAAGATTTTATTTATTATTAACTCTAGTGTTTTCTTCTTGTTGCAAGTTATCATTTTGCACTTCAAATGCTAGATAGCCTTTAAGTAAACTGACTATTTCAAGGTAAAAGATGATCTCCTTTATGATAAATTTCTTTTTGTTTTAAACTACTTTCATTTGCTCACTACATTGTTCCTTTTTTGTCGGGGTGAACTAAGGACATTGCATTACTTAGTAAAGTATATGTTCACTATCTTGTTGCAACTACTGTTAGATGTAAACTATCTTAATCATTTTACCAAATTTATAAACTATTTTACTCCAACATCATATGTTACTAAACATAATCTTTAAGATTTTCTTCACTCTCCTCTTGTCTTGTCATAAAAAGTTGCTCCCCACTTAGAAAAATTGCCTTATGCTCAAGGCAAAACTTTAGATAATCTCAAATAGAATTTGTAAAGCCAACCTAACTCATGTTGCATCTTTGAGTTGAAGTGGCTCTCATTCTAACTAAGAAACCATCACTATTTATTAATGTACCAAAAGATTTCTAAGGAAGGGGAATAGAAAGTTAATAATCTCCTTTAGCTTTCTTTTGACTAAAAAATGTGAGAGACAGGATGAATCTTTGAGTTTTCTAGTGACTTTAATCTATATGCAACCTATCTTACCCATTCTACTTCTTTGAAATGACCAAAATAATGCTTAAAAGCTTGTAGGAAAGTATGTTTGCCAAAGTAGTCTAGCGATATGACTAAAGCTTTACATAGAAAAAAAATCACCTATATCAAGCACCTTATCCACTCTATATCTATTAGTTAAGTGCTTCACACAAAGTTAAGCTCAAGCTGAATCACACTTCAGCAAAAGTAAGATCACATTTCTTGACTTACACTCTTGATCCACATCAACTTCTAGTGAAGTATTCCTATCTTTGTACGAAACAATAACTAGTGTTAACACAATATTCAATCCATAGTAGGAATTTAGAGCATTCTTTCAAATAATCCATCACAAACAATGATCTTAAGTATTTCTCTAAACAATAATTAACTACCTTGGATTGGCTATTGGTCATGATTTAGATTCAAATTATGAACTAACACGTTGGTTCATGGACCTATATTGAACTTGTGTTACGATTCTATATCTCCCATGGACTCATTAGGTCCACTATGGTTGTAAAAAAAAAAAAAAATTAAAGAAAAAGGCTATTATAGAAAAAAAAAAAGAAATTAAGAAATAAAATAATGTAAATGAATAATATTATTATGCTAATTAAGAAAAATTATTTCTCATCTATAACATTTAATGTGTTGCTATTAATGATACAAAATTAAATATATCTTTAAAATATATTTGTTTGATATAATTATGAGTCTTGTAGTTTTATATGTCGGATTTTAAGCAGGTAATTTAGAGCATGCTTGGAAGTAGCTTGATTAAGTTGATACTTCACAAGTAAGTCCTAGAAGTTAAACAAGGACATTCGTGATAAGCGATTTAGATAGTGGAAAATAACTAAACTTTAGAGATAAATTTTTGTACTATAAAATTTTAAAATGATATAAAATAATATATAAAATAATGCATGTACTTTACCCATAATAATTACATATAAATATATATACCTGTAAATACTTAAAATACACATAATTAGTAAAAAAACTAATAAGAAAAATAATAAAAAATGATAAAAAATTGTTAAGCTATCAAAATTTTAATGGATTAGCATGGAACACTTGTGGACAACTATATATTAAGGAAATGATCTCAAGGAACTTAAGATGCAAGGATTGAGAGTATATAAGCTTAGATGAGACAGAAAATTGACATTTCCATCCTTTACAACTTAGGAATTATCACCAAGGCTCTCAATTGAGATCTTAGAATGAAGGAAGTAGATTATTAAAAGAAAAATTCAAGGAAAAAAATAAAGGAAAACTATGCGAACCAAGCTACCTTTCAAAACATGGGTCTAAAGTGAAACTAGGAGCAAACCACCACCACCGCCTAATAGTGGGCATATCGGCTAGTTGAGCCAATAAAGTGGTGGTCAGAGTTAGTGGTCAAAAGGTCACTTTTAAGGTGAGTCCAATTTCTCTCCTAATTTTCCACAATTTTGTAAAGATATTAAATTAACTTCAAAAATTATGAGAAAATTATTCTGAAATATTTTTATATGTCTTATTTAAGAAAACTACTAGTTTATAAAATTTTTAAGTGGGTATATAACCTCTTGAAGAAATTGCCTAAAACCAAGCTATTTTTCAAGTTATTTTAAATGACATTATTGCTATAGTTCTGAAACCTAAATTTTTTTGAAACATCCATATATTGCAAGTAAGAATGCTATGAAGATTTTATGGACAAAAACATTTCCTATGATTTGTATGCATTTTTGAACCTCTAAATCAGGAGAAAATGCTAATTTCTAGAGATTTTATGTAATTAGCTTTGAGGAAAACAATTTGTATCAATTCTAGAGTTCATTTGCGTTACATTCTACTCAGGTGATTGATTTGGAGTTGAGTGATTTGATTTGAAGTGTAAATATGTACAAGTTACTAGTTATGAGCTTAATGCATTAAAATGAAAATATGAGAATTTAGAAGTTTTAGTAGTATAGTGTTAATTAGTATGTTAAACTCGTTGTGTGATCATGTACTAGCATGTGTATAATTAGAAATATGGTGCTTGAATGAGTCACTTGGAGTGATCTTATAAGTATAATTTGTTAAGAGGGTTCTTCAAAAGGTTGATCTAGCAAAAGAAGGACTTAATCCTATATTTAGAGACTTGATTAGAAGGTTAGTTGGTATGGATAACTTGACTAATATAACATTAGAAAGTTGATAAGAGAGTTCCTAGTTAGTAAGGCCATTTTTAGATACTTTGTTAGAGGGTTCAAGAACAAAAACTACATGAATATATATATATATATATATATATTATTTAGAACTTTGTTAAAAAACTTTGATAGTAAGATAAGACTTAACAAAAGACTTAATAAACTTGCGTAGACTAAATCAAAACTATACATGAAACATTATAAGGAATTCATATGCTTTTCATTTAGAAGAATTTGAAATATTTATGTTAACTATTTAGGAACTTGTGAAGGGATTGAGCATGAGAAGTAAGGCTAACTCACATTGACATCAAGTAAGTCGGGATCAATGCTTCATGGCACGTTGGAGTATCATTTTAGGATAATTGGAGGATTAAGAGTGCTTCTCTATGGTTATAGCTAAATTATATGTTCGAGTGCTATATATGTGCTTAAGATATTAAATTGTGATTAGGAGATGATCTTTGAGTATTGTTTTCTAATTGAATATATTATGTGTAGCATGTTTGAACCTAGTTGCTCACCTTAAAAATTAGACTAACATTAACTTGAATAAATACTAAAAAACATTCATAACAACCAATAGGGATAACGATTAGGATATCAAGCCAAATACTGACACTTTGATGAGAGTAGCAAAAATGGTCATTTTCTTATCCTTAGTCAAACTAAGTAAGAGGAGAAGAGGCTATAGTAAAGTTGGTAAACGTAGTTTGAATGTTTTTTAGGGAGGAGGGAGTTTTTAATTACACAAGCTTGTATTTGGTTCGATAATATCATGTTAAAAACTCCTTAATTCGAGTTAGAGCATATGCAATTACTCTAACTTCACAATGAACTGGTTAAACAATATACGATGAACTACCATTTGCTTATGGTATTTGCATCTAATTAATGATTTGATAACCATCTCTTTTTTAGTACTCTTATGACTCTATTCCTTCTTATTGAACAAGTATTGCTCATATCACAATAGATTGTATTGTAGGTATTGATTAGTACTTAGAGATACCACACTACAATCACCCACTACAATCACCCATAGGTTAGTTTCGATGGGCTGGGAAGTGAAGATGTGAAGGTTAATGAACTAATCACCTTTTTACTTTTGTTTTTGTTTCCTTTTGAGGGAAAACTATGAGGGTCTTCTTAGGAGGCCTCGTAATGTTCATTAGCTCATTGATATATTATGTACATGTAATTAAGTCCTCTTATAGAGTTGTGTAGTTCTTGTGAAATTTTTGAACTTTTGATGTCTGTAAAATTATACGAAATGGGTCTAAAGTATCTATATTATAATAAATCATATTTTGCAAAGAGTTGCTCCATAGGTACTAAATATTAAAACTGTTCATCTGACTATTTCAAAACTAGTTGAGTCGTGATTGCATTGTATAAATTATATCTACGTTAGTGACTAAAATGGCTAACTTCTATCTTAAGTTAGTTTACATGGTAAGGGGATTACGATTCCTTGAGTTTGAAGTGTGACCATAATCAATTTTCAACAAATAAAAGTTCACATTCCTTGACAATGTGGGACTAAGACTAACTTTTTTTTTTTTTAATCTTCATTCTATGTTTTCATCCCATAATATTAATATTCCAACTCAATATGGGCATAGCTCTATATAAACAAATTCAAATCCTTTGCAACTTTTTTAATGGAAAAATTGCACTTTTAGTTATCAAACTTTACTACTCTTTCTAATTGAGCTTGAACTTCTATTTTTTTTCAATCTTAGTTCTCAAAGTTTGTAAAAGAGTCATTCGTTGGTAAACTATCATTTTTTCCATTAAAGAGTGATTCTTTTGGAAACTTTGAGAATTAAAATAGAAAAAATAAGAGCATTAAGACTCAATTAGAAAAAAATGGCATAGTTTGAGGAATAAAACTTTAGGTTCTTTTGATGTTCATTTTCCATTTCGATTGATAAATACTTTAAACAATTGATGATTTGATTTGGCATTTTTCATAGAATCAAATTGCATTTAATTTTATTATTTTTAGATTTAACATAATAATGGTTTTTTTTTTCTAGCCAACTACATTATATATAGATGATGAATTCGAACGTGGTCCATTATTTTAAGAGATTATTGTTAATTAAGTATTATATAACTTATATGATACTTATTCTAATTATTAAATTAAATAAACAATAGTGAGTATAATTAATTATCACATTTAATTTAATTGTATTATGTAAAAATGCTTAGCATATTATTATACTTTTATAAATTGAAAAATATGAATAATGATTATATTTTTAATAAGATAAATAATTTTTTATTGATATTTTATTTGATAACATAATTAACTATTTTGATTTATTAAGTTATAACTCATATTTTTTTACAAAAGTTAACAAAAGATGTAAAAGAAAAAAAAAGGGGAAAATTACACTTTAGTCCTCAAACATTGCTTTTATTTTTTTTAGTTGAGTCCTCAAACTTTTCTTTTCCAATTTTAGTCCTTAAGTTTCCAAAATCTTACAAAAAATTTCTTTGTTGATAGAAAACTAACAACTTACTATGGATATCTCTCTTGCAAACTTTTAAAAATTTTAAGTAATGAAATAGAAAAAAAATAAAAGATTAAGGACTCAATTAGAAAAAATAATAAGGATTAGGGATTAAAAGTGTAATTTTCCCTTTTACAAAAAATGAGCTAAAACTGCATTATTTTTTAGCTTAACTTATTTTAGGTTTAAAACTTTAATTTTTTCCTAAAAGAAATTATCTAGGTGCATTGGAATTAGAGAACTAGCAAAGCTAGTCATGGTTTGCCAATCAGTTCTATCTAATTCTAATTTACGCTAGGCCAAGACCTTGTAACTGGGACTATACCTATATATTTCAAGACATCAAGTAAACAACTTTATAAAAATATTGAAATGCTTTACTATTAATTCCATTTTTTCCTTCTAACTTACCATAATTACAAAATTAGCTCATGATACTTGAGAATCTCTTGCTTCGCACCATTTCACCTTGGTTCATAACTGAATAGCAACCTATCATCTTCATAATGTAGATTAAATATAATTTATATATTATCATTATCATCAAATTAGTCAACTATCCATTAGATGATTAAATAACAAAAAGCTTTATTTTCATAATAAATAGCAATTAACCTAATAATTCCATAAAATAATAAAAATCTACAAAATTATATACTTTCAAGTCTACACACCTTAGATATCAAATTAAGCCATTGCCTAATTTTACTAAGTGGCCACTTTAACCTCGAAATCACGGTTAGTTACATTAATAGTCAATTTTACATGCATGATCATATCCAAATATTTATCACAGCATAATTAGGCTATAATAATCATGATATTAATTAAGAAATTTCACAGAAAACCATTTATATCACCTCAGAGCAAAAAACTAGCTGATTTATGAAAAACACAAAAAATATATACCTAGCATATAAAGATTTTCAAAATTTCTCTATCTTAATAAAATGTAGATATTAAGTAAGTTATAAACAAAAAATCAAGCTAAAAAAGAAACATTAGTTACTATTTAAAAATTAAAAAAAAAATTGTTGGAATAGGGCATTTATAAAAGAAACACATAAAATTATTCATTAAATTAAAATTAAAAAATTACTACTTGAAAATACATGAAAAACAATTCTTATTTAACTTTTCTAGTAAATAATATGGAATATTTAGTATTTTTAGAAAAGATTGTATTGCGAGAACCACCCTTGAAAACTTTCAAAGTTGTATGAGCCCTCTCCTCTCCTTTTTCTTTTTGACCAACTATAGAGAATGGGAATTCAAACCATGGTTTACTCTTATAAGAGATTAATGATGATACCATTAGGTTATAATGGCTTTGGCATCCTTAGTTTTTAAAAGTTAATGCTCGCATCATGAAACAAGTTTAGATTGCATATGCTTAAGCTAATATGGAAAATTACTCAACAATTTATCTATGTATATATTATTAATTAAATTAACTAAAATTAAAAAGAAAAACTAGACATCATAATAAACACAATCAGATAATAAAAAAAATAAATGGTAGATGAAAAGAAAAAACAAAAGGTAGGAAATTAAAATAAGACACAAAAAAATAGGAAAATAGTTTAAGGCAATTGTTAGACCCATACAAGGGCCGGTTCCGAATCATGGACCAATTCGAAGAGCCGGCCTAGAAATGGCCGAGCTTAAACTATCAGACCCTAAAGGCCCAAGCGATTTAAGGGATCGGAACCGCATGAATGGATAAGCGATGAATCGACAGACCAACTCTCCATTGAACCGGTATATTGGCTTGATCAGTTCACCCCCTCAAAGAGAGAGAGAGAGAGAGAGAGAGAAGAGAAGTTATTAAGTTGAAAAAAAATAATTGAATGATATCCATTAGGTCATGATATGTCAAAACTATCTTTTTTTTTTACAATGGTGAAAGATAAATTTTTAAAAAATAATATTATCAAACTAATAATAAATAACTAATTGAAAGTTGATTATGTGTTAAGAATTGATAGAAAATTTAATTTAAAATAATATAATTTAAAAAAAAAACTTGTCAAATATTAAAGACTTAAATATAAGGAAAAAATAAAATTTGAGAGGAAAAAAAAAAATTAGAACTATATTAAGTTGAAAATTAAAAATTATTAATGAATTAGTACAATTTAAAAAGAAAGAGAAAGAAAGTCATGTTTGGAGAAAAATTATACAAAAGTTAGAAATGGATTAAGTTGGAAATTAATGAAAAAATGAGAAATAATTAAAATTTATTAAAAAATTAAATATTAAAAAAAAAAAAAACAATTCAAAGACCAACGAACTAACCTAGAATCGTAATTAACTAAGTCGATCACAGTTCAACCTTCATCTAGTCAGTGAACCGACGATTCCAAGTCGGTTCGTCGGTTCGGCCCGATGAACATGAGTAGTTGTTGTCAACCACTTAAGGATAGTAGTCGATGACTATGTTGAAGGGGCTCACCTAGCCCCTTCGATGTGGTTATTGGACACCACTTACTTATGCTTAGCTAATAATGACCACATTCTTATTAGTAAATCAATGTCCACTTTGGTAGTGGGTCTTGCAATGGACATTTGCTTGCCTTAAAATTGAAAGGAAAAAAGAACAAAAAGAAAAAGAGCATAAATGTCTATGGGTCAAAATAAGGTTGTGCAATCCAACGAGCATTTAGGCCCTTTCTTTCTCTCTATCTTTTTTTTTTTTTAAGGGTTTTGGGATTATTGAATAGTTCTCTACTATCTTATCGAAGTCACAAGACTCACTTTCAAAACGGGGTCAAGAACCATCGTAGAGAATTGCTGACTATCCTTATCTTTAAGTGGTTAACAACAGCTTTAAACTACTTTTCATTTTTTTTTGTTTTTTTATTTTCTACTTTTCCTTTTTACTTTGATTTTTTTTCCATTTCATTTTTTATTATCTATTTTTTTTAATTTGCTATATCAACTTACTTTAGATGTGACCGTTTACTTAGGGAAAAAAAAAAAAAGAGCTTGTGTTTATTTTAGGAGTACCAAGTACCTAGTCGTAATTTTTGAAGTCTTTAGAGGTAGTTTACACAATTTACCCTTTAAAAAATTATAGAAGACCCAGAGGAAAAAAAAAAAAAAAAAAGACAAAGGAGGCTAATCCATCAATCAAGCTTCTCCAACCAGGAGGCCTTGTTGGCTGAACTCCCCACCATGAAGACTTTGAACCCCCGACCCCCGTCACAGCAACTTCGCATTTGAATCTCGAACCTCATTGCTTTGCCTGTCGGTCAAAAGTTGCACGATTAATTCTAATTCCTAATTTCGATCAGAAAAATATTTTAATCCCTAATTATTTTTCCCTTTTATAATCCGTTGGTTTAGTACTTATTAGCAATTCTCTCTTTACTTTCTTTATTTTGCTAGCCTAGCAGCTCTCAAACTATATGGATCCTATATGTTCTAAATTTCTCTTGAATTATTACGGAAATGAAGAGTAGTAGCTCTTTAGCGTGACCAATATTTGTTCAGTTTAATATTCCGTTTTATCCTACCTACTTCTTCAATGGATAATGCAGCCAATAGGTCCAATTATAGCTCAAGTGAGTAGAATGTTAGGTGTTCGGTCAAAAAAAATAAAAATAAAAAAAAAAACAAAAAAAAAAAACCAAAAAAGGTAGACCGTTAGGTGTTACCTCAAGATTTAGCCACAATGCAATCTTAAGATCAATTATTAAAGAAAATTGTGCATCATTAATACATTACAACAGTTTTGGCTGGGGCAAATTATAACTTTATGTGCAGTTGATTGATAATCTATAATATTTACGAAATGTTTTTTTTTTTTTTCATTCTCATCTTATTCTAGGATTTACTAAAGATCCATATGAATATCATTGATCGATTATACGGGTCTATATATATTTTTCATAAATAAAGTAATTAATATAAGGGCGAAGAAGAATAATAAAAGAAGCTGAAAAAAGAAAGGGATTTTTTATTCATGAAGGTTCTTGACAATGTTTTGGAATAATTTAACCTCAAATGGATATATCGATGAACTTCAAAATGTGTCTAACCTGCGAAAAATTACCAAAAGGACAAAAAGAAAATGTGAAGTTTACGAAATTGCCACGACTATTATATCTATCAGTTTTTCCAGGGAGTGAAATGACAAAGTTCAAGAATATTTGGTGTCACATGCATGAACAAGTTCCCCTTATTTTTATAACAGAGTTCAAGCCCTTCATAATGCAAGAGAATCCAAAATTCCCTGGAAAGGGGGAAAAAATTTGTAATAATCTCCCTGTGGTCTTATCCGTTCATCCATAATAAACCATCTATGTGCATCGAGAGTGAGTGAGTAATCTTTTTATCCCGTTTACTTTATATATCTCAACTTGATAGATATTAGGTGGATAGTGAAAAATATAAGTTAAGGTTTCCATAATATACTTACAGTAAAACCTATATTAGAATGCATATACACAAAATATAAATATTTCCACTTTGCAAAACTTATTAAGTTATAATAATATATGTAAAACAATATTATCTTTCTATCTTCTAAATTCTAAGTTCTACTAAAAAGAAATAAACATATAAATTGTATATAGCACAATGCAATCATTTATAAGAAATTCTAAATCAAAAGCATTTCCTACTTTTTCTTTCTTTTTATTTTTTGTCAAACCTACTTTATTTATTTGGCATCTCTTGTGTCCCATTTATATGATTATGCTTTTTCATTGTATCATATTTATGTTTTTTAATGGATGTTTTATTACAGTGATGGAATTAGACTTGTATATTTTAAGTAAGTGAATCAAATTTGTAGATTATACTGTTGCATAGTGCGTGCCTTTTTTACAAATGTGTTATTGTCACTTTCATCTAAACTGTTATGTGATGTAGATTTTGTAATGCTACTTTTTCCAACTTGTGGAGGGTGTATGTCATTGAAATGTACAAAATGTTGTGGAAACATTGATAAGTTTTGGTTTTCAATAATTTATCCAAAAATTTTAATATTATAAAAACATAATAGTATAATCTTTGGTTTCAAAATGAGTATATCATAAGTTTTGGTTGAAAACTAATATTTATAGAATAGAATATATAGAGAATCAAATAGTTGATTCCACTCGCTTACTCTTTATACATCCAAAATTAACATTCATTAATGATCTTTCATTCCTCAATATTTCTTTCTTTACAACTTGTGTTTATCTATCAATATGATTGTTCATCAAAATAAGACACACATAATATAGAGATAAGACACAATAATATATGACATACAATCGATATAATAAAATACAAAACACGGAGTTCACCAAGCATTACACTAACAAATAGAAGAAGATAACTTATCAATGACCATGTCATCGTGCAACGTGTCATCTTGAAATGTTGCTTATTCCGTAAAACTTAGCAGGATAATATGCATGCATATTCCCTAGGATATTATGCCAAATATTCATACCAAGTATATATCCAGGAAATGCTTCCTAGTTTTGCAATTCACCATCTTCATGACGAAGAAGCATCTCTACCACTTGGCTCATCGTAGGCCTCAGATTTCTATCCTCTTCAGCACATTGCAGAGCCACTGCAAACAGAATCTTAATCTTCTTCACGTCGAAGTTCCCTTTGATTGTCGGATCCACAATTTCTCTCAACCATGATTCCATTTCAGTTTTTTTGGCTATTCTTCTCCCTAACCCAAGAAGTCATCTTTTTCCAATCGACTGCCTCTCCACCTGCACTCGTAGGGCTCTCCCCAGTCACTATTTCTAACAACACTATCCCATAACTATAGACATCCACTTTTGAAGTGATCGGCAGATTGTAGACCCATTCAGGGGCCACGTAACCTCTAGTACCTCTAATCCTTGAGAATTCAGAACTTTTAGCGGCAACTCCCCTGTTCAACAGCTTAGACAGCCCAAAATCTGCCACTTTTGGTTGGTATTCCGAGTCTAGAAATATGTTCTGAGGCTTCACATCACAATGGAGTACCCACTGCTAGCACTCTTCATGTAGATAAGCAAGCCCTTTTGCCGATCCTAGTGCAATATCAAGCCTCTTGTCCCAATCAAGCTCTGGAGAGGAAATATTTTCTGCAAGCGAACCATGTTCCATGTATTCATAGACCAGAAGCCTATGCTTACCTTCTGCACAATAGCCTCACATTTCAATCAAATTCATGTGATTAAGCTTTCCAATTGAGCTTACCTCTACTAGAAATTCTGCCTCCCCGCCGCTTGCCACATTGAGCCTCTTGACGGCCCCAATTTTTCCTTCGGGTAGTTCAGCCTTGTATACAGATCCTGTGGCTCCTCTTCCAATTTCCTTGCTAAAATTTTTCGTGGCGGCCTTTAACTCGCTATAAGCATACCTTCCGAAACCTATTGCCGCAAGGTGGTAACCTTGTTTAGCCTTATTCTTGTCAAGCCTTGTCCAAATTAAGGAACAAAACACGACAACTCCCGCGATGATCTCCAACCCCGCTAATGCCGAAGCAAATATAACCAGAACTTCTATTACTCTATCCACATGCCTTTTCGTATATGTCCTTTCGATGGTGAAGTTACGTCTTGAGCAGCGCGAATTGGTATTTTTCAGATTTTTCGCCTCTGTTTGGTAGTAGTTGAAATTGTGATCCTTGGGCAATTTCACGTAGATGTTTACTAAATCAAATGAGCGATGGCCATTCAATAATCTAAACTTTGGATAACAATTAGATTGACCACTTGCATTCTCATATCTGTACTGAAAACCTAGACAACTGCATTCATCAAGACTTCGCTTCTTACACTCTGCCAAGGTGTTTTTCGTATAAAAACATTTATCATACCCATAAAAGTCCGTTTGAGGAAGATGAATAAAGTCAACACTTACGTTTTCATCATCACAAAAGCTCTTGAATTTGGACTTGCATCCATAAGTCCAGTCGGTGATGTCTTCTCTCTCGTACCCTGGTAAACAGGAGCAACTTCTTCCAGAAAAAGGACTGTACATGCAAATAAATAGATTATCAAATGGCCTATACCGACCTATTTAGCCTACATGTGAAGCTTCTATGGCCTAGCATCATTCTATCACCAGTTTATCAGGAACTTCAATACTATTGTGGTCCCACTCATCGAGCTAATAAAGAAAAATGTAAAGTTTTGGTGAGGAGAAAAGAAAGAAGGGAGTTTTAAAGAAGTAAAGGAGAAGTTGACTACCACTCTTGTCTTAGCTCTACTGAGCTTTGATAAAGTGTTTGAAGTAGTGTGTGATACATTTGGACTAGGCATAAGTACTATGTTGATGTAGGAGAGTTGACCTATTGTCTACTTCAATGAAAAGCTTAGAGGAGCTACACTCAATTATTTTGTATATGATAAGGAGTTTTACTCCTTAATCTGGGCCTTAATTGTATGGCAACATTATCTGCTACCCAAAGAATTTATCATCTAAACTAATCATGAATCTTTAAGATATTTGAAAAGCTACCCCAAGTTGTCTTGAAGATAAGTCAAGTGGGTAGAATTTATAGAGGGATTTTCTTATGTTGTAAAGTATAGGAACAATAAAAACAATGTAGTGGCCAATGCTCTATCGAGATGATATTCCCTCTTGATCAAACCATAGACCCGATTATTGGGGTTTCCTACAATTAAGGGTTCATATGTTGATGATCCACACTTTGGACCAATCTATGCTAGGTGTGAAGAGGCCCAAACACATGATGACTATCATAGGGATGACGGATACTTATTTAAAGAGAGGAGATTGTGTATCTCGACTTATTCTATGAGAGAGCTGTTAGTACATGAGTTGCATGGTGGAGGGTCGTTTGGACATTTTGGCAAGCACCAAACTCATGAGGTACTATCCTTTAGATTTTTTTGGCTAAAGATGAGGAAGGATGCCTAAGTTGTATTGGAAAAGTGTGCTAGCTGCAAAAAGGCAAAGAGCTAAGACAAGCAAGGACAATATTTACCATTGCAGATCCTGACCAAACCATGGTCTCAGCTGAGTATGGACTTTATGTTAAGGTTGCTAAGGACGCCTTGAGGGAAGGACTCCATCATGTTAGTCGTGGACCGATTTAACAAGATGGTACACTTCGTTCTCTATTATAAGACTAATGACGCTTTGGCTATCTCGTTTCTTTTCTTGTAGGAGGTCATCAAACTTCATGAAGTGCCTAGGACCATTATTTCAAACTGAGACCCATAATTCATGAGCTACTTCTGGAGGACCCTATGGAAGCGAATGGGAACTAAATTGTTGTTTAGTACATCCTGTTATCTACAGATAGATAGATAGACTGACCGAGGCTGTCAACAGAACTATGTAGACTTTACTCTGGGTTACTGTTGGTCGAAGCATGGTTGATTGGGATCTGTACCTGCTCATAATTGGGTTCACTTATAACAAGATTCCCCATAGTGTTACGAGCATGTAGCATTTGAGGTCGCCTATGGATTCCACCATAAGCTCCCATTGGACCAGATGCCCCTTCCAAGATAAAATAATAATTAACCAGCTATAGAAAGATTTGAGGCCATCGGGGCAATGCACTAGAAAGTCATAGAACATCTAAGCTGAGTTACTACCAAGCTTGAGAGACGAGGCCAAGGACGAAAGAATAGAGAATTTCAACTAAGTGATTTGGTTTGGAGCCACCGTACAAAAGAATTATTCCCAGGTTTAAGGAAGAACATATTATCTCCTAAAGCCGATGGATCATTCAAAGTGCTTAAAAAGATTAATCCTAATGCTTATAAGATTAAATTACTCGAAGACTATGGGGTCTTAGACTCTTTTAACGTTGCTAACCTCTATTTATATGTTCCTAAAGAAGAGTAACAAGCAACCGAACTAGATTTGATCTTAAATCTTAAATAGCCTAGAGGCGATGGTAAGGATCATAGACCAATCACTTGCTCTTGAGCCTAAAGACTCGCCTACATGGTTCGCTGAGTTATTTAAGGAAAGCTGAATTTAGAAGAGTGATCTTATCTCTAGTTTGACTTGCTAAATTACTTTGCTCTCTACATCATTAAGGAAACTCTCGAAGTGATTGACTTATTGCCGAGCCAACCCCTTCACAACACCATTCCAAGGTCAAGCATCAAACTTACCTACTATCAACTTAATACATTACCAAGGCTAAGTTGCCTTGAATACAAGCCAACCATCTGAGGTCAACTAGGTAATGAGCTATCTCCAAAATCAATCCTTCCTTAATCTAGAACATCTGAGCTACCGAGCATCCGATCCCTCGACCTGATCTGCTCAAAACCTATTTTACTCGACAAACAGCATCCTTAGGACCACATAATGCACAGTTAACACTTTCCCCCTTTTTCTAATATCCGTACTATCCTTTTATACCTAAATATCCCCTTTTTGTTTGATTATAATTCTACCCTTGTAATTTATTCCTTTTTTTCTTTTCTAGTAGGAATTCTTTTTTGTAATTTGTATATACCTAGGACTTGCCCAAATTAGGTTATATAAGTACTTATTGTAATACCCTTTACATGCTTGGAGAATGAATTTTAATCATCGAGATGCTTTTTAGTGTAGAGGCTAGGAATACGTTAAAACTTTGAAGTTAAGCGTGCTCAAGTTGGAGCAATCCTAGAATGGGTGACCTCTTGGGAAGTTACTACACAAGGGGACAAAACAGTGTAACGTTTTATACCAAAGCAGACAATACCTTGGTAGGAAAAGTTCCGGCTAGATTGTTACAATAACTCTTAATTCTCTTTAAAAAGAAAATTTACTTATGACGATAAAGAAAATCAAGGAATAAACTTTTGGTAATAAATATCTTTTTTAAGTTTCATTTTACACATGATTGTAGTATCTCAGTTCACCTAAATAATTAAATTCAAGGCTTTTTAGAAACAATCACAATTTTCATTTAAACTTTACGACAATATCACAAAGTAAGATAAAGTAACTTATTAAAGTTAATTTTTCAAAATTTAAAAGTAATAAGAATTTTATATAGTGGTAAACTTGATTTTAAGTTAATTTAAGTTTTATTTTATTACTTGAATTTAAGTTTGATTACTATAGCTGAAAACTCACAATTCTTGCCCCCCAACATAAAGAAATGATAGAGATTGGTTAAAAGAACTATGCATTTCAATAAATTGAAGCCGAAAAGATTGAATGGGTTCAATTAGCCCAAGCCTACATGTCATAAGTGCAAATGCAAGCCTAACAATTCGATATGTCAAAATATGCATCATAGGCCTAATACCTAACCGTCTAGCCAATTAACCCATTCAGTTGGGCTAAGCCCAAGCCCCTTAGCAATCAATCCAGCAAGACACGTGGTCTACTACACACAACAATCAACATATGATTTAGCTAACAATATGAGCTAGTGGTTTCAACTTCTAAATAGAACATGGTACGGAATGTTATGTCTATATGTAACATACTTGCTATTATATGTGGAATCATGATTGGTTTCAACTTTAAAATGCTAGGTTTTTTATTGAAATGATCACCATATGGTAAAATGTATATGCTTGACTTGGGCTAAAATTGTATTTGCCTTGTAAAAAGTGTTTGTGCTAAAATGCTTGAGATATCATTGATGCATTCATGGTACAACATGCAAAGGGACTTATTAGTTAAATTTTTACTTAGAAAATGAGTTCTCATACAACTAAAGTACTTGGTTTTGCAAAGTTAGGTTTTAGGCATACAAAACTGTATAGCATTTACGACCTTCCTTTATGTAGCTCTTTATGACTGACTAGGTTGGCTTTGTTAGGTATTGACAAGGGTAATTGGGTTTTTAACTAGTTCTTAGACTTCATATCTAAATGCTGGTGATGTTAGCCAATTGAATGTGGACTAAGATACTAGTCAGTACATGTTACATGCATTGGCTTAGCATTATATTTCTTCGTATTGATACGCTGATTTGGAAATTATGCATATGTTGTTTATCTTTTATGTTGTATACTATCTTATCTACTTACCTAACTTAACAAGGTGCTTAGGGGATGCTTATTTACCTTGGAGTATAAACAATAGTTGAGAGGGCACTACTATAGCAAAGGGATCTTAAGAGTGACACCTGTAACATATGTTTATAGAGTTTTATGAATATGTTTTTATGTATTGATGGATGGATGGATGGATGGATGGAGAGAGAGAGAGAGAGAGAGATCTATATGTTTGTAAATAGTTAAGGTTCAAATGTATCTATCCCATTTTTTTTACGAATGGTATTATCTCTTTTGAGTCAGGGCTCTAGTGTAGCCAACCCCACTAGGGACTACGTCTATAAGGAAAGATGAAATATTACATTTAAATAATTTGAAATAGACAACATATATTTAAATTTTGTAACTTTAACATTTTGCAAAGATAAATTATTTATTTTGTTTTTTTTTTTTTTTTTTCAATTAGAAGATATCGCAGTGATTAGGTTTTGCAACATGTGGCAACTAGGAATGTAATTGCTTCTAAAGATTGCATTAAAGCAATCTTGATCAGAGAGCTTTGACTATAGTTTTTCACATCATAAATTTCAAGATAAAGAAACCTACATAAATCTACTAGAAGAATGTGCTAAAGTAATACATGATAAAGCTCCTTATACCCTTAAGTGTTGCTTTTGATTAACGTAGACATGATAATATATTTGACGCATGCTTGCTTAAAAGTTTCACATCTTTGATTAAGTTGCATACTTCCTTCAATACGATGACTTGTGTAATCTATAAACAACCAAATAATATGAACTGATTTATGGTTGCCAATATGGTTTTGAATCTTTTTAATGCTTGTGATAATATGTTCGTTCAAAGATTTGAAAAATGGATTAACCAAAGATCTAAAAGTAGAATTGAAGCTTTAGCTAACCTCTTGGTAATGAGGGAACATAGTCTAAAATAATAGAGGATGAAAAAGGAAACTCATAAGCTAGAGCAAAGGATTTGACTCCTTGGTGAACCCTATGAATTGGTCCTTAAAACTTCTGAATTGACTCACTTCTTTTGCATGTTTACTTAGAATTGATTCACTATCTATCCCCTAAATTCGGTTTAGAAATTTTCATAATTGAATACGATTTCAAAATATATGTAAGCGAAGAACTAATATATGTTATTAATGATCTTAATAGATTTGAGTTAGACATCATCTTACCTCTTAAACTCTTGGACTGTGAGCTTGACGGCATAGGTATCAAATGACTATGGTTGTTGATTGTAAGGATATAATTTATGCAACTAAACTAATATGTAAACTTAACCTAATAAATTGTTCGTTGCATGTGCTTGGTTGTTTGATCCAATAAACAACACCCTTAAACCAAAGATACGGTTACAAGCTTAGTTTTGGAACATAGTAGTTTCTAAGTGCTTAAGATACCTTAATGTTGGTTTACCGGGTAGTTGATAATGAGAAATAGTATTAGTGTAATGGTCATTAGCGCGTTAATGACAACGACTGAATAATGGTTGTATCTCCTATATAAGACTGCTTTTCATTTGGTATGGAGATTAGTTGCTCCATACTATTCCTGATAGCCCTCTATGGGCTTGAACTTCGCTTAGCCCTTGTTTGAAGGAGTCATGAGTACTCTTCATTTATTGCTTTGTTAATGCACTTTAACTAATGTTATAATCGAACCTTGCTTGTTGCATTAGAGTAGGTGCATGTGCCTCATATCGTATATGTTTGCAGTTATTGTGTACTGAGTTTGGTAAAGCTAAATCTTTATTCTTTTAGGTATGGAAATTTTCTTTATGGTTGTGATAGCTCATAACTGACTAGGTATGGGACTAGTGTAGAAGCAAATAGATAACACAAAATCTTGGCTAGACTTTTTTTTTTCTTCCTAAAAGTTTCAAAAGGGTTTATAATAAAAAGATCTCATAAATTTTGAACTTTTATCTTTTTATTTGATTTCAAGCCTAAATACATGCATGTGGTTCTGAATTAGCTTAAGTTAAGTGCTCTGGGTTTGTTAAAGGCCAGTATGGCCAAGGTTAAGTACTTAATATGTTTGAGTAATTATAAATCTACTATAGGTGTTTTTAAAATTTAGTCTAGAAACATATGAAACTCTGCTAGATTTTTGAAAATTTTTAGCAATTTGTACTTTCAAAAACTTAATATAATGCTTTTGAAAATCTAAAACCTAATAGAAACCCATGTTATTAAGTAAGGCTTGCATGCACGTAGTGGTTGCCAACATCCTTTTAGGTTCTAGGATGTGACATTAAATATGTAATTTAGTTGAAAATAGATAACAAGGTTAATAATGCAAAGTTGCTATAAAACCTAAATTCAATAATTAACAAATAAAAAGGATTTATGAAAATATAAAAAGTTTATAAAAATAAGAGAGTTAACATGGCATGTAATTAGGTTTAAGTAGTAAGTCAAAAAGGTTCGGAGAAAATTTTGTTTCCTTACTACCCTTCATCTTCCCCCACGTTTCTTCTTAGCAAACCAGAAAAACTCATAGGAGAATTCTCAAGAAGATCATTAGAATTCAGATTTAACAAGTATTGTACATTTCAAGTGAAGCAAAACGTAAAATTTTCTAAGGAAATAGTAAATACAGGTAAGTTGCAACATATACTCCATGGTTTGTTTTTCTCTAAAATTGGTGAGCAAAACTTAAAGAAATTTTTTATAGAAGTTAGGGAGGGGGAGTTGTAAATTGGAGTACCTTCATACTAGAAACAACAAGTAATTCGCTCTTAAACCCTTAATTTATCTCAAGATTCATTCTTGTCAAAGGTTGTAATGATTAAATGTATTTTTAGAGAGTTTGGGGTATGTTGTATAGATTGTTGGTGAATGATTGATTAATGTAGTAGACATTAAAAAAAGAAGGTTTTGATGATGAAAAGTTGAGTTATGTTAGTGGATTAAAGTTTGATGTAATGCTTGAAGGAGAAGTGAAAGTTTTATAAGGTTTCATGAAACAAATTTTGCAAAATTGCAGAATTTGTTTGAACTAGCCAACTGGTTCTAATGGAACCATAGGGCTGGTTAGCATGATTACAAAATGCTAGTGAGAGCCATTCGGCTAGTCTTAAGTGAACTGTACAGCTGTAACTACTTAGTAGTAAGAACTGTACAATTAGTCTTGAGTGAACCATACGGCTGGTCAAATTTCTTTCTTTTTTTTCTTCTTCTATTCCTTTTTCTTAACTCATTTTCCTTACATCAAAACCTAATTTCTAAAGTGTATTTTATGCCTAAACCTACTTTTAAGTGTCTTAAATATTATAACCTAATTTCAAACATGTTTTCTAAAGAAATCAAATACTTTCTTAAAACTCCCCCTCAAAGTTCCTTATAGTTGGTAAAGTAAATAGTAAAGCCAAAGTTAGGGTTAGGAGAATTTTCTTATGAGTTTTGAATATCGCAAGAAGCCTTATTGTGTGTTCCCTATAATAGGGTGTGAAGAGTTTGAGAAAGGTTTTAATGAGCTGTCCATTTTAGGTAGAAGATACATGGTTATTGGTTGTATGTGTTAAGATAGCGATTTAACTGGATTTAACTAAACTTGGACCTAAAATAAGTGTGTTACTTGTGCTTAGCTTCAATTACACACTAGTAAGGTCCAGTAGTATAGGTTATTTGAGTGTTGGAGAGGACCTAATACTAATACTTATGTATTAGCTATACTGTTTGTAAATAGGGGTCACGAGTAACCCTAAGTCTTAAGACGCTGAGACTGTGCTACTTGTGGACTTAATAAACAAAGACTAAATTGGTTGATTGTTGCATTTAATATGGTTATTCAAGTGTGCTTGTGCCATTTGCTCATTTGTTCATGAGTATGCATGTAGTATTCATACTAGGCATAGCTCAGCCTTTGGGGATTTGTGTCTTTTGGCTGTAGGTTTAGGTTATGATGATATTATTGAGATATATGATGATGCCAGCTATGATTATTATTATTATGAAAGGGATGGAGGTTGCTACTTGGATGATGGGTCGAATTACGCGTAGAATAAACGATAAGCATAGACTAGAGTTGGGATATGGTTTTATCATTACTTGTAACGTGTTATTTATATTGTTTATCAATTTTTGGGGTGGAGTTGCCTATGACTCCCATTGGTTATGTATTTTATGTTATGTATTAGAGTTATAAAATTTCTTAGCTAAGATGCTATAGTTATATTATCCTAGGTAGGTTAATGTTAGATCTTTGTATAGTTGGAGATAAGTGGGTATTTATGCCACTCTTTTATTAATGATTCAAGTGTTGTTCATAAGAGACTTCATAGATTACTATTAATTATTTGAGGATTATAGGTAGGCTATAAGTTCCTAAACGCCTTAACATGTTAACCTTCAAGGATGACACGTGGCGGGTTGTATATCCCTAGGTTTTGGGGCATTACAGTTGCATTATCAACCTAAATAATTGTGTAGACTTTCGAAATCAATTGAAGTTGTTTACTATTTATTGCATAATTAGATGAAATATAACGTAAATTGATAGTTGGAATGTGGATATATGATGTTCGTGATGTTTTAGTGAGTTCTACATGTTTATGAATTTAATAACCTTGCCATATTTGAAGTTATAAGAAATTATCATAAGTTGTGAGTCATCAAAATGTAATTTGGGTAAGTTCCACAAGTATGGCAATTTAGTAAGTGAAAAGGAAATAAAATTACAGCATTTTCATAGTTTTATATATTGGTCAAATTTGGGATCGTGACATATAAGAATAGCATTTTCAATAACAATTACAATGATATAATAAGAAACAGAAAAGTTATGGCTATTAGAAATTGTTAATATAGACCTATGTCTATATATAGTAGCAATGTATAACACCTCTAAGAATGTAGTGGTGGTTATAATGGTGATAAGTTTCTACTTTACATACTTATCCTATTTTTATACCTTACATTTTTTTTTTATTGTAATTTATAGTGTTTTTATTAATTAATTAAGATTAAAGTAATAAATTACATAATTTTGGGTCAATATAATAAATGAGTGAAAAAGGATAAAAAATAAGAAAGACAATAGGGTTTAAATAACTTATATTATGTTTATATGTCTTTATTTTCAAGTATAGATATTTTTTATGTTAATTCTTATATTTATAATAGGAAAAATATGCGAAATTGAAGCTAAAAAATAGACAGTGAATTTATTGCTAAGTATGAAAATAAACTAGAAGCGAAAGGGTGAAACGAAATAACTAGCTAACTCAAGGAGACCAAACTTCCATTTCATATACCAATTTTTCTTCATGTTCAATCAATGATTCAAAATTTGGATTTGCATCCTCATCTATTATCTTCTATTATTATTAAAAGAGAATAAACTATTCGACTCCACATCATAGGGTAAATATTTTTTCCCACTTTCTAACGCATCGATAAGTGTTAGCAATCAATTTTTTCCTATCATCTCTCTCTCTCTCTCTCTCTCTCTTTCAACCCAATTTTCTCTATTGTAAATATTTTCTCTTCTATTATAAGAAGACTATGGCATGTATCTTTCTCTTTTCATTTCTCTCTCCTTATCTCTTTATATTGACAATGGAAGAGAAATTGCGTACACAAAAATTGAAAACCACCAAACCCTTTCTTCAGGAAAAAAGAAAAAAAAAAGAAGGTGGTAAAAATGGCATTTCTTAGATTGAGCATCAGTAGTGAGGTTAATGATATTTCTTGATTTTACACTATAATTGTTTCAAGAATTTGAAAACTTTCTAGGGCTTTTGTTTTCTACTATGATACTTTGACTTGGTGCGTGAATTAGAATTACAAATTATATTGCTTATCTATAATGGTGCTATTATTGGAAATTAGCCTAGAAATCGCATAGTTCTTGAGTGTCTATTACATTAACCACAAAAGTATTTCAATTATCATGATGTATGGATGAAGAACTAATTGCGAGTAAAGAGGAACTTCTATGTTTCTATTGTGTAAAAGAATTGAAATTTTATGGTTCTTTAGTAGTTGAAGCTTGATATTTGTTGATTTCCAAAAAATTTTCATTTCCTACTTGACTGTACTCATTCTTTCTACTTTGTGGAAATTTGATTGAGGAATTAGATGTTTGTTATTTAAAGAACTGCTTTGATTTAATTTACTCCTTGTAGATGTAGCGGACAAATCAGATGGAGGGTAGCTTATAATTTAAATTCAGATCATTCGCTGATATCTTTTATTTTTACATTTTGTTGCTGGCAATGTTGAAGAATTGGAATTTGACTTTGTATGATTTACAATGTGGTTTTGTTCTTTGATTATGCTATCCATTATCCAATAACAATATTCTGAACATAGATAGGGAGGAGTATATCACATATTCTAGACAATGTTCTTGGTTTGTGTAAAGTTGTGTTGTTTCTTGGAGGCTTTGCATTTTTATAGTTTAATATGTAAAATTTTCTTTTCACATGAGATTTCCATCCTTCGCTATGCATACACGATCTCCATTGATCGAGTTTTTATTATTTATTCTGTATTTTTAATTTTGAATAAAAAGATCCTTTACATTTTACTACTAAAAATAAAAATGTGTTTTCGAATTAACTTTTGGTGATGACCATACCCAAACCCATTGAAATCTTTTCATTCAAAACTACACAATGAGTAAATAATTTGGTGAGTCTTTACATATAAGTGCTTTAGAAAATTTGTAAATGATCATTAAAACTTTGTTTATTTATTTCCTACTTAACTATGCTCATTCTATCTACTATATTATTGGAAAAATTGCTTTCATTTTATTTGCTTCTTGCAGGTGTAGTTGATGAATGAGATGGAAAGCATCTTATCTTCATAATTTCAATTCAGGTCATTCACTGATACCTTTTATTTTTTACCTTTTGTTGTTGGTAGTGTTGTGGGGTTGAATTTTGACTGCGTATTGCTGAATCCAGTGCAATCTTAATTAATTTACAATGTGATTTTATGCTTAAGCTATGCTATTTAATGGTAGTATGGATATGGATAAGTATGTTATATATTTTAGATGATGTTCTTGGTCTATGCAAAGTTCAATTTGCTGTTGTTTAGAGGCTTTGAATTTTTATAGTTTAGCATATAAAGAATATTGAGGTATTAGTCTCTATGGTCCCTTAAAGTATAATTTACCCCTAATATTCTACATGTTACCCATGAATTAAAGCCACCTTTCGATAATTACTAGCTATTTTAACGAGGCTTCATGGTAACTTGATGGTATACCTTCTTTCTCTCTTCTCCCTCTCTTATACAATTCTCTAAATGCTAAATCATTTTCTTCTTTCTTTAGATAGTTTCACCTCTTTTTAAACATGCCAAGATTAGATTCCTATAAAAGACTTTTCTTTCTTTCTTTCTTTTTTTATTTTTTTTGTCTCAAGCTTTGCTAATTTCTTTGGGACTATGAACTGTCTGTAAACCCCGTATATTTTATGTTTTAGACTTAGAATCGAATTCGAAGAACCAATGGTATTCCTTAGACTCAATTAGACCAAGGAAACTAAAATCAAGAAAATTTTAAATCGAAGCCTTAAAAATAAACTCAAGAAACCTTCGAGATAAAGTTTTATGAACCCTAATAGTGTACAAAGACTCTAAACCCAAGTACACATGACCATAAATTAAAAATTTGAATTGAATAAACCCAAATCCTAGAGTTGTAAAACCTTAGATTAAACTTAGAACGCAACGAAAACCCTAAATTGAAACATTTTATTTGAATTATGTAAATCACATAAAGTCGATAACAAATGGTAGGAGATATCTACAAATGGTAATGATCAATCAAATTAAGTCAAAAGGTAATAAATTAATGGGATTATTAATTTACCCCAAATGATACATTTTCTCTAAAAATAATGTTAAAATTGTAAGCGTACCTTCAAAGCTCTCAAACCCTCATAAAACCTTATCGAGAGAAACCTTAAAACGAATTAGAAACTATAATTTAGTGTCAAAAGCCCTAATTTAATTAATAAACACTAATTATATAGCCACATTATTAGCTAATTACTAATAATTCATTAAATTGCTAGAACAGCCCTAATTTGCCTTTTGAAATCGTAATTGATTAGCGATAATCGATTCCAACCCTTAGAAATCCTAAATTTATTTGATAAAAATGATCCAATGGGCTTGATTAACATAATTAAATATGAAAAACCCTAAACTATGTCTAACTATGGTCATCTACACTAGTAATTAGAATCGTAAGCTTAAATTACATTCTAATAATCTATATGCATTTAAGCATCATAATTAGATAAAGATAATCTCAATTAACTATATAGGATAAGATAATTAATTGGGAAAACATGAGACCACTCACTTTTAGTAAACAAACCATTGCCACAATTGGCAAAAATCATAAAAAGCAAATTGGTCTCTACTTGTGCTTGTACTATATAACCAAAAATGGAAGGGATTTGCTCCTCACCATACCCACTCATAATCAACCTCTTTTTGACCCCTCCATCTACATTTTCCTTCATCTTCTTTCTTAGAATAAACCCTAGAAACACTCTTTAAATGTACAATTCAAAAACAAAAGAAAAACAAGAAGGAAGGAAACAAGAGTAAGCTTCTCAGACCTAGCTAAGCACCTAAACGCCCCAAGCTGTAACTCTCCACCACCACCTCCAAACAACACAAACCACTTGCATTTGAATCCTCTTTCATCCCCCTTTCTTGCCAACAAACGTCTTTTACTAAAGGAGTTCCTTTCATTTTCCAAAAATGAAGTGAAATGAGACCCTTTGAATTTCCATCGAGGTAAACTTACATCTTTTCAACTTTCCTTTTAGTTTAAGTTTACAAGCATGATTCCTAAGCTTAAAAACTAAGGAAAAAATTATTAAAATGCCACCTTTATTTACCATGTTTACATGCCTATACATGCGCATTTTCTTAAATTTTAAGTATAGTAAACATGTTACATATAACTTAAGAAGCACATAAGTTGTAGTACGATGATAAATTGAAGAAAAGTAGAAGAATCATTATCATATCTTCATTCCCACTAGATCTATAACTTTGTGAAAAGTGGACTAAGCTTAAGGCCAATTATAGGCTTAAGTCTAAAAAGGTAAGCAAAATTGGGCCTAAGGCCTAAAATTGCAAAATGAGCCTAAAGAGCCTTAAGAAAACTAAAATATAAGCCTAAATAATACATGACCAGATCTGAACCTAACTTAAAAAGAATCAAAGAAAGATATTCAAAAGGCTTATTAAACCCTAAGGCCTATTCAAGACATCTCTTATAGACCCCTTAGTAAGTTAAGGCCTTAAACTAATAAAAAGGGCCTATTTAGGCCTACAAGAATAACATTAGGTGCCAAATTAAAAGTTATGAAATTTAATCAGGAACTGAAACTTAAAATATCTAAATAAAGGCCCAAAAGGTCAAGTGTAAGGCCCAACACCCAAAATTAAGTCCAAAGACCAAATTTAGGCCAAAATCCTGAAGTAGTCAAACCAATACCATTGACTAACGAATTTTTTTGGCTTAAATTGAATTGTCACAAATCTAAACACCTTAAAAGGACTTCACCAAATGAAAGAACATTCAAAATCTTATGAAATTGACTATAAGAATGAGAGAAAAGGACTTAAAATAAAAAATTTAGATCGAAAACAAGTTTTAACCTTACTCGAGGATTAGGGTGAGTTTCAGTAATTGGGTAAACTTTTAGGCTCTTAAAAAAACCCTCTTGTAGTTACTTACATAGACATTATTATTATGTTTTAGGTAGCTTAATTTCTAATTTAGGACCCCCAAAGTTCAAGACAGGTAGGCAAGCAAGCCAAGAGAGGGAGTTTCGATGAAATGCTACTTGCTTGTGTTTGATAATTACTTGATGTTCTATTGCTTACCCTTGCTTGTCTATTGAATGGCAGGTTGTTTTGTATGCTAACATCCATATGATCGCCTTATTAAAATTGGTAAGTTTAAATATTTAGCTAAAATAACCTGATATACCTATCACATGTCTGTGTTCCATTAATTGTGGATTGTGATATCTATAGCTTTGTCGAGTTTTCTAAAAAATTTACTAAAATGCATTTTTGAAATGCTTTACAATTAAAGAAAGATTTATCAACATAGTGAGTACTCATAGCAGTCTCTTGTGACAGTTTACTTGTTGAGGCAAAGCTAGTAGATCATCTTTAATTAATTGATAGTGAGTAGCCTGAGTTAGGACTCGCATGATTTAGCCCATACGGCGTTGAGTTGATTGTTGATAGCGTATAGTAGATAACCCTAGATGGGGTTTACTGAATTGACTAGTATGGTATTCTCGACTAGTGTAATAGTTGATTTCCATTTGTTAGGACGATACCTATAGTCAGCCTTATGTGGCTAAGGTGAGGTGCCCCATGCAGTTAAGTATGGGGGATAGTCGATGTGTAGATGATGCAAATCCATATCTTCCATGGTTCTAAAACCCCATGGATGTATTGCTTATATTCATCGCGTGTACATTCATTTTGTATATAGCTAAACTACATGTTTGTTAATAATGCTTGATAATTTATTTGTATAGTAGTGGCGATAGATAAACTCACTAGTGGTATGCTCACCCCCTACTCGCCCCGCCCCTAACAGTTCCTTTTTGTAAGTAACCAAAAACTGGGAATGAGCTCAGATAAGAGTGTAAAGTGTTCCTATAGCAACTAGATTAGACGGATAAGATTACTTTAGTGGGTTGTATTAATTAAGTTGGATCTTTATAATATTTAGTAACTCTTAATGTTGTAAAAGTTTAATTATCTCATCTTATTGTTTAGTAGGTGATTCCAACTCTTTACGATCTAGTGACAATGGATTGTTGAATTACTTGTATATATATATATATATAGTTAAGCAAATGTATGTAAATTAAATAAGCACTCTTAGAAACTTACCAGTTAGAGCCTTGTAGCCTTTAACTTGCAAGATGATCTTTATATTATGGGTGCATACATGATATGAAGATTTTAGATAAAACTACTAGGCCCCCTTTTAGGGCATTACACTGTCAACACCAGCTCTTCATTTGATATCAATAATAACTTATTACGTCCCAAAACGGCAGTCATAACAATCTTATCATGCAAACCGTTCTAGGATATAAGTTGACATTTCAGTTGCTATCTTAGATTTGTTTTACACAAGACATCTATGATTAACTTGCTTTAAAGTAAATAGTTTATAAATAAACATGTTTTTTTCTTATTAAATTATGAAAAGTACATATTTACACAAAAATAATCTAAGTATGTTTATAAGATTTAGTAGCCTAACCATAATCTACTGGAATAATACATAAATTAATATTAAAAGCTATAAAGATAAAATCTAAACTTGAGAGTATAATTAATCCTTAAGTTTTTATCCTCACTCCTTAAGATCTAGCAATTGCTAGCTTTAGGGTAGTTATATGACTGCTTCTTAGCTAGTATTTTCAACAATATCTATAGGGATGTAAGTAATTAACAACTTAGTAAGTTGGGATGGAGACTTAAAACTATATATTAAGCATAAATAAGGTTATTAATTAAATTAATTAGATTCAATGCATGTATAAGCAAATGATGCCATTACACGACATTGTTTGGTTCATCGTTAGATTAGAGAAATTACACCCGTTCTAATTCGGGTTGAGGAGTTTCCATGTTATGGAATAGCTTACAACCAAACCTAAGCTTATGTAAAGGAAATGCCGCTCTTCCCATGACTATCTTTGAACCATTGATTTCACCCTTACCATGACTTCCTCATTTATTACTTAGTTCGACTAAGGATGAAGAAAAAACCCATTATGCTATCCAACAATATTCCTTTGGAAGGGGTTGGTATTTGGCCACATAACCCTAATGTTTCTCCTAATGGGTTGCTATATAGGTTCGATTTAGAATTACGAGTTATATATTTAGTTAGGTCCAGTTTATGGTGTTCAATTATTTTACATAGAATACATGAATTTCAATACAGAATATCAACCAGAATCATATAACTACATCTATAAACACATACATACAAGCATACACACAATAAACTATTTAGCAAACACAACCAAATACAATTTGAAGCCTCTAGGTACTATAACTTAGTACTCCAAAATATAGTAATGTATTAATCTTAACTTACCTAGACTCCTTGCTTGGTCACTCAAAATGTGAATCGCATAAGCCATTGCTAGTAATCCTTATAATACAAATGTTGTTTTAGTTTTCACATAATTACTATAGATAGGTTTTGTTATGAAATTCTT
Source organism: Lumnitzera littorea (assembly GCA_024138015.1). Lineage (NCBI taxonomy): Eukaryota > Viridiplantae > Streptophyta > Magnoliopsida > Myrtales > Combretaceae > Lumnitzera > Lumnitzera littorea. Next base: position 135,233,019 of record JAMXBB010000001.1, on the reverse strand, counting down.
ATTGTTATCTTTAGTTTAGGGTTTTATTATACCTAATTATTTAGATTTTTAAGTCTCTTACAATTATTCTTAATTTAAGCTAGGTTTAGGTTCAGTCTTCGAATTGGTTTTTAAATTAGGTTTTAATTCAATCTCTAATTATGGGTTATACAGGAACCCTAAAACTTATTCCAAACTATAATATGAAATTAATCATATTATAATCGAGTATCCTAAATATCATATTTGGTCTCTAACTAATATTTTAGTCTGTACAGTACACCATAAATCTTAATTTAGTTATCAAGTTTGCTCTCGATGTGAAAAAAAAATTACATTTTTCATATAATTATATAAATTTATATTTCATATTACATTTATTTTATATTGATATTATTATAATATTATCAATTTTGATATAATATTTTTTACTCATTAATTTCTTATATTTACATATTATGTGTTATTGCATAATTCACTCCTAAATCACATATCTAACACTTCTAACACTATATATATCACCCTTCATCATCCAATAACATATTGAATGTTTAATTAAATCTTAAATCAAAATTTTATACCTAATTACCCTAAATTACAAAATTAACTTTAAATATACCATTTTATTTATTACATATATACTACATAATATACCTAATAATTACATCTAACAACCTAAATACAACAATTATCACACTACAACAAAATTTAACATCCTAAAATACTTAATTATACACTAAATCAGTAATTATCTATTTAATTACTCAATTAGCCTAAAATCACCTATTTTATATATCATTTTAAGGCCTAAAAATTATCTAAAAATTTCAAAAATAGATTTTTAAAAAATCTCTTCATAGCACTACTTTAAATACTCTAAATAGTGTATATAAAAATTTTGAGCTCAAAACTATACAAACTATACTCTTAAGGTCATTTTTTTTCTAAATCGAACAAAACTCGATTTTGCAGGATTTTTTAAGGATAGTATATTTCCAAACATAAATTAATCAAACTGAAAATTTTCCTTAAATCTACATACAAAAATATTTTCAAATACTAAATTTCATAATTTTTCAAGATTATTTAATATTTTTAATAAATAAAGTAAAATCAAAGGGATAATCAGGCTTACCAACATTGGTTGCTCTAGCTACTAAGGCCTTGTTGGCTAGCTTAGGTGCTACCACCACTATCTGGTGGTAGTAGTCATTTACTCCTAAGTACTCATCAAGTGTGGGTTCATCTTATAGCCCCTATTTGTACACTAATTTTCTATTTTATTTTTTGTAAAAATTCTCTTTTATCTCTTCTTGATTTTGCTCTAATTTTCCTGAACTCCTAACATGTCTAAATGAATTATAGAAAAAGCTTTTCAAATTTATAGGGCTGGTTTAGGGTTTTCTTTAATTTCTAAAGTGACAAATGTCCCTTATTTCTTTTTTTTTTTTATATTAAATTTGGTTAAATTTTATTTGTTGCTTTTCTTTCTTCAATTCTTGTTTGTCACGCCCCATTTCCACATTTTTTTTCTAATTTTTCCTTATTTTGATGAATTTCTTTTAATTAATTAGCATTATTTTAGCATATTTCGAGTATTTTAAGTAATTTTACGTATTTTTACTTACATATAAATACATATATAGTATAATCAAATACTCTTAACTATTATTTATATCATTTTATGATTTTTAGTGTACATATAATTTATCTCTATCGATTCGTTAATTATCCTAACTCATTTTATGAGTTTCCGATAAATAATAGATAATATACATATAATTCAATATTATAATAATTAATTATTTTCCTAAATTCAAATTCATAAGATCGCTTTTACTAATATTCTTGGCATAAAATTTGGGCTTGGTCAGACAATTTATTCAATTGCCTTAAACTTTATGGATCAAACCCTAAACACTAGATTGCTGGACTTATATAACCCAAGAGTTATTTCCATCTATATCATATCGTTGTCCTTTAATCTCATAGAAGATACTGCTTCTTTGATTATGTTTACTTTATGATACTTTACAATTAATCATTTGGTCTTTTAATATCCAATTTCAAATAAAATTTCTTTCTCATTGAAAATACAATGGTAAACACAAAAATAAAGATATGGTGTTTTCATTTAGTAAAACAATTAACAATTAGGGTTTCAATAAAAAAAATTAATATTTTCTTTTTTCTTAATTTTGGATTCCATGCTCTGATTGTACTTTTAACGGAAAATTTCGGTAGTTAAGTTAGATAGTTATTTACCTTCTAGCACCTCAATGCAATTCATATTTTAATTTATGTTATATGGTTCTTTCTGTCTTTTTTATTTTTATTTTTTCTTGAAACTTACTACTAATAGTTTCATAATGTAGATGAAAAAAAAAAAATGACTAGAAATTGCCTATTGTTGATAGTTAGTTTTCGTCCACTTAGCCTAGTAAGCATTGACAGCTAAAAGCTTAACTTACTCGTCCATTTGGTTGCCGACAGGTCGAGTAATCCATATTCTTAGCACCTTGCCGAGTAATCCATATTCTCAAGACATTTTCAGCATTCCTTCGAGTAACATAGATCTATTCTTGATTTGAATTCTAGTTCATGGCGTGAATAGTTATTGCAAACACAGTTACATTACATAACTGCCTACTTTCTTTACATTTTAGGGAAGGTGTTTAATCAAGAGGCTTCCACGTGTCCTAACAGTTTATTTTGATAACTGCTACTTTGGATACGATAAATCCTCTATAAATAAGAGAAAGAAACTCTATAAGGACATCTGCTAACTCATAACCATGTACTTTACTTTCTTGATTCTTGCTTACTAACTTAGGCATTGGAGTGGCTACACTGAACCAACCCTGGTACTAAGTAATTTTCTTGTCTTTGTAGGACATTTCCAACTTCAAAAAATCACCAACAACATTTGGTACCATCCATTTTTCCCTAAACATACTCACATGGCTAAAACTAAAATGACTAAGAGTGCAAGTTTTGGCACTTCCTCTTAACACGTTGAAGGGGGGGAGTTGGCATAATGATGAGTAACAACTGGTTAGACTCAAGCAACTTTGCCTTAATTTGGCCAAGGAAAACTTGGAGTTAAATAAAAAAGACGAACAGATCCTTAACGTCCTTCATAATAGTATTTATCCAAATCAGAACAAAGATCGAGGCGACTACGATGCCAATAATATCGACAATTCAATTTATTCACCGGAGTTACCAAAAAAGCAAGTTGAGATTGCAATGGGACCCTCAACTCCTGCTTTAAAAAAAAATGACAAAGGCAGGTAACCATAGTAGGTACACCATGTGGGAGCCTCGTATGTTAGCACCTTTATTGCAATAAGTAAGTAATTCCAAATTAAGAAAAGTCATTTTTTTCCCGAGATTTTAGAAGAAGTGATACCTCGGCACATCAAGCTGCCATAGTTTGAAACTTATGACGGGACAAAGGACCCCAAAGACTACTTGGAGTATTACCGTACATTGGCCAAGCTGCATGGTTTAAGTGATGTAGTAGCCTATTAAGCTTTTCCTTTAACTTTGAGGAATGCAGCTAGCACATGGTTCAAACACTTGAAACCAAACACCATTTCTTGTTTTGACGAATTAGCAGAAGTGTTTTTTCAATAATTCCTTACAAGCAAACCTCTTATTAAAGACTCTTCAATCCTTAACACAATTAAACAAAGATTAAATGAGTCGATTAGAGACTACCTGGCTAGGTTTATAGCCAAAATGGTTCAAATCTCAGAATTGGATATGAGTGTGGCCCTTAATGTCGTAATTGATGGAGTTAAGCCCTATGGAGACTTTTTCAAGTCTCTCGCAAAGAACAAGCCGAAAACTTTCGACAAGTTCAAGGCTAAAGCCACCTTATACATTTTTCAGGAGGATAACATAAAGGCTTGGTGAGAAGCTGATCAAAAGAGAGGAGATAGAAAAAATGATAAGAGAAAAAGTGCAAAGGACACTCAGTACAGATGATGATCAAAGTTTGAACACCAAGAGAAAGAGGCCAAGGATTCCAACATTTTCATCTCATACACCTATCAATCGTCCAATTTCAGACATACTGATGGAGGTATGTGAGCAGAGAGGCATTCTACAATGGTTAGAAAGAATGAGACAAAATCCCTTAAGAAGAAATTCCAATAAGTACTATAATTTCCTTCGCGACAAATGTTACAACATAGATGAGTGCATCTAACTCAAGAATGTGATTGAAGACGTGATTTAATGTGGGCATTTGCAAAAATTCCTAGCGCATGATGTCGAGAGTATCGAGAGACCATCCCAGAAGAGACGTGAGGAATAGGAGATTGACACTGGGCTAATTGTAGCTGGAAGAGATGTAAGGGATGCGAATCCTAGTAGAGCACCCAACGAAGTAATCAATACCATTGTCGGCGGACCTACTATAAGCCAGTCAAGCTCTTCAAGCCTGACAAATGCCAAAAATTACATTTATAACACCCAAGACAAGAACGTCAGGATTGATAACATAATTTCTTTCGTCGAAGAAGATTTTGAGGGCATTTAAAGGCTGCATGATGACATACTTGTTATCAGTGTAAGAGTAACCAACTTCGAGGTCAAGAAGATTCTTGTTGACATAAGAAGTTCGATAGATATCATTTTTCATCATGTGTTCAACTAGATGAGACTTAAGATCAAAGCATAGCAAAGTTCTTATAAGTACGATCTGTATGCCTTTAACAATCAACCGGTCTAAGTAGTCGGAGTGATTTCTTTGTTGATACAGATCGGCGATGACGAGCATGTTACAGAGGATAAAGTGGACTTCCTCATTGTCAAATGTTGGTTCCCATACAATATGATAATGGGATGGCTATGTCAGCATTTATTCGGCATTATCCCTTTAACTACACATCTCAAAGCCAAGTTCCTTACTCCCATGGGAGTTAACATGTGTAAAGGGGATCAACAATTGATAAGGTCCTTGTACATAAGGGCCTTAAGACTAGAAGAAGTATTTCAAGTTAAAGCTTATTCGGAAGGTAAGTCAATTGGCATAGAAAATGCTAAGAGTGATACTGAAAAAATTTCTTTGGGAGATGACCTTGGGAAAACAACGAGGATAGGGAAACCCTTATTAGTAGATATTCGATAAAGTTTGATCAACTTCTTATGAGCCAAAGTTGATGTGTTTGCATGGTCCTTGATACGGATTCCGCAGATGAACATACGAACCCAATATCACGCATAACCAAAGGGGGTGGGTCCAAGCCGTAAGATGGCTTAAAGAGTAAAATGATAGCTGAGGGATAAGCAAGGGTTCTTGTGCACCGACAATAGATATTATGCACCAATGCCTCACATGAGCTCAGGATACATTTGACATGATGCATAAGTATGACTGGAGGTCACTCGCCACTAGTCTACACTTAATGAGCTAGATAAGAATAGTTCAAGAGTAAGCAAAAAGGGACACTTAGCTCAAGAGGGAATAAAAGTTCAATGTGTTCTTCTATATATATGATTCTATTGCGGTTATTACATTATGTGAATATTTATAGTACCCAATCAGGGTAAATCATAAAGTACAAAAATAGATCCCTTCTTTCTAAATGAAAGGAGAATAATTTATAGGGGAAGCATGAAATTGTATAAAAAGGAACATCCTTTATTAGAAAGGATAGTACAGATGTTAGAAAGGACATCGCATGTGCGTTTCACTTAATCTGTGGTCCTAATAACACTGCTGGTCGAGAAGCGGTAGGTCTCTAATCAGGTTGGCTTAGGCCATTCTATGATCGCTCTTATTTTCTCATTATCGACTCGAATGCCACCTCTACTCATAACAAACCCCAAGAAGATCACCTTGGATCGAAAAAAGTCACACTTCTTCAGATTGGCGTAGAGTTGTTTAGCTTAGAGTTTTGCAAGGACTCTTCGGAGATGCTCTTGGTGAGTCTCTAAGTCGGGGCTGTACACTAAAATATCATCAAAATAAACTACTACAAACCTTCTTAATAATTCTCGAAGTACATGATTCATCAAGTGCATAAATGTGCTCAACACATTGGACAGTCTGAATGGCATTACAAGCCATTGCCATTTATATAAACCATGTCGTGTCTTAAATGCGATCTTCCACTCATCACCATCACACATTCAGATTTGATGGTATCTAGATTTGAGGCTGATCTTGGAAAACACTCTTGCTCTACTTAACTCATCTAGCATGTCATCAAGACTAGGTATGGGATATATGTACTTAATAGTGATTTGATTTATTGTTCGGCTATCTACATGCATCCTTTAAGAACCATTCTTCTTCAGCACTAATAAGACCCAAACGGCACAGGGCCTAAGGGACTTATGTACATACCCCTTCTCCATTAGCTCATCTACTTGCTTATGTAGTTCGGCTGCCTGTTCAGGATTCAGCCTATAGGTAGGCTTGTTTGGAAGTATAGCTCCTGGCTACAGGTCTATTGCATGCTCGATGCTATGAATTGGGGGCAGACCTTTCAGCAGTTCCCTTAGAAACAAGTCGATAAATTCCTTTAGTAAGGTTTTTACCTTAATAGGTAACTCCTCCTCAAGCCTCATCTCTAGAATCTTTCAGACAAGCATGTTAGTCGATCCTTTGAGCTCCATCTCCCTTTTCAGCTTAGCTTAGGTCATCACTAAAGCCTCTTTCTTTAAGGTTCGGCTAAGTTGGGACTGCATGACCTTTACCCGCTTAGCAGTCATTGGACTCAATTTCATCCTCTTGCCTCTATGCTCTACGGAACATGTATTCCTCTTTCCATCATACATAGTAACTCAATCAAGCATCTATAGATATCTAAGTAGAATGTGTGATGCACTCAGGGGTAGCACATCACATAGCACTTCATCTCAATACTTACCAATGTAGATCAACACAGACACTTGCTTGTTCACCTATAGTGCTCCCTTATCATTAAGCCAATGAAGCTTGTAAGGTTTTGGGTAGGGTTTGGTCAACAATTTTAACTGCTAGACCATAAATGCAAAGGCTACATTAGTGCAGTTCCCACTATCAATGATCAGTGCGTATAGTGATTCATTCACCTTGCATCCAATATGGAAAAGATTTTCCCTTTATTCATCTTCGGGTACGAGATTGACACTTATGGTCCTCCTTAACGCTAAAGTGGTCGGCATAAAGTTTCCTTCCTTGCTGTAGATAACTTCCTCCTCGAATGGTTCGATTTGTCCATCCTCTTTCAACTCTCTACTTCTTCATCAGTAATGTCGATTTAAATAGTTGACACTTCACCTCGAATCACCATTGTCTGCTGGTTCGAACATTGTACAACCATGTGTCCTAATCCTTGGTATTTGAAACACTTGATCTCACTTGTCTTTTTCCCTGAACTCTAGCCCTTCTTAAACTTTCCTGGGGGTTCCTTCTCCTTAACTCGAGTAGTAGGAATAGGTCGAGTCTTGACAACCTTACTTGGTTCCATTTGTATAAGTCTACTTGGAATAGTTTAGCTATTGCTTAGTCAATCGACTGGAGGTTAGAACCTTCCTGTTCGGTGCTTTTTTATCCTCTGGACGGCTCAGAATATGTCATCTAGCATTCTAATATCCAGGGTTTCTAAGACATCCCTAATCTCATACTTCAATCTACCAATGAACCGAGATATAGTTCGGTCCTTTAGCTCTATGACTTCACATTGTATCATTAACATTTAGAATTCCTTAACATAAGTGTTTACACTTGATCCTCCTTGTTTAAGCTCTTGCAGTCTTTTGAAGGCATCCTACAAATAATAGCTTGACACAAACCTTTTTTGCATAACCCTCTTCATTTCATCCTAACTCCTAATCTCTCATTCTCCTTACTTTCTTCGAGTGGCTTGCAAGTTCTTCCACCATAAGGCGGCATAACCAGTGAACTCCAGCACATTAAGTCTAACCTTTGCATTATCGAGTATGTCGTGATATTTAAACTGTTTTTCAATCCCATCTACCCAATCTCGGTAGTTTTCAACATCACTGCTTCTAGAAAAACTCAAGATATGCATCCTCATTCCTTCGACTCTAAGGGCTTGTACATTTCTTTCTTCAGGCCTATAGTACTCTTCTGCTTCATCGTCTCCTTTCATTTCCTCCTCAATCTCTTCAAGCGCTAGTCTTCATCTAGCATGTCTACTAACTCATTTAGCTCGGGGTGGTTGAGCTAGGGGCATTAACTCGACTAAACTGACCATTGCCTCATCCTTATTGTTCGCCTTCCCTGGTAGGGCTATTTTTAGCTTATTGCCTATCTTCTTAGATAACAGTCACCAAACTAGTTACCAAGTCGGTAAGCTTATCTACGCAATCGCCCACTGACTGAGGTGTGAAACTTTCTTCTTGCCCTTGGCCATGTTAAGTACCACTTTCTTAGTTTCCTAAAGTTCCTTCAACACTTAAGTCTGACATTGTTGGTTACTTCACAAAATTGATGTCTAATAATACCACTTGGAGATTCATAACTAATACTCTAATCTCTACAACAATTACACAACAAATGAACAGTCAACTATACTCTATTTTACGTATTAGAAACAGGGGTAAATAGAGCACAGAATACCTTTCAACTACTAAACTCTAAGGTTATTGATAGGATCATTATCTCACAGTAACAAACTACTTAAAGAACATAATAGCATAATTCAACTTTGAACGTAGCCAGGCTTTGATACTAAGATGATATCGATTCCATAGATGAACATACATACCCAATATCACGCATAACCAAAGGGGGTGGGTCCAAGCCATAAGATGGCTCGAAGAGTAAATGATAGTCAAGGGATGATCAGGGGTTCCCATGCATCGACAATGGATATTATGCACCAATGCCTCACATGAGTTCGGGATACACTTGATGTGATGCACAAGTATGGCCAGAGGTCACTTGTCACTAGTCCACGCTCAATAGGCTAAATAAGAGTAGCTCATGAGTAAGCAAAAAGGGACACTTAGCTCAAGAGGGAATAAAAGTTCAGTATATTCTTCTATATATGCGATTCTATTGTAGCTATTACATTATACGAGTATTTAAAGTACCCAATTAGGGTAAGTCCTAAATTATTGGAAATTACAGCAATGGATCCCTTCTTTCTAAACAAAAGGAGAATAATTTATAAGGGAAGCATGAAGTTGTGCAAAAAGGAACATCCTCTATCAGAAAGGATAATACGGATATTAGAAAGGATAATGCGTGCGTTTCGCTCAATCTGTAGTCCTAATAATACTGCTGGTTAAGCAAAGGCAGGTCTCTGATTAGGTCTAGTCAGCATTGGAAGTTTGGTACTTAGATTGCTGGGTTGGATAAGGGTTGGCTCAGAGGATGACTCACATTTAAATCAGCTTCAGATGGTTGGCTCTTAACAATTCTCAGCTTAGCCTCGGTATTGTAGAAATAGCTATATTCAGATGTGGCGCTTAGATTGGTGTGTAGCGAAGGGTATAATTTAGCACATCGGTTGGTCACCACAATAGCATCTTAGATGGTATAGAGAGCAAAGTAGCTCAACCGATCAGACTGGGGTAAGCACTACTCCTTGGCACTTAACTCACCTTGAATAGCTTGGTAACATGTGATCAATCCTTGATCCCTATCAAAAGTGGTGCAAGCCTTGTTCTTCAAGGCCTTGACAATGTTAAAGTTCATTATGCTTTAAAATTTAGATTCCTTGCCAGCAATAATGAGGCAAAATATGAAGCTTTGGTTATTAGATTGAAACCAGCAAAAGAGATTGGCATTGAGAAACTTGAAGTTTTCTTTGATTCACAATTGGTAGTGAATTAGGTCACAGGAAGTTACGCGGCAAGGAAAGAAGAGATGAGCAAGTACTTGTTAATAGTATGAACGCTCACAAAAGAATTTCAATCCTTTTGCATCTACAAGATTCTGAGAAGTAAGAATATAGCTGTTGATAAGTTGTCAAAATTAGCTAGTAGGCATTCCTTGACTTGAGCAATAAATTTTTTATCGAATTTCTTCTATAGAAAAGTTTATCCAATCTTTTATAGAACTGTGAATTGGCTCCTTACCCGAAAGAAGAATCTTGAATGGATCCCCTAATAGATTATTTGAGAGATGGTACTCTCCTTGACAATAAGAAAGGAGCACAAAAATTGGTTTACCAAGTCGTGAATTACATGCTGATTGATGGTTAACTGTACAAACACGGCATATCACAACCTTATCTTCGATGCCTTCCTCTAAGAGATGGGGGATCATTTGTTGCATTTGACTTTCCAAAATTAAAATTAATCCCTAAAAACCACCTTTGTGTAATTTATTTACTTATTCGTCCTTTATTTGTACTATAGTTGTACTAACATTTTCTTTGCAGGTTTAGTTTTATTTATTTAATTTAAAAGAGAATTTATTTTATGTACTATAAATGCATAATAGATATGGTTGAACCCGGACTGTCTCAGGACCTTAGGATAAGGAGCCATTATGTAAGTTTCGGGCGTAGTAGAGTAACCACCGTTCAAGGCTGATTAGGCTACCCCACTTAAACTTTGATGTGACCAAGGAATCATTTTTTTCATAAACGCGTGAGGTCATAGAGTTTAAGGACCTTTAAAACCTACTCTTCTTGCATACATTCTTCAGGTTTTTTGCAAATAGCTAATACGTAGCATTGTTACAAAATAGAAAAAGAAAAGACAAACCTGAAACCTCTTTCTTAGAGTTCACTCTTAGCTTTTGTTTATCTGTCTTGCACATTACACGCATAGGGATGCGGGGGATCATTTGTTGCATCAAAGATGTAGGGTAGATGTAGTCAAACCTAGGCCGTCTTAGGACCTTAAGAGAGGGGCTATTGTGTAAGCTTAGAGTGCTATGGTGTAACCACCACTTAAGGTTGATTACGCCACCTCACTTAAGCTTAATGTGACCAATGAAAGTGTTCTTTAACAAGTGAGGTCACAAAACCTTTTCAAGACCTACCCTAATTGCATATAATCCTTCCTAAGCTTGAGTTAATACGCTACCCTTAAGAAGTTACAACCCTATAAATCATTTAAGATTTTTAATGCAATCAAGTTCTTGAAAATAATAGTAGGGTTGCAACTTAAGGAGGTAATGTATTAACCTAAACAATCTCAACACCTGCATATTTCCATGTGCTTTCTTTTCTACATTAATGATTGATTGTTGTCCATGAAATATGTAGACCTAAGAATGTCGGGTAACCGACAAGCGAACAATCAAAGACTGCCAATTGCCCTAGGAGTTGAAGCTACTTACTAGAAGTAGAGGGCTAGGCGTATTGAGGCCTCTAATAGGGTCTTGTTAGCTCAAGTTGAAAAAAACGAGAGAACCATGAATTGGGCTTTAGAAATGTTGAACAAGATTAAGGTCCAATTGCAAGAGGTAGATTAGAAACTCTAGATAGAGTTGAAGGACTTTAAATAAATTTTATGTTTCATTGTTAGGTTCCCTTTTGCTTTGTTCAATGTACTTCGATCTTTCCAAAATAAAATTTTTCTCTTTAGTCATTCTTCGTTCTTTCCTTCTTTATAGACAATCCTTCAATAGAATTTTTCATTCTCCTTCACTTAAGGAAGTGCAATAAAAAAAACCAAAAAAAAAGAAAAGAAAAATATAAAAAATCCATCATTTTTATTTGGTTTCTATAAAATAAAGCTTTATCTTTCTCTCTCTAAAAGAAAAAGAAAAAAAAGAAAAGAAAAGAAGAGTTGCTAACAGGTAATGAATACTTCTAACCAGGTTCGCACAGTTGATGACAGACTCGCCTCCTTAGAAAGGATGATGTATTAGATGGCCCAACAATAGCAGGTCTTGATCACCACTCTTCAGATATCCCAAGATTCGAACTTGGAAAGGAGATTCTCAGATCTGGAAGAGAAAATAGTCATGTTACGAACGATCACCATAGATCTAGAAATGGCAATAGGCCCTATGCTTAGAAGATTTCAACACTCGATGTTCAACACTGATCAAATGTCAATAAGCCTAAGTGATGAAGGAGGCCCAAGTAGAAAGAAGCCGAGGAGACACGAGAAAAACAAACCTGAAGGACTTAGAGGAGACAATTCACTCAACTGAAGATATCAATCACCCAACTCTTTTATCATTTGAAAGTAGCAAGGGATGTAGCTTGTGAAGCCCCTAATCCGAATTACAAACTACGTAGCTTTGACCCAGAAGCAAGATGCGACTATCATATGGTTCAGAAGGGGTACTTTATTGAAAAATGCTAGAGATTGAAAAACAAGATTCAAGACTTGATTGATGCAGAAGTCATTCAGCCAAAGCTACAACAAGACATCCCTTCTTCAAGTCATGAGGATAGTCTGACCAAGTCACCTAGAGCTCCATTTCTTTTGATCTTGCTTATGCCTTCTAAAAAGTTCACGGGTTGTTTCATGTAGATTAGACACTTGTTAAGACAGGGGTAGAAAAAAGAAAGTTGTTTTCAATAAAGTCTGTAATAGCTGGAATAATACAATTGCCTTTTTCAATGGAATGATTGCACTATTTTTAGAGCAAAGAAGTTTTTCTTAAGGAATCGGTAACTCACTTTTAAAAGGTTTAGAATGAAAAGAGGCAAACTATTTTCCATACACTAACCTAAAACACTTTGAGAGTTGAGTGACACAAAGGTAAGGATACTTTAGACTCATTCCTTAAAGGAGGTCTATTTTGAATGTGATATACAGATTAAAATGAAATTAGGCATTTATTTCTCGAATCCTAAATTATCCCTTGTTCACCCTGTTGGACCTATTTGAAGAATTTTCAAACTAAACCCTGTCGGGAATCACCCAACAATGGGGCAATTCGAAGGTTAGGGCCATTAATAAGGAGAAAGGGATTAAAATTGATTTGTACTTACTTTAGTAGCATTAAATTCAAAAGCAAACTTTATTTCTAATAAGTTATGTTTTTTTTTTTAAATAAGGAAGAGCGACATCCTTTTTAAACACCTTGAGCTTTTACTTACCTCACTCGAGCCCATACGATAGAAATTAATGAATTTAGGACCTTAAATCACTTAAACTTAGCTTAGGGCCAAAAGAAGAAGAAAGAACAACAATAGAACAGTAGGGCAAAGTAATAACAAAATAGAAAAAGGAAAAGATGAGGAAAAGAGGTTAGAAAATTGGGCTCAAGTATAAGCCAAGAGTCAAGTGAAAGCCATATCATATCTTAGTAGAGGCAATTAAATCAAAAGTCAAAACCTAAGTAGCCCTAAAGATGTAAAGCCCTGAATCATATTCCAAGCTCAAAAACCCAAAATCTTTACATCCACTTTGAAGCCTCTCTCACACTTAGCCTTCCCACCAACAATACCGTCCTTATACAAGTAAAAGCTCTTTCGATCTTTAAAGATAATTATCTTCAATAAAATTTGTTTTTGAAATTGGGGCAAGTATATTTCTATTTGTTCCTAAGGTTCTCAACTTATACACCTGAGATTAATATTTATTTCAAAATAGGTTTCTTTGATAATTCCTTTTGAAACCCTTGGACCAAAAAATTCATATTGATAAACTGAAAAAGACCTAATGGATTGATCAAGGTGTATTACATGCAAAATGAACTATAATTTTAGGATTATAGTCAAGAGTGTAATATGGGCTAAGAGTTTACAAGGAAGTCCTCTTTAACTAAATTAGTCCTGAGTTACCTTTTAAGGATGTTTGAAATCACAAGGCCCTACTAAACGGCTCGGCATCTAAGTTAGGGGGAACATAAGAGGCCCCGTGTGATCATTAAGGAAGGGTTCTTTACTTGTTAGCAAATTAAAAAAAAATGAAAAAAGGTAATAAAAATAAAAAAAAAATAAAAAGAAGAAGAAAAGGAAAAAGAGAGAGAAAGTATCTTCATTTTATGTCCAGGTCGGCTTAAGTGGCCAAGTTTTCAATCCATTCTAAAAAAAAGGGTTAAGAGTCTGGGTTTTTCTCATTCTTCCTAAAATAAATGAAGTTATAGCTAACATCCTTTTCAACATAAATGGTTTTCACCAAAAGGTTTTTTTTTTTTTTTTTTGTAAATAGTTTCTTAAAAAATCGGGTAGTGTTTTTGGATAAGTTTTTATCCTAACCATCTCTTGAATAGGCTATCCCATCTTCCATCCATTTAACTCTCTTCAAGGTTTTTAGCAAACCCATAGGGTGCTTTTATTCCTCAATTACCTTTAGCATGCCCATAGGGCCCTTCAGTTTACCAAGTTCTTTTAACAAGCCCATAAAGCACTTCTTTTTTGCAAAAATCTTATAGTAAGCTTATAGGATGCTTAATTTCTTTAGGTAAGGCCATTGGGCTTCTCTGTTCATGGATTTTTTCTTAACAAGCCTATGAGGCATTCACTAAGCTTCTCTTAAGTGTGCTTATAGGGCCCTTCAGTTTATTGAGTTCTTTTAATAGGCCCATAGGGCGTTTCCTTTTACAAAGATCTTGTAACAAGTTCATAGGACGCTTAATTTCTTTAGGCATGCCCATAGGGCACTCCCTTCATCATTAAGTTTCTTCTTAGCAAGCTTGTAGGATCATTCTCCTTCATAGGATTTTCTCAAGTAAGCCCATAGGGCACTTCCACTCTATTCACCAAAGCAAGCCCATAGGTAATTTCCCTTCTGTTCACCAAGTCTTGTAGGGCACTTCTCTTCGTCGGTTGCTTTTGACATAGCACCAAGTTTAAGGTTGCTAGTCCCCGAGTGACACTCCCGCTTAGGTTAGTGAGCCTTATGAAGCACGTCCAGGTTTTAGATTGATCCCATATTATGCTCCCGCTTAGGTTAGTGACTAGGTTTTAAATCAATCCTATTTTAGGGTTGTTAGTCCTCGAGACATGCTTACACCTAGGTTAGTGAGCCTTATGAGGCATGGCCAAGTATTAAATTGATCCCACATTAGGGTTGCTAGTCCCTAGGAGATGCTCCTACCTAGGTTACCGAGCTTTGTGAGGCATGATTAGGTTTTAAATCGATCTTAGTTTAGGGTTGCTAGTCCTCGAGAGACGCTCTCGCCTAGGTTAGTGAGCCTAGTGAGGAATAACCAAGTTTTAAATAGATCCTAATTTAGGGTTACTAGTCCCCGAGAGACGCACCTGCTTAGGTTAGTGAGCCTCGTAAGGCGCAACCAGGTTTTAGATCAATCCTAGTTTAGGGTTTCTAGTCCTCAAGAGAAGCTCTCGCCTAGGTTAGTAAGTGTTGTAAGGTACCACCAGGTTTTAGATTGATCTCACATTAGGGATGCTAGTCCCTAAGAGACGCTCCAGCCTTGGTTAGTGAGCCTTGTGAGGTACGACCAGGTTTTAGATCGCTCCCACATTAGGGTTGTTAGTCTTCGAAAGACACTTTCGCCTTGGTTAGTGAGCCTTGTAAGGCATGAGCAGGTTTTAGATTGATCCCCCATTAAGGTTGCTAGTCTTCGAGAGACGCTCCTACCTAGGTTAGTAAGCCTTATAAAGCATGACTAGGTTTTAGATCAATCTCATTTTAGGATTGCTAGTCCCCGTGAGATGCTCCCACCTAGGTTAGTGAGCCTTTTGAGGCACGACTAGGTTTTAGATTGATCTTATTTTAGGGTTGCTAGTCTCTAAGAGACGTTCCTGCCTAAGTTAGTAAGCCTTATAAGGCATGAGTAAGTTTTAGATTGATCCTAGTATAGGGTTTCTAGTCCCCGAGAGACACTCCCTCTTAGGTTAGTGAGCCTAGTATGGCACGACTAGATATTTGATCAGTCTTAGTTTATGGTTGCTAGTCCTCAAAAGATGCTCCCTCTTAGGTTAGTGAGCCTAGTATGGCATAACTAGGTATTTGATCGATCTTAGTTTATTGTTGCTAGCCTTCGAGAGACATTCCTGCCTAGGTAAGTAAGCCTTGTGAGGTACAACCAGGTTTTAAATCTATCCCACATTAGGGTTGTTAGTCCTTGAAAGACATTCTCGCCTAAGTTAATGAGCCTTGTGAGGCACGACTAGGTTATAGATCGATCCTTGTTTATGATTGCTAGTCCCCGAGAGATGTTCCCTCTTACATTAGTGAGATTCGTGAGGCACAACCAAGTTTTAGATCGTTCCCATTTTAAGGTTGCTAGTCCCCAAGAGATGCTCTCGCTTAGGTTAGTTAGCTTTGTGAGGCACGACCAAGTTTTAGATCGATCCCAATTTAAGGTTACTAGTCTCCGTGAGACACTCTTGCCTAGGTTAGTGAGCCTAATAAGGTATGACCATGTTTCTTTTCTTCATCCAACTCAATTTTAGGATAGTTATAATTGTTTATTCTAAGGGCAAAAATAGTGTCTTTTTATCTTTGTGGCAAAGTTTTGTTCAAACTTTGCCAACTTTGCCACAAAATGGAGTAGCTGTAGACACCTAATTTTTGTCCCCTTTATTTTATTTTTATTATTTTTCTTTCTGTTCTCAATAGGCTTGAAAAGTATAAAAAAGAAATAGAAAAATAAGAAAATCCTAAAAATATGTTTAAGAAAAAATACAAAAAATAAGAAAAGCATAAAAATTTTGAAATTTGGATAAAAAACACAAAAATTGAGAAATTTAGAAAATGGGAAAAATTTAGAAAATTGAAAAATTAAAAAAAAAAGATTTTAGAAAATAACTTTTTATTAGGGTAGATTTTTATTTTGGTTTAAAAGATGGGCTGTTGAACTTATGCTTAGATTTAAATCTAGCTTAAGTTGACCGAGTCCATATATACTGTAAACACCTAATTTTTTTCCCCCTTTATTTGCTTTTTATTTATTTCTTTTTTATTATTTTTCTTTATAATCTTAGTAAGGCCTAAATTAGAAAAAAAAAATCAAAAAATAGGGAATTAAAGAAAACAAAAAAAAATCAAGAAATTTGGAAAAAATAAGGATCATGGAAAAATACAAGAAATTTCAATAACAAGAAAAAGCACAAAAAAATAAGAAATTTAAGAAAGAAACCCTAAAAAGATAAAGAAAAATTAGAAAATGAAGTTTAAAAATTTAGAAATTTGAAAAATTACAAAAAAGTAGAAAAATTAAATTCAAATAAAAGATTTTAGAAAATAACATGTTATTAGAATATATTTTAATTTTGGTTTAGAAGTTAGGCCGTTGAACTTGAGCTTTGATTTGAATCTAGCTCAAGTTGATCGAATCCATATGTGCAATTTGATTGCATATATGGATAAGGCACAGGCCAACAGCCTGACGGTTAAGCCTGTGGACATAACATTAGCACTAAGCATAAGGTCTTGGGGTCGAATCTTGGCAAAGGTAGGGAGGCCTTTTTCTTATTTGTTGGCTAGCATAATACCGCATGTCAAGATTTTGTTGTTCCACATATCCTGATACGTGACATCATTGGATTGGACGACCTTGCTGACGTGGCATCTACGTGGCATGCCACATCAATTACTACGTGGCATGCCACATCAGTTACTACGTGGCAAGTTGGGGTTCGTTGAGTTGGTTGATGTAGCGCTACACAGCACTTTCCCTTCCTTTCCCTCAGTTTTCCTCCATTTTCTCTTGATTTTCCTCCTTTTTCCTTCTCAAGAATAGCCTACTCCCTCCACTTTAGCTTTAATTTCTATATAAATTCCACACATAGGCACATAGTTTCTTACATCAATCTCACACTAGACATGGCATGCTTCGAATTGCTGTTAAGAACAAGTCCAGATTTAGTCAAAAGCACATTCAAATTGGCTTTCAAAAATTGGAAAAAAAAAACTAGGTTTTCAGGCATTTTTCATTAAATCCAATTCTAACCTTCCTTTGTTTCTAGGATTGATTCGGGCATAAAATGGTGTTGAGGGGGCTCGTACAGGGATACATAGCCATTCTTGAGCTTCAGATTCAACTCCCAAGCTCTCTCTCTCCTTATATTCTCTTTCTCTCTCTACCAATCTCTCTCTCTTTGGGTTCCTCTCTTTAACTAAACTTGAGCCAAACCACCACTACAGTCTTGACTCCCACTTTGTCAGCTACCTAACCCAACCACCTTTTGTTGCCGCCGTTGCCCATAGCCGCTCAACCAAACCGCTACCCTTAAACCCTAATCGCCGAAGCCCATCCCCCCTTAAACCACCACTTTTAGCTACCCTCGGCTAAAACTAATCCTACAGCCGAACTCTTCATACTCCAAAGCCCCTACCCTAATTGACCACTCACAACCAGCAACTCCCTCCAACACCACCTAACCTCCAACGCTAATTGCCACCTCCGACTACCTTCTAAACGACCACCAAACACTACGACACTCGGCCTACTCTGCCTAAGTCTAATCCAAAACTCATGAATCTGCCTTCACCCCCAAGAAAATTGTCTGAATCGACTTGAATCGCTCTTACTAACTGCCGCTGCTGTTGAAGTTAGTGGAGCCCGACCCAACCCGACCCGATCGATCCGATCTAACTAACCCAAGTTCGGCCTGCGTATCCAATTGCGTCCATTCAAAGTCCGTTTTCTTTTTTGTGTTTTTTTTTTTGTTTATTTATTTAATTTTTTTTACTTTATTTATGTAAATGTAATAAGAAAGAAAAGAAAAAGAAAAAGAAAAAAAAGAAAAGGTACTTTATTCTTTTCTTGTTACTAGTTTAAATAAAAATAAATAAACCATAATAAATAATAAAAAATTAAGTAAGGGGATAAATAAAAAATAAATAAAATAGGATTAATCACTTAGAAAAATTGATTTTCTAAAAGTAAGTGGAAATAAATAGATCTCTTTCCAAATTAAGACTATTTTAGAGTTTTTAAAAATAAAAAACCGATTAAAGCGTTTTAGGAATTTTTTTAAACAAATCAAAACTGAGTAAAACATAAATTCGATTGTTTTCAAATTAAAATAAAACCAATCCACTAAAGTTTTACAAAAAAAGAACTACGTATGTCTGATCTCGAATAGCAGGTACGTAGGTACTTACAAGGCGAATATAAAAATGAAAAAATCTAATTTTCCTTTTTTTTTTTTTAAGTTTAGATTATTTCATTTATCCAATTAGAATAGTTAAAATGAGTTGCATCTTATAAAATAAAAAGGTGATTTTTAAAGATTAAAGTTAATTTTGGAAAGTCAATGGTACCCGTATGAGTTTAAAAGTCCTAACCTTCGGATCTAGATTCTCTGGTTTTCAAAAAGCCATTTTATAATTTGTTTTTTTTTTTTAAATCGATAGACTGGTAACTAAGTTATGACCAATCCATCCAATTGGTTATAACCTTAACCCCTTTTTCCAACTTCGATTGAGTGGTGACTCCAAATCTTTTCAAGTTGAAAAAATAGTTTTCTTTAAACCTTAGTCGAGGGCTAGTATTAAATGGGTAAGGGTTTAATATTGGTCAGTTTAAAGAAGTCCTAATTTTATAAAAAGAACTAGGAGGGTGAAAAACCAAGCTCAATAGCTTGGTGACTCCACTAGGGATGTCAAGAGGATTAGACATTCGATTTTCCAAAATTAAAATTAATCTCTAAAATCACCTTAAATGCAATTTATTTACTTATTTTGTATTATAAATTGTGCTAATATCATTTGTAGATTTGGTTTTATGTATTTTTGAGGGGAGAGATTTATTTTGCTGCATCATGAATACATGATAGATACGGTCGAACTTGGGCCATCTTAGGACCTTAGGACAGGGAGCCATTATGTAAAGTCTCGCGCGTAGTGGGGCAACCACCATTCGGGGCTGATTAGGCTACCCTACTTAAACTTTGATGTGACCAAGAAACCGTTTCTTCGTAAACATATAAGGTTACAAAGTTTAAGGACCGTTAGAACCCACCTTTCTTGCATTACATTTCATGGAGTCAATGAATAACTAACAAAGTGGCAACGTTATATAGAAGAAAAAAAAAAAAAGAAAAAAATGACATTATCTAGATTTTTTTCCTTGTATTCTTCCTAGAATTGATGTACATAAGAAGTCTTGTATATTTTCTCTTCTTATAATTAGTCTTTCCCTTATAATTTATGCTTTCTTTGTAATGTTTCAGAAATGGCCAGCTCATCCAACACTAGGGTTTTCACTAAGGAGATTCTTGTCCACAAACCTACAAACCCAAAGCCCATACTCAGCTAGTGGTTTCAAACCTTTAACCCAAAAGAGCAACAGTTCATTACCAACAAAATTAGATTCATACTCTCATTAGCCAAAGTGAAGGTTAACATTACGCTAGTAAGGGCCTTAGTCCATTTCTAGGTACCTAAAGAAGTGGCTTTTCAATTTAGACCACATCTAATCAGCCCAACTTTAGAAGAGTACACCTAACTGCTCCAAGCTCCTCCTTTAGATGAAATATACGTCCCGAAACTTAGCTTCAGCCCAACCTATATTTTCTCAAGATTCTTAGGAATCTGTAAAACTGAGATAAATGAGGCCTTAGAAGACTGCAACAAACATGCCATCAAGATATGGGATTTAGTCCATTAGTTCCAGAATGAGCCTAACTCCAACAAACAAGCGCTGTTTCTTAGGAATTGGAAAGAAAACTGAATCAAGGCCTATGTGCTAGCAGTGTTTGCCACTATCTTGTTTCTAAGTAGGTCTCTTCTTATACACTTTAGGGTAATAAAGTTAGTGGATTAATTTTAGGAAGGTAAATCTTACATTCTTGCCTTACTTGCTGAACAAATAAGGAACCTTAATTTCCTTAAGAAAAGGGGCTGCGGAGATCTTAGGTCAAGCATGGCACTATTAATGGTGTGGTTTGTTAGTCACATCAAATGCTTTGGGTTGGACTTAATAAGGGGAGCATTCACAAATAAGATTGACCTTATTGATTCTTTCGTCAATAAGATCAAATTACCAAAAGATATCCCTACCCTTCTTTTGATAGAGGTTCTACATGATTTTCGAGTAGAAGACATACTGTAGACTGCCATATGGAGCAATTACACTAAGTTCATATTGATTTGTAAGAATTACCATGCTGTGCCATTGATTGGAATGAGCTAGTGTATAGGCTACTACCTAAACAACATGGTAAGACAATTTGAAGGAATCCAGGACATAGTTCACAAACCTTCATTAGCGCTATCCACTCTTAATCTCGAAGGGCCTCACTTAACAGAAAAGACATCTAAACTTTACAAGGTCAAAGCTTAGTGGGACATCCAGACTGTAAAGCCTAAACATCGATTTAAGTGAGTTCATAGGAGAAGTGGACAAACACCGGGTTACCAAAGAGTATTTATACAATCAACTTCACAAGGTAGGCGCAATGCGATACTGGGCAACGGAAGTCCTTCAAACCCCCCCTGTGTGTCCTAACTTTGAAATGGTGACCTATATGGAGCAAATGAAAGCTCATATGGAGATCCTCCATGATGAGAAAGACAAATGGGCAAACCTATGCCGAGAATCTAGACAAAGGTTACATGCCCTGGAACACTAATTGAAGATGGCCCATAAGAAAATTCAAGAGTTTGAAGAAGTGGCTAAGCATAATCAAATGAAGAAGAAAATGTCATTTAGCCCACAGAAAAAAAAAAAGAAAATTAGTATAGATGAATTTGTACCATTTTCTTTCTTTCATATAATAAAACTCTGGGATTCCAAAAATAATAAATAACTTGCTGTTTTGTTAATCATTTGTCAATCCTCTCCTTTTCATCCGTGTGATTCACTTGAATTTCATTCATTTGCATTTCTTTCAAAATATTCGTGTGTTAACTTGTTGAGAAGTGGTTTTAACCTAAGTCACCAAGATAGCTCCCAAATGTCAAACTTTCTAGAGAAGCCCCATCAAAACTCATCCTTAAACCAAAATGGCCAACCAAGAAAACAACAACAACACCAACAATGGCAACCCTGAGGTTATTGACTCCATTGAGTTGAGGTTCCAATCTTTGGAGCGAACAATGGGAAAGATTGCAGATCAACTGAGCTTTCTTATTGATAGCATCTCTCTGCTTAGGTCTACAACTCCATCAAATGAAGACAATTCCAAAGCCCGATATGGAAAGAATACTGAAGCCCCACCCTTAGAAACAGAAGAAGCTTACCTTAAAGTCAATTAAGGCTTCGAATCCTTTAAAACAGAAAGGGTATTTCCAAAGGCTAACCCAACCTTTGAATCGAATACTTACTCATTCCCAATTAACCTAAAGCCTGAAGTTGACTAAGATAAACTAAAAGAGCTTGAGAAGCGGCTAACTTAACAATTTATAGAAAAAATGAAAATGCTCAAGGGATATGATGGATTTGAGCACGCTGGCATAACAGACTTCTTTGCCTATGATTACGGAAGCTTTCTAGAAAAGTTTAAAGTACTTGACTTTGAAAAATACAACGAGACTGGATGCCCCAAGCTACACACCCGGCTGTATGTATGCAAGATGGGCAAGTATGCACAGTACAAACAACTCATGGTCCAAACCTTTCAGGACAGCTTGACTGGCCCTACCTTAACTTGGTACACTCAGTTGGACTTAAATCAGTTGAATAAATGGGAGAAGCTAGCCAGAGCATTCTATGAGCAATATAGATTTAATGTTGAAGTGGCGCCAACAATGATGGATTTGGTTGCCTTAAGAAAGAGGCATAATGAATCCTTTAAGAAATATGCTCAAAGGTGGAGGTCCCTACTTTGCTCACCTGATCGGACAAGCCTCTTTTAGCTTTGCAGAAGTAGTAGTAGCAGGGTGTCGAATTGAGAGTGCTGTTTCTTCTGGCAAGCTGCAAGAGACAGCAGATAGAAGACTACCCTCTGCTAAACCCACCACTAGCAAGCGTAGAGAAGCTATTGTCATCATGGTCAACTCGAATACAAGACCTAACTCCCGAGTTTATTTTAGGACGAATCCCCCACCAACTCAACCACAATATAGAAGCCAACCACAAGTTAGCAGAGCCCCAAGACAGTTCACCAGAATACCTGTTCCACTCAGTCAGGTGCTTAAGAAGTTAAGAAGAGATAATCTGCTCCATTCTAAGGCTCCTAGTGAAAGGTACAGGCCGAGGTTCTTTGATCCCAATGCAAGATGTCAGTATCATTTAGGGCAAGTAGGCCATTCAATTGATTCATGCTGGAGGTTGAAAAACAAAATCCAAGACTTGATTGATGAAGGTATAGTACAATTGGATTTTGTGGAGGCTCTTACCCCAAATGTCAACAACAACCTACTACCAAACCATGGACCCATCATCAATATGATATCTGACCACTCAGAATTTGCCATCAACATGATTGGTCCAAACCAAGAACCAAAGATTTATAAATTCTACAAAAAAGAGGTCCCACAAGCTAAAAGGTATACATTCCACGTACCTGTAGCCCTTGAAAATTATAAAGCTGCCCCCCTCAACTACTAGGAAATAGACTAGAGGCAATTAAGCTCGCTTATAGGGGGGGGATCACTCACTCTAGTAGAATCTATGATCCAAAGGAAGACCTGAAAAAGAAGGGCATGTTAGAAATGCCAAACACCAAACAAGCTAAACATGAGAAAGGATTAACTACCTTTACCAAGATGATTAAGTCTAGCGAGCATAAAATAATGGACCAGCTTGCTAAGACTTCGGCATAAATATCCCTCATGAGTCTATTGATGGCATCAAACCTATACTAAGAAGCCTTATTTAGAACACTAAGGGATGTTAAGGTCCCTCGTGAAATCCCGGCTGAAAGGATTGGCTCTGTCATCAATTCCATCCTCACCATAGATCAAATTTCCTTCTCTACTGAGGAACTAGTTAAAGAAGGTACCCAGTACATAAAGCCTCTATTCATAATAGTGAGGATAAATAACACCATCGTAACAAGAGTCCTCATCGACAATAGGTCATCTCTAAATGTTTGTCCTTTGGCTACCCTGGATTTGTTGGGTATCAATACAACTGCTATTAAACCAAGTTCAACAACGATAAGAGCTTTTGACAAATCCAGGAGAGAGATAATAGGGGAGGTCGACTTACCAGTTGATATCGGCCCATAGACATTCAACATCCCATTCTAGGTTTTGGACATTCCAAGGACCTTCAATCTGTTATTGGGAAGGCCTTAAATACATTCAACAAGGGCCATACCGTCAACTCTTCACCAAAAAGTTAAGTTAATCTCCAATGGTCGGGTCATCACAATTATGAGTGACCAAGATTATGAAATCTATAAAGAGATGGTTATACCCTATATTGGTACAAAAGAATAAGAGGACTTTGGGCTCCAAATGTTTAATGAGGTGTGCATGATCACCAATCAGCAGAAGGAAGAGAGGTTGAAATTCAAAGAAGGCTAGTTTGGGACCTATGGGTTAGGATACATTCCAACCCCGATGGAAGAATTGTAAAGAATGTAGGCTAGGGGCAGAAAGGGTAACAAGTTGTATCACACTCCAATGACCTTCCCTCCATTGTCAGAAACTTTCATCAGGGCTAAAGCCCAAAACTTAAAGCCCACTAAAGAAGGCACTTCCAACAAAAATGAAGGGGCTAGCCTATTTGACAAATCCCAACACTTGAATAATTGGTTCTCCATCTCTATAAATAACAATAAGTCTTTCCTAGGGTAAAGGATGAATCATGATCCAGTATTTTATGGAATTTTGTAATAAATTACCTCTGTTCTTTAAATGCTTATACTCAAAAGAGAGTTCCCCAAAATAAAATCAGCTTCTTTTCCCTTTACTCTTGCCTTACATACACTTTTCCTTGTGCATACTTTTCTTTTTCTCCAGATGCCATGATCCGAACAAAGGCCATAGATACCTTGCACAGATAGGTGATGAAAATATTGATATCACTTTCGGCCCTACTGGGTTAGTCATCGGGAGTGATGTCAATGACCATAAAGAAAGCTAGCAAAAACATGAAATGAGTAGAATTTCCATTGACGAGCCAACAAAGATAATTAATGTCGATACCAATGAAAACCCTAAGGTGTTGAAGATTGGGGGAAATTTGGAAGAAAAGCAAAAGATAGAGATGACTACATTACTATTTGAATACCAAGATGTATTTGCATAGTCTTATGATGACATGCTTAGATTAGACCCGTCAATCGTGGTCCATTACTTACCCATACAAGAGGATATCAAGCTTAAGAAATAAAAGTTGAGAACGTTCCGATCAAATATCCTATTAAAAATCAGGGAAGAAGTCAAAAAACTATTAAAAGTCGGCTTCATTGAGGTGTCTGATTATCCTGAGTAGGTAGTCAACATTATACCAGTTATGAAGAAGAATGGAGAAGTCAGAGTGTACGTGGACTTTCACGACCTTAATTAAGCAACCCCTAAAGATAATTTTCCTTTGCCCCATATCGATGTATTGGTCTATAACACAGCCGGAAACCATATTTTCTCTTTCATGGATGGATTTTTCGAGCGTAACCAAATTTGAATGGTTGAAGAAGATAAAGCCAAGACAACACTCATTATGACTTGGGGTACATTTTGCTACAAAGTGATGCCTTTCGAACTAAAAAATGTCGAGGAAACTTACCAAAGGGCCATGGTAGCAATCTTTCATGACATGATGCACAAAGAAGTTGAAGTATATGTCGATGATATGACTGCCAAGTCCAAGGAAGGAGAAAATTATGTGGAAAATCTAAAGAGATTGTTTAATAGGTTGAGAAAATTCCAACTACAACTTAACCCAGAGAAGTGTACTTTTGCAATGACTTTAGGGAAGTTATTGGGTTTCATAATCAGCTAAAGAGGCATTGAAGTAGACCCTAATAAAGTCAAAGTGATAGTTGACCTGCCTCCGCCGCACACACTTAAAGAAATTAGAGGTTTGTTGGGCCATTTAAACTATATAGCTCGGTTCATATCCTAACTCACGGACAAGTATCGCCCTTTCTTTAAGTTGTTAAAAAAGAATGCCAAGATCAATTGGGACGAAGAGTACGGTCAGGCCTTTCCAACAATCAAAGAATACCTCATGAACCCTCCAATTTTGGTAGCTGCAAAACCCGAGAAGCCTTTATTCCTATACTTAATAATATTACCAAAGTCCATAGGGTGCATGCTTAGCTAGAAAAATGAGGAAGGGAAGGAACAGGCTGTATACTACTTGAGCAAGAAATTCACTGAAGGGGAGCAGAGGTATTTAGAAATTGAAAGAACCAGCTGTACTTTAGTCTGGGTAATGTATTGGCTTAGATAATATACACTCTACTACCAGGTTGAATTATTGACTCAACATAATCCCTTAAAGTACTTAGCAGACAAATCGATCTTAATTGGCAGAATCTCAAAATGGCAAATGCTGCTATCAGAGTTCGACATTAAATACATGAACTGGAATTCAATCAAAGGGCAAGCTTTGGCAGATCAATTAGCGGAAAATCCCTCTAAGAGCACTCCCTAGGAAGTACAAGTCAATTTCCCCAATGAGGGTGTCTTGGTGGTTGAACAAAACTTTGATAAAGGAGAAGATGAAGAGCCACCGAAATGGAAAATGTTCTTCGATGGTACAGCTAACATGTCTAGGTGTGGAATTGGGGCAATACTAATATCCTCTAAAGGTACGCAATATCCTGTGGCCATAAGGTTCGTTTTCTCATACACTAATAATATTACTGAGTATGAAGTATGCATCATGGGACTCAAGATGGCTTTAGAAGTGGACATTCAAGAATTAGAAGTGTATGGGGACTCCTCGCTCATTATTGGCCAAGTTTGGGGAGAGTACAAAACTAAAGATCCTAAGCTAGTACCTTATCATCAGCATTTGATGGAATTAATGGAAAATTTCAAAGAAATCACCTTCAATCACATACTAAGGACTCAGAATCAATTTGTTGATGCCTTAGCTAAGCTAACATCTATGATCCGGATATCTAGTAGAGTCGAGTTTCAGCCTCTCACTATTGAAATTGAAGACAAGCCTACCTTCTACCTAAATATTGAGGGTATGAATGACCAAAAACTATGGTATCATGATATTTCCTACAATAAGGTGCACACCTTGAAGAGGCAAAAAAAAAAAAAAAAAAGGACAGAAAGATGATTAGGAGATTAGCCACTCAATTCTTAGTAAGCAAGTCTACCTTATACCGACGATCATTCGATGGTACACTCTTAAAGTATGTGGTTGACAAAGAGGCTGAGAAGTTAATGAAAGAGGTACATGAAGGAGTATGTGGCCCTCACATGAATAGATACATGCTGGTAAAGAAAATCATAAGGCGAGGGTATTATTGGTCAATAATGGAAAGTGATTGCATCAAATATATTAGGCACTATCATTTATGCTAAGTTTATGTGAATAAGATAAATGACTTGCCTCAAGAATTACATGCCCTCTTGGTACCATGGCCTTTCTCAATGTGAGGTATAGATATCATCGATCCAATCACTCCAAAAGCGTCCAATGGGCATCGCTTCATATTAGTCGCCATCGACTACTTCAGCAAATGGGTAGAGGCTTTGTCATACTCGAATGTTACTAAAGGGGTCATAGTTAAGTTCATCAAGAGAGACATCTTGGCTCGGTATGGGACTCCTGAAACAATCATCACTGATAATGGCACCAATCTTAACAACAAGCTTATGATAGAATTGTGCCGCAGTTTTGGATCATTCATAGGAACTTTACTCCTTATTGACCCCAAATGAATGGAGCCATCGAAGCAGTAAACAAAAACCTCAAAAGAATCATTGAAAAAATGGCTGTTACATATAAGGATTGGCATGAGATGTTACCCTTTGCACTCATGGCCTATCGGACTTCCATCAGAATGTCGATTAGGGCAACACCATACTCTTTAGTATACGACACTGAAGCAGTGTTACCAGTAGAGGTCGAGATCTTGTCGCTCAAGGTTTTATTAGAAACTCATTTAGACGAAGTCGATTAGGTAAAGAAATGCAACGAACAGGTAAATCTGATTGATGAAAGGAGATTGACAGCCTTGTGTCATAATCAGTGTTATCAGCAAAGAATGGCTTGGGCCTTCAACAAAAGGGTACGACCCCGTAACCTTAAAGAAGGAGATTTGGTGTTAAGAAAAGCTTTCCCCAATATACAAGACACCAGAGGGAAATTCGCCCCAATTACGAGGGTCCTTATGTCGTGAAGTGAGTATTATCAGGAGGGGCTTTGATTTTGTCCCAAATGGATGGTCCAGATTTGAGAGACCTTGTAAATACCAACACTATAAAATTGTACTACCCATAGGAAGTCAATGGAAATTTTGCTCAAAATGTGAAAATGCTAGTTATTTTGAACATCATTGTGGTCTAAATTTCATTATCTACAAGCAAATTTGGTATTCTTGGCTGTTGTCGTCATTGGAATAATCACCCTCTCTATAGAAAGGTCTAATTCCCTTTACCCCATTTAATCAAACCTATACACTAAAAACACGAGAGGAGTTAAGGAATGAGATCTAGAATATTGATAATTAACAAAATTCTTTAAAATACTTTATTATGGATTGATCCCCCTTAATGGGGAGTTTTATTGTCTGTTTTCCAGGGAGTGCGAAACTCAAGTATGCAATCACGAAGATGGGAATAAGGCTTTTAGGTTCATAAAGGTTCCAAAGAGACAAAAATAGTGGGTGGTTTTCCTACATTGAGCCAATTTCTATGACTTCTCCAACACGAACCAGCAAAGTCTCGAATGTTATATGTTAAGAACATCCGAGTTAATAACAAGGGATTAAAACAAGAGTCAGTAATTTTCTGATGGGGCCTTTTAAAAAAGGTTTGATGGCTTAGGTGCTATCAATAAAGATTAGGTAAGTATTCCTACATAGTGTTAGCACACCAATCTTTTCTTGCACTTGCATTTAGACCAATTTTTACTTCCAATAATCTTTTTTAACCGACCCATAAGGCATTCACTTTCTACATTTAGTGTTTGGCTAACCTACGAAGATATGATCCTAGCTCGGTTCATCCTTCCAATCCATAAGGTCCCTCTGTTCACCAGATTTCTTTCAAGCAAGCCCATACATCATTTCCCTTCAATTCACCAAGTCCTGTAGGGCACTTCTCGTCATAGTTTATTATTGGCACAGTATTACCACCAATTTTAGGGTTACTAGTCCCCAAGAGACGTTTCCGCCTAATTTAGTGAGCCTAGTGAGGTATAACCAATTTTTAGATCGATCTCATTTTAGGGTTGCTAGTCCCTAAGAGACACTCTCGCCTAGGTTAGTGAGCCTAGTGAGGTACGACTAAGTTTTAGATCAATCCCATTTTAGGGTTGCTAGTTCCTGAGAGACGCTTTCGCTTAGGTTAGTGAGCCTTGTGAGGCATAACTAGGTTTTAGATTGATCCCCATTTTAAGGTTGCTAGTCCCCGAGAGATGCTCCCACTTAGGTTAGTGAGCCTTATGAGGCATAGTTAGGTCTTAGATCGCTCCCTATTTTAGGGTTGCTAATCCCCAAGAGATGCTCCCACTTGAGTTAGTGAGCCTAAAGAGGTACAACTTAATTTTAGATCAATTCCAACATAAGATCATTTGTCCCTTAGAGACACTCTCACCTAAGTTAATGAGCCTAGAGTAGTACAACCAGGGTTCATTTCTTCATTTAAATCAATTTTAGGAGAGCTATTTAGTCATCTTAGGGGCAAAAATATTATCTGTTTGGTCTTTGTAGCAACGTTTTGCTCAAACTTCACCACAAATAAGGATAGCTGTAGACACCTAATTTTGCTCTCCTTTATTTTTTTTATTTATTTATTTCATTATTATTATTTTTTTTTCTTTTCTCAATAAGCCTTAAATTAGAAAAAAAATTTCAAAAAATAGGGAATTAAAGAAAACCCAAAAGAATTAAGAAATTTAGAAAAAATAAGGATCATGAAAAAATACAAAAAATTTCAATAACAAAAAAAAGCACAAAAAAAAAACAAGAAATTTTAGAAAGAAACCCTAAAAAGATTAAAAAAATTAGAAAATGAAGTTTAAAAATTTAGAAATTTGAAAAATTACAAAAAAGTGGAAAAATTAAATTCAAATAAAAGATTTTAGAAAATAACATGTTATTAGGATAGATTTTAATTTTAGTCTAAAAGTTGGGCTGTTAAACTTGAGCCTTGATTTGAATCTAGCTTAGGCTAACAGCCTGATGATTAAGCATATGAACATAACATTAGCACTGAGCATGAGGTATTAGGTTTGAATCTTGATAAAGGTAAGGAGGCCTTTTTCTTATTTTTTGGCTAGCACACTGCCATGTGTCAGGATCTGGTTGCACCACATGTCCTGATACGTGGCATCATTGGATTGGACGACCTTATTGATGTGGCGCTATATGGCATGCTACGTCAGCTGCCACGTGTCACGCGATGATACGTGGCAAGTCGGGGTTCGTCGAGTTGGCTGATGTGGTACTACGTTAGTGCCACGTCAACACTTTCCCTTAGTTTCCCCTTATTTTCTCCCAATTTTTCTCCTTTTTTCTTCTCAAGAACAACTCACTCCCTCCACTTTAGCTTCAATTTCTGCACAAATTCCACACAAAGGCACAAATTTTTTTGCATTAATCTCGTACTAGATATGGCATGCTTTGAATTGGTGTTAAGAACAAGTCTAGATTTAGTTAAAAGCACATTCAAATTGGCTTTCAAAAATCAGAAAAAAACTAGGTTTTCAAGCATTTTTCATTAAATCCGATTTTAACCTTCCTTTGTTTTTAGGATCAATTCGAGTATAAAATGGTGTTGAGGGAGCTCACATAGGGATACATAGCCATTCCTGAGCTTCTGATTCAACTCCTAAGCTCTCCCTCTATACATTCTATTTCTCTCTCTACTAATCTCTCTCTCTTTGAGTTCCTCTCTTTAGCTAAACCCGAGCCTAACCACTACAATAGTCGTGACCTCTACTTCATCAACTACCTAACTCGACCACCCTTTGCTGCCGCCGTAGCCCCTAGCCACTCAACCAGACCGCCATACGTAAACCCTAATCGCTGAAGCTTACCCCCCATAAACTACCACTTCTACCCACCCTCAGCTGAAACTAATCCTACGGCCGAACTCCTCACACTCCAAAACCCCTACCCCGATTGACCACTCATAACTAGTAACTTCCTCCAATACCACCTAAGCTCTAACACCAACTGCTATCTTCGACTACCTTCTAAACCACCACAAAACACTATGGCACTCAACCTACCCTCCCTAAGTTCAATCCGAAACTAACAAATTCGCCCTCACCCCTAAGAAATATGTCCGAATCAACTTGAATCACTCCCATTAGCTGCCGTTGCTGTTGAAGTTAGTGGAGCCCGACCCGACCTGACCGATCCGATTTGACCAACTTAGGTCCAACCTACGTATCCGGTTGTGTCCATTCGAAGTTCTTTTTCTTTTTTTTTTCTTTTTTGTGTTTTTCTTTTGTTGTTTTGTTTGTTTATTTATTTAATTTTTTTTATTTATGTAAATGTAATAATAAAGAAAAAAAATAAAAGAAAGAAAGAAAAAGAAAAAGAAAAAGAAAAAAAAGAAAAGGTACTTTATTCTTTTTTTGTTACTAGTTTAAATAAAAATAAATAAGCCATTATAAATAATAAAAAATTAATTAAGGGGATAAATAAAAAAAAAAGAAAAATAAATAAAATAGGATTAATCACTTAGAAAAATTGATTTTCTAAAAGTAAGTGGAAATAAATAGACCTTTTTCCAAATTAAAACTATTTTAGAGTTTTCAAAAATAAGAAACCGATTAAGGCGTTTTAGGAATTTTCTTAAACAAATCAAAACTGAGTAAAACATAAACTCGATTGTTTTCAAATTAAAACAAAACCTATCCACTAAAGTTTTACAAAAAAAGAACTACATACGTCTGATCTCGAATAGCGGGTACATAGGCACTTACAAGGCGAATATAAAAATGAAAAAACCTAATTTTCCTTTTTTTTTTTTTTAGTTTAGATTATTTCATTTGTCCAATTAGAGTAGTTAAATTGAGTTGCATCTTATTAAATAAAAAGGTGATTTTTAAAGATTAAAGTTAATTTTAGAAAGTCAATGGTATTTGTATGGGTTTAAAAGTCTTAACCTCCGGATCTAGATTCTTTGGTTTTCAAAAAGTTGTTTTATAAGTTGGTTTTTTTTCTTTTTTTAAATCGATAGACTAATAGCTAAGTTATGACCAATCCACTTAATTGGTTATAACTTGACTCTTTTTCCTAACTCCGGTCGGGTAGCGACTTCAAATGTTTTCAAGTTGAAAAAATGGTTTTCTTTAAACCCTAGTTGAGGGCTAGTATTAAATGGGTAAGGGTTTAATATTGGTCGGTTTAAAGAAGCTCTAATTTTATAAAAAGAACCAAGAGGCTGAAAAACCAGACTTGACATGTACAATTTGATTGTACATATGAATAAGGCATAGGCTAATGACTTAATGGTTAAGCATGTAGATTGGGCATAGGGTTTGAGTGTGAGGTCTTGGGTTTGAATCTTGACAAAGGCGAGGAGGCCTTTTTTCTTTTTTCGTCTTTTGTTAACTAGCACACTACTACATGTCAAGATTTGATTGTGCCTCGTATCCTAATACATGACAGCATCGAGTTAAGCAGCCTTACTAACATAGTGCCACGTGGCATTCACGTAGTGTACCATGTGTCATGTGATGATACGTGGCAAGTCAAGAGTAGTCGACATGGTTAATGTAGCACTACGTTAGCACTTTCCCTCTTTTCCCTCATTTCCCCCATCAATTTTCCTCCTTTATCCTTCTCAACAACAACCTAACCCCTTCACTTTGGCCTTTGATTTTATGACTTTTCCTTGCTAAAACACACCAATTAATGGTGTGAATTCATCCTTTGCATAGCCTACTGTGAATTGAACCCATTAATACGTCTAAATGCAATCAAAGGAGCATTTAATTTGAGCTCCAAAAATAAAATAAAAAAATGGATTTTCTAGAATTTGCATTCAAATTTGATTTAAGCTTTCCTTAGTTTCTAGGTTAAATTTGACTATAAATTGGGGCTCATGGACCATCAACAAACACACATAACCATTCACGAGCAATTCCCAAGCTCTCTCTCTCTTTTATGGCTGTTTTTCTCTATAACCCGCACTCTCTCTCTTCAATCCTCTCTTTTCACTCTAACCTAAGCCTAACCACCACTATGGCCATGACCTCTACTACATTAACTCCCTAACTTGACCACTTTTGACCTCTATCGTGGCCTACAGCGTCACCACTAGCTCACTACTAACTAAACCTTAACCGTCGCCCCTCTCTCTCCTTGAACTACTACTCTCAGCTACCTTTTGCCTAAACTAATCCTACGGCCGAACTTAGCACACTCTAAAACCCCTACCCTAATCGACCAACCATGCCTAACAACTCCCTCTAGTGCTACCCAAGCTCTACTATCGACTGCTACCTCTAACAACCCTCTAAACCACCTCTAAACTCTACGGTACTTGGCCTACCTCCCTTAAGTCCAATCCTAAACTCACAAATCTACCTTCACCCCCAAGAAAATTTATTCAAATCACCTTGAACCACCTTTGGTTGCTGTCACTGAAGCTTGAAGAAGAGCAGTTCGACTCGATCCGACCCATCTGACTCACGTGCTCAAATTCGTTTGAAGATTACTATTTTGTTTTGTTTATTTATTTATTTATTTGTTTGTTTTACTCATTTATGTAAATGTAATCAAATAAAAAGAAGAAGAAAAAAGTAATTTAATTTTTTTTTTATTTTAATAAAAATAAATAAGATATAATAAGTAATAAATAAATTAAGTGATAAAATAGGATAAAGAAAAAAAAGTAAATAAAAAAGGAAAAAAAATAAAATAAGAATAAATAATTGTTTTTATCACTTAGAAAAATTGATTTTCTAGAAAGATAAAAATAAATAAATAAATCAACCATTTTTCAAATTAGGACCCTTTTAGATTTTCCAAAAAATGAAAATTTCAATTTAGAACTTTCATTTTTTAGAAATTTCCTCAAATAAACCGAATTGAACTAAAAATGTAAATTTGATATGTTTTCAAAATTAAAATCAATTTAACCTACTAAAGTTTTTATTAAAAGAACTATGTATGTTTGATCTCGAATAGCGAGTATGTAGGTAACTACAGGGCGACAATTAAACAAATAAACTAATTTCTCTTTTTCTTTAGTTTAGATTATTTTGTTTACCTAATTAAAGTAATCAATAATCGAGTTCTATCTGTTAAAATTGAAAGGTGTTCTTTTTTTTAAGTTTAATTTTAATTTTAGAAAATTTATGGTATCTGTAAAGGTTTAAAATTCCTAACCCCTAGACCTTAATCTTTGGTTTTCAAAAAACCATTTTCACAGAATTGGTTTTAATCATTAGACTAGTAGCTAAGTTATAATCAATCCGCCCAATTGGTTATAATTTAATTATTTTTCCCGACTCTAATCGGGTGGCGACTCCAAAATTGTTTTTAAAATAAAAAGAAACGGTTTTCTTTAAACCTTAGTCAATGATCAGTATTAAACGGGTAGGGTTTAATACTGATCGGTTTAAAGAAATCCTAAATATATAAAAAGAATCGGGATGGTGAAAAACCGAGCTTGATACATGATAAACGAACTGATGTAAGTTCTAGCATATCGCAGTTAACAAACTTCATAAATTAATCTTACAATTGAGTAATAAAGTTAGTTTACGTCTCAAATGGCTAATGAACATTGTCTATAAAGATAAACGAATTGGGCGTATGAAATAAAACATGTTGAGAAATACTTAAAGTATGAAATAAAGCATGCTAATGAATAAGAATGTGAGAAGTAAAATACGTACATAATACATGTTAGAAAAATGAGGTGCATGAAATAAAACGTACTTGAGACAGTTATATAAAAGATAATTTTCATTCAATAATGAAATTATTAAAAGTTCTTGGCCCTTTAGGCCGAGTAGCAATGTCCTGGGAATATAAGGGAAATCCTATGGCCTATTCTTAGGATTAGTAGAAGTAATTTGTAGATCAGAGGTTGGGGTTTTTTTCGAGCAAACTTCTTTCTTAGTGCTTGGGGCCTCATAGCCAGCAGATTTCTCTTCCCTTAGATCCTTATCATGAGTTTCATTGTCACCCCTTGAAACAATCTTGGCGTTTGTATCATCATCATCGTTCTCGTCACAACTGTTGATTTTATTGCCAATGTCGATGAAGTCAAGGTAGGACAGATTGTAATTAGGGTGAAACTTTAGGATCTCCTCTCTTGCCACTTGGACCCC
Source organism: Lumnitzera littorea (assembly GCA_024138015.1). Classification (NCBI taxonomy): domain Eukaryota; kingdom Viridiplantae; phylum Streptophyta; class Magnoliopsida; order Myrtales; family Combretaceae; genus Lumnitzera; species Lumnitzera littorea. Next base: position 135,197,912 of record JAMXBB010000001.1, on the reverse strand, counting down.
CTCCAATAATTTCTTCCAAAGAAGTCTCTCGTATTATCGACTAAGAGTGACTATATCGAGTGCCTCTTTAACAGAGGGTCCTCTCCTTACAATCTCTTCCAGCTTGACAACATGGCTTTGTAAATTTTGGTTGTTGGTCTCCAACTCTTTAATCTGCATTCTAAGCCTATCTTCCTCGTCACTCAATGTGCAAAGAGTTCAACACAGCCCCTAGTCCTCTTCTTTCTTCTTCTGCAGCTCCTCCTTTAAGCCTTCGAATTCTTTGTATTGCTCTTTAATCTTAGTTTTCAAGCTCAAGGCTTCATCGGCAATTAATGTGTATGCTAACTTTTCGGCAGCAAGGTCTTCCTGGAGCATTCTTGCCTCCATCTTGGCCCTTATCCTAGCATTCTCAACAGCAGCAGTCTGGGCTTTAGAAGCATTATGTGCATCCTCGATTTTTTGCAATGTTTTCATTCAGTACAATGAGTATTAAAAGTAATTTAACAGAATACATGAGGACTACTATCAATCTTACCTTCTTAGTTTCTTTATTAGCCTCATCCATAGTCATCAGAATGTGGCTGCTTATCTGAAAAAGAAAAGGAATATCAGCAACTAATTAAATTCAACAGTTAAAAAATAGATATGGATACTCACATCATATAACTTAGACATGATATGAGCCTTATTGCTATCGCCGACCCTATCAACATCCTTCTTGGCAATCTGTTTGTCTTTTGGAAGAATAATTCCTTCCATCAAGGCTAAAGATTTTTCCCTGTCTCTTAGGGTCATATTGGTATCTAAAACGTTGTGGCTCTAACATGAGATGAAGTATTCACTGACCTCCTTGTTGACGACGAACTCGATGATTCGCTTAAACTATATATATAAAAATATCACGAATACTCTAGTAAGTATACTAGGTTGGAATCAAGTAATAAAGACTAAGTAAGGTAATCGATCCTTCGAAGACTATGAAAGTACTAATCCTATGATAGTTCTTATCAATATTTAGGCAATCAAGATTGAATTGTGAATTAACTAATTTAATAATTACCCTAAAACTATCAAAAGGAAAATTATGATAAAATATTTGAACAATCAATTGAGAATGTAAGAAAAACAGAATCTACCTTAGTTATGCAAATCAAATTGTCATCATGTTATATAAATTAATAGTTATATGATCATTCAAGTGAAATTATTATGTCTTAAAACTTAAGGACTTAACCTCTAATTAATCGGTCAACTTTCGCATCTCTAATTAATAGTGGACTCTAAATTACAATCATACATCTCCCGATGATATGTTCATCTAATGTCCTAAATCAATTATCTCTAATGTCTTAGTGAATAATTAACTTGAAATATAGCATTAATCCCTAGATAATTTTTAATTAATCTAATTAACGCCACTCCCGCATTAGCTAATTAGTTTAATGAAGAATTTTTAACAAACCTTATATCAACTCCCCATATCAATAGGATTTTTGACAATTATAATAAATAGATAATTATAATCGAAATCATAGAAATTGTAATCACAAATCATTCATACATCTATTAACCCTATAACATGAATACAATTATCATCTTAGTTATCTAGGGTTTCATCATTTTCCTACGTATTAAACTTAGTTAGCTATGGAAATTAAAACAAAAGCACATATAATAATAGAATTTGCAAAGTTCATAATTAAAAATAAAAACAAATAACAGAATTACATAAATCATGATGAATAAACTTCAATTGCAACTCCAAGGATGATTTTCACAGCAAAAGTGAAATCTTCTCAATGATCTACAAATTTCAAAAGAAAAACTCTTAAAAAATTACCCCTAACTGCTTTTAAGACTCTCTAACTCTAAAGAAGATGAAAAAGCCCATCTAAAATATCAATCGCATGGCTATTTACAGAGAAAACAAGGGTTTTCTTTCGAATGGATGTCATCTTCTTGAAGGCTAGTAGTGTAGAAGTCAAGGCCGTCGGTGTAAAGTGTAAAGCCAACTCAAGGCCGGTTGTCTTCAATTCCAAAGTGTTGTAGATCGATTTGGGCTTCGTTTATTTGCATAAAACTCCTCTAAATTGATCGTATTTCCACTCTAAATCCTCTAAGACCTAAAATATCCAAATGAAAATACTTAAGTATCATTTCTTAATTATTTCTATAAAATCAATAACAATTTAACTAAATTCACACACTAAAATATGAGTAAAATATGCCTTTATCACTCAGTATTGTTGATGCCAAGAGCTTTGGACCGCATTGCCTCTTACCCTTAGTCTTTTTGGCAGGTGGTTGGCCGATGAGTTCCTTCCTTAGTCTGTTCTCGGCACTCGACACTACCACAACCACTAATGATGACCCTTCAGCAGCGGTGGCATCTATGGCCTCATTGTAGGATTATGTCTCTCGACCACCCTTTCTTAACTTAATGGAAGGTTGAATTTTTTCGACTGGAGGCTCCTCAAAATGAGCGACCTCAGTTGACATTGTCTTCTCACCCTCTTTTTGCCTCTTGGTTAGTCGGGAGGTTTTCTTCTATGCTATCACCTGCTTCGCTGTATCCTCCTTCATTGTTTTCTTTATCGCAGTAAGCTGAGTAGTAATGGCTGTAATGGCTTCCTTCTTATTAGCTTTTGATTTTTTAGCTTTGGCCTAGGTTAACAGTTTGGCAAGATTTATCTCACCAACACCCATATCTGTAATATGAGCAAACATGTTAACATTAATGCAGGGGAAAAGAATAAACTTACATTCTCTATGCCGAGCAAGGCTTAAAGGCAATAATTCTCCCCCCAAGTCATGAGAATGGCTTTCCTTTGGTAGTTATACTTAGCATGGTGGTAACTTATTAACATACCTTCCTTTTTAGAAAAGATTGGCTCTCCACTTTTATAACACCTTATAATTCTCTTGACATCCCAAAAGAACATTTTGTTCTTCTTCCTCTCTTGAATTTTCTTTGCCGCTGCAGCATCATTTGGCATCAGTTCAATATCTTTTATGCTAATTAGCTCAGTCCATTGAGTCCAAAAGTCCAACTCCTTGTTAGATACTATTGATACGAACTTGTCATCCTACTTATGGATCTTGTACTCTAACCCATCCATGAATATACACCTATGCTTCGCATTAGTAAAGTATCACCCATTGGGCTGCCTATTAATTGTGAAGAAATATCGAAACAATTAAGGCGTAGCCTTGACTTCAACTTCTTTATTGCCTATCTCAAATGCCGCCAAAAACTAATATGTATTTGATGAGGACATACTTGGCACGACTTGAAAGTAGTTGAAGAAGCCCTTCACTCCAAATATTTCAAGTATATGTGGAATTCATACTCCCTTGAGAAACATATCCTTTCTTTCTCTCTCAACCTCCTGAGATTCCATGATCCAGGAAGGTCTTGCCAATATTTGTTGTAGTTCGTGACAAAAAATTTGTCGATAGCACTAGTAGTTCCATATGGAGAGTCATAGAAGTAAGCTATATTGTTATACAAATATCTCATTGAGGATTTCCCTTCTTTGTCCTTGGGATAATTATCCATTGCAAGAGTGTTAATCTAAGTGAGTTTATCCTACTATTAAACTTGGTTTTTCACCCTTCCGGTTCTTTTTATAAAATTAGGTCTTCTCTAAGCTGACCACTATTATACCCTTACCCGTTTAATACTAGCCCTTGATTAGGGTTTAAAGAAAACCATTTTTTCAATTTAAAAAGGGATTAGAGTCACCATCCAACCGAAGTCAGGAAAAAGGATAAAGTTATAACTAATTGGGTGGATTGGCTATAACTTAGCTATCGGTCTATCAATTAAAAAAAAAAAAACCAATTTGTAAAATGGCTTTTTTGAAAACTAGAGATTTAGGTCTAGGGGTTAGTTTATTAAACCCTAAATGAGTACCATTTTTTAACTTTCTGAATTTAATTACGCCTTTTAAATATATCCTTTTTAATTTCTAAAAATGTCTAATTATGATATATGCGACTAAATTGATTAATTTACATAAATATATAAAAATGAAAAAAAAAATAAAACTTTCCATATTTTAAGTCACTCTATACTTGCGTACGGGTGCCTACATACCCGTTATTCGGGATCAGACTTCCGTAGTTCGTTTATAAAAAAAATTTAGTGGGTGGTTTGATTTTAAATTTTGAAAAAGGGTCGCATTTACGTTTTTACCCAGTTCAGTTTATTCAAGGAAATTCTTTTAAAGGGTCCTAATTGGTGTTTTATTTTTGAAAACTCTAAAGTAGTCTTAATTTGGAAAAAAAGGTTTATTTATTTTTACTTATTTTTAGAAAGCTTAATTTTTCTAAATGACAAAAAGAAATCATAATCTTTTTATTTACCTATTTATTTTTTTATTTTATTTATTTCAATTTTTTTTTCTTTTTCTTAATTTATTTATCACTCATCACTTATTACTTATTTAATAAAATAAAACAAAATTACCTTCTTCTTTTTTCTTCCTTTTTTATTATTATTTTCTATTACATTTAAACAAAACAAATAAATAAAATAAAAAATAAATAAAACAACAACAATAAATAAAAGAAAAAGCTTCGGACGAATTTGTATTCATAGGTTGGACCTAGGCAGGTCGGGTAGGTCAGATCGGGTTAGGTCAGGTCGCTCCACTGGTTTTGGGTTGGGCTTCAATGCCTTCAATAGCAACAACGGTAGAGGGCTATTCGGGTAGTTCTACTGGCCAAAGCCAGGGGGTAAGGAGTTTTTTATGAGTTTTGGATTGGAAGGTAGTCGTTTGGCGGTTGTCGGAGGTAGCGGTCAACGGTGGTGCTTGGGCGACACTACTAGGGGGCACGGCGGAGGTTGAGGAAAGTTATATTCGAGAGCTAACGGAGTGGTGATCACGGCCGTAGTGTTGGGTTATGGTGGTGGGCTCGGAGAAGAGAGATGCGAGGAGAGAGAGAATGAGCTAGAGAGAGAAAGATAATCTGAAAGAGAAAGAGAGCTTGAGAGTTGATTCTGAAGCTCGAGGATCGATCTTCTACTCATTGACATCCCTATTTATACTTGAATTTCATCCCAGCAACAAAGGAAAGCTTGGATCGAAGTTAATGGAAATGGCCGAATTCTCAGTTTTTTTCTAATCTTTAAAGCTTGATTTGAATGCATAATTGATTGAACTTGGACGCATTTTCTGTACCGATTCATAGTAGGCTATATCTAGTGTGAGATTGATGCAAGAAACCATAAGCTTGTGTGTGGAATTTGCGCAGAAATTAAAGCTAAAGTAGAGGGAGTAAGTTGTTCTTGAGAAGGAAAGCTGAGGAAAATTGGGAGAAAATGGAGGAAAACCAAGGGAAAGAAAGGGAAAGTGTTGACATGGTGCTGACGTAGCACCACGTCAGTTGACTCAACAAACCCCGACTTGCCATGTGTCATACTTAACACATGGCAACTAACGTGGCATGCCACTTGGTTGACACATAGCACCACGTCAGCAAAGATCATCCAATCTGATTTTGCCATGTGTTAAGACACGTGGCATAATTAGATCCTAACACGTGGCAGTCTCTAATGTACGAAAAACAAAAAGTAAGAAAAAGGCTTCCCTACTATTGCTAAGTTTCGAACCGAAGACCTCCTGCTTAATGTTAGTATTATGTCCATATGCTTAACCGTCAGATCATTGGCCTATGCCTTATCCATATGTGTAATTACATATATGGACTTGGTTAACTTAGGCCATATTTAAATCAAAGCCCAGGTTCAATGGCCCAACTTCTAAACCTAAATTTAATCTAATGAAATGTTATTTTTTAAAATCTTTTATTCATTTATTATTCTTATTTTTTTTTATTTTATTTTTTAATAATTTTTATTTATTTATTTTTTGTATTTTCTAAATTTCTTATTTTTTGTGCTTTCTTTTCTATTTTCCTATTTTCTTATGTTTTTCTAGAATTCCTATTTTTTTAAATTTCTTTATTTTTTAGGGCTTTCTTTATTTTTTTTTTAACCTTTTCTAATTTAGGACCCTATAACCTAATTTGAAAAATAAAAGGGGGGCAAAAATTAGGTGTCTACAACTGCCTCTCTTTATGGTAAAGTTTGAACAAAACTTTGCCACAAAGATAAAACAAATAATATTTTTGCCCCAAGAATGGATTTTATGCTAGGAAGTGCTACAACTTACTATCCTAAGTCCAATCCGTTGGGGATTTTGAGAAGAGAAGGATGGCGCTCTAAGAGAGGGCCAAAAAATGAAAAGAAGAATTGGAGTTTGATCATGCTCGTATGAACTGACAAAGTGAAGTGAAATGGGCTAAGCGCTCCTTGAGTTGGCTAAGACCCTAAACTAAGTTGAGAAAATTTGTTCGTATCCTGATGAGTTGACTAACCAAGGTAGGTAAAGTGCTCCTAGAGCTGTTTAAGACCCTAAAAAGAATGTGCAAACTTAGTCATGCCCTAATGAGCTGACTAACCAAAGTGGGCAAAACACTTCTAAAGCTGGCTAAGACCCTAAAAAGAATGAGTAAACTTGGTCGTGCCCTGATAATCTGACTAATTAAGGTAAGCAAAGCACTTCTAAAGCTGGTTAAGACCCTAAAAAGAACGAGTAAACTTAGTTGTACCCTAATAAGCTGACTAACTAAGGTGGGTTAAACGCTCCTAGAGCTGGCTAAAATCCTAAAAAGAATGAGAAAACTTAGTTGTACCCTGATAAGCTGATTAACCAAGGTGGGCAAAACGCTCCTAGAGCTGGTTAAGACCCTAAAAAGAATGAGTAAACTTGGTCATGCCCTGATAAGCTGTCTAACCAAGGTGGGCAAAGCGCTCCTAGAGCTGGCTAAGACCCTAAGAAGAATGAGGAAACATGGTTATGCCCTAATGAGCTAACTAACCAAGGTGGGCAAAGCGCTCATAGAGCTGGCTTGGTCATGCCCTAACGAGTTGACTAACCAAGGTGGGTAAAGCGCTCCTAGAGCTGACTAAGACCCTAAGAAAAATGAGCAAACTTGGTCGTGCCCTGATGAGCTGACTAACCAAAGTAGGCAAAGCGCTCCTAGAGCTGGCCAAGACCCTAAAAAGAATGAGGAAACTTAGTCGTGCCCTGATGAGCTGACTAACTAAGGTGGGCAAAACGCTTCTAAAGCTGGCTAAGACCTTAAAAAGAATGAGTAAATTTGGTTGTGTCCTGATAAGCTGACTAACCAAGGTGGGCAAAACGTTCCTAGAGCTGGCTAAGACCTTAAAAAGAATGAGTAAACTTGGTCGTGCCCTAATGAGCTGACTAACCAAGGTGGGCAAAGCGCTCCTAGAGCTGGCTAAGACCTTAAAAAGCATGAGCAAACTTAGTTATGCTCTGATGAGCTGACTAACTAAGGTAGGTAAAGCGCTCCTAGAGCTGGTTAAGACCCTAAGAAGAATGAGGAAACTTGGTTGTGCCCTGATGAGTTGACTAATCAAGTTGGGCAAAGTACTCATAGAGCTAGCTAATACCCTAAAAAGAATGAGCAAACTTGGTCGTGCCCTGATGAGCTGACTAACCAAGGTGGGCAAAGTACTTCTAGAGCTGGCTAAGACCCTAAGAAGAATAAGGAAACTTGGTCATGCCCTGATGAGCTAACTAATCAAGGTGGGCAAAGCACTCCTAAAGTTGGCTAAGACCCTAAAAAGAATGAGGAAACTTGGTCGTACCTTGATGAGCTAACTAACTAAGGTGGGCAAAGCACTTCTAAAGCTGGCTAAGACCTTAAAAAGAATGAGTAAATTTGGTCGTACCCTGATGAGCTAACTAACCAAGGTGGGCAAAGCGCTCCTAGAGCTGGCTAAAACCCTAAAAAGAATGAGTAAACTTGGTCATGCCCTGATAAGCTGACTAACTAAGGTAGGCAAAGCGCTCTTAGAGCTGACTAAGACCCTAAAAAGAGTGAGAAAACTTAGTCGTGCCCCGATGAGTTGACTAACCAAAGTAGGCAAAGCACTCCTAGAGATGGCTAAGACCCTAAAAAGAATGAGCGAACTCAATCGTGCCCTGATGAGTTGACTAACTAAGATAGGGAAAGCACTCTTAGAGCTGGCTAAAACCCTAAAAAGAATGAGCAAACTCGGTCGTACCTTGATGAGTTGACTAACCAAGGTAGGCAAAGTACTCCTAAAGCTAGCTAAGACGCTAAAAAGAATGAGCAAACTCGGTCATGCCTTGATGAGCTGGTTAACCAAGGTGGGCAAAGCGTTCCTAGAGTTGGCTAAGACCCTACAAAGAATGAGGAAACTTAGTCGTGCCCCGATGAGCTGACTAACCAAAGTGGGCAAAGCACTCTCAGAGATGGCTAAGACCCTAAAAAAAATGAGCGAACTTGATAGTGCCCTAATGAGCTGACTAACTAAGGTAGGGAAAGTGCTCCTAGAGCTGGCTAAGACCCTAAAAAGAATGAGTAAACTCAGTCGTGCCCTGATGAGTTGACTAACTAAGGTGGGCAAAGTGCTCCTAGAGTAGTTAAGACCATAAAAAGAATGAGCAAACTAGATCGTGCCTTGATGAGTTGACTAACTAAGGTGAGCAAAGCGCTCCTAAAGCTGGCTAAGACCCTTAAAAGAATGAGGATTCTTGAAAGGCTAGTTAAGAACATGATGAAGGTAATTGCTTTACAAGCCGGTTAAGAGAAACTTAATGGAAGAAAGTGCCCTACAGAACTTAGTAAAGAGAGGGGCTTGTTTGCAAGAAATTTGGAAGGATGAACTAAGCTAAGATCATGTCTTCATAGGTTGGCCAAATACTAAATGCAGAAAGTAAACGCCTTTAGGTTGGTTAAAAAAGATTGTTGGGAGTAAAAGTGGTCTTAAATGCAAGAAAAAATTTGTGTACTAACACTGTATAGAAATACTTACTCGGTCTTTGTTGATAGCACCCAATCCGTCAAACCTTTTTTGAAAAGCCTCCATTGGAAAATTACTGACTCTTGTTTTAGTCCCTTGTTCTTGACATATAACATTTGAGACTTTGCTGGTTCTTTTGGAGAAATCATAGTGATTAGCCTGATGTAGGAAAACCACTCACTATTTTTGTTTCTTTGGAACTTTTATGAACCCAAAAGCCTCATTCTCATCTATTGTGATTGCTTACTTAAGTTTAACCTACCTCTGAAAAAATAGACAATAAAACTCCTCATTAAAGGGGATCAATCCATAATAAAGTATTTAAAGAATTTTGTTGATTACCAATGTTATAGATCTCATTCCTTAACTCCTCTCGTGTTTGCAGTATATAGGTTTAATTAAATGAGGTCAAGGGAATTAGACATGTCCATGGAGTGGGTGATTATTCCAATGATGACAACGGCCAAGGATACCAAATTTGCTTGTAGATAATGAAATTGGACCACAATGACATTCAAAATGACTGGCATTTTCGTGTTTTGAGCAAAATTCCCATTGATTTCTTATGAATAGTATAATTTTACAGCATCAGTATTTACAAGGTCTCTCAAATCTGAACTATCCATTTGGGACAAAATCAAAGCCCTTCCTGATAATACTCGCTTCAAAACATAAGGACCACTGTAATTAGGGTTGAATTTCCCTTTGGAGTCTTGTGCATTGGGGAGAGCTTTTCTTAACACCAAATCTCCTTCTTTGAGGTTACCAGGTCACACCCTTTTATTGAAGGCCCGAGCCATTCTTTGCCGATAGTATTGATTATGATACAGGGTTATCAATCTCCTTTCATCAATCAGATTTAGCTGTTCAATGCGTTTCTTTACCCAATCGGCTTCATCCAAATGAATTTTTGATAGTACCCTAAGTGATGGAATTTCGACCTCTACTGGTAACACTGCTTTAGTGCCATATACTAAAGAGTATGGTGTTGCCCTAATCAACATTCTATTGGAAGTCCAATAGGCCATGAGTGCGAAGGGTAACATCTCATGCCAGTCCTTATATGTAACAGCCATTTTTTCAATGATTCTTTTGAGGTTTTTGTTTGCTGCTTTAACAACTCCATTCATTTGGGGTCAATAAGGAGTAGAATTCCTTTGAATGATTTGGAATTGCCGGCATAATTCTATCATAAGCTTGCTGTTGAGATTGGTGCCATTATCAGTGATGATTATTTCAGGAGTCCTGTATCGAGCCAGGATGTCCCTCTTGATGAACTTAACTATGACCTCTTTAGTAACATTCGAGTATGATGAAGCTTCTGCCCATTTGCTGAAGTAGTCGATGGCGACTAATATGAAGCGATGCCCATTAGACACTCTTGGAGTGATAGGGCAGATGATATCTATGCCTTACATTGAGAAAGGCCATGGTATTGAGAGGGCATGTAATTCTTAAGGTGGGGCATTTATCTTATTCGCATAAACTTGGCATAAATGACAGTGCCTAACATATTTGATGCAATCACTTTCCATTGTTGACTAATAATACCTTAGCCTCATGATTTTCTTTGCCAACATGTACTCATTCATGTGAGGGGCACATACTCCTTCATGTACCTCTTTCATTAACTTCTTAACCTCTTCGTCAGCTACACACCTTAAGAGTATACTGTCAAATGAGTGTCGATATAAGGTGAACTCGCTTACTAAGAATTGAGCAGCTAATCTTCTAATCATCTTTTTGTCTCTTTTCTCAGCCTTTTCAAGGTATGCACCTTATTATAAGAACATCTTAATATCATGATACCACGGTGTTTGGTCATTTATACCCTCAATCGTTAGGTAGAAGGCAGGCTTGTCTTCAATTTTAATATTAAGGGGCTGAATCTCGACTCCACTAGATATTTGGCTCATAGATGCTGGCGTAGCTAAAGCATCAGCAAATTGGTTATGAGTCCTTGGTACGTGATTGAAGGTGACTTCTGTAAAAATTTTTGTTAATGCCATCAAATGTCGGTGATAAGGCACCAGCTTAGGATCTTTAGTATTGTACTCTCCCTTTGCTTGGCCAATAATGAGCGAGGAGTCTCCATACACTTCTAATTGTTGCATGTCTTTCTCTAGGGCCATCTTGAGTCCCATGATGTATGCTTATTATTCAGCAATATTATTAGTGTATGGAAAAATGAGCCTTATGGCCACAGGATACTAAGTACCTTCAGGGGATATTAGTATTGCCCCAATTCTACATCCAAATACGTTGGCTACACCATTGAAAAACATTTTCTATTTTGGTGGCTCGTCATCCTTTCCTTTATCAAAGTTTCCTTTGACCACTAAGATACCCTCATCAAGAAAATTTATTTGTATTTCTTGGGGAGTACTATTAGAGAGGTTTTCTGCTAATTGATCTGCCAAAGCTTGCCCTTTGACTGAATTTTGGTTCACATATGTAATTTCAAACTCTAATAGCAGCATCTGCCACTTTGAGATTCTGCCAATTAGGGCCGGTTTGTCTGCCAAGTACTTTAGGGGATCGTGTTGGGTCAGTAATTCCACCTGGTAGTAAAGTGTGTATTGGTTGAGCTGATGCATTACCCAGACTAATGCACAATAGGTTCTTTCAATTTTTGAATATCTTTGCTCCCCTTTGGTGAATTTTTTGCTTAAGTAGTATATAGCCCATTCCTTTCCTTCCTCATCTTTCTGGCTAAGCATGCACCCTATGGACTTTGGTAATATTGTCAAGGATAGGAATAAAGGCTTCCCAGGTTTCAGAGCTATCAGAATTGGAGGGTTCATGAGGTATTCTTTGATTGTTGTAAAGGCCTGCTTACACTCTTCGTCCCAGTTGATCTTGGCATTCTTTTTTAACAACTTAAATAAAAGATGACACTTGTCTGTGAGTTAGGATATGAACCAGGCTATATAATTTAAACGACCCAACAAACCTCTAATTTCTTTAAGTGTGTGTGGTGGGGGCAGGTCAACTATCGCTTTAACTTTATTAGGGTCCACTTTAATACCCCTTTGGCTGATTATGAAACCTAACAACTTCCCTGAAGTTGCCCTGAAAGTATACTTCTCTGGGTTGAGTTTTAATTGGAATTTTCTCAACCTATCAAACAATCTACTTAGATTTTCCATATGATTTTCTCCTTCCTTAGACTTATCAATCATATCATCGACATATACCTTAACTTCTTTGTGCATCATGTCATGAAAAATTGCTACCATGGCCCTTTGGTAAGTTGCCTCGGCATTTTTTAGTCCGAAAAGCATCACTTTGTAGCAAAACGTACCCCAAGTTGTAATGAACATAGTCTTGGCTTTATCTTCTTCAGCCATTCGAATCTGGTTATACTTGGAAAATCCATCCATGAAAGAGAAAATATGGTTTCCGGCTGTGTTATCAACCAATACATCGATATGGGGCAAAGGAAAATTATCTATAAGGGTTGCTTGATTGAGGTCTCTAAAATCCACGTACATCCTGACTTTCCCATTCTTCTTCATAACTGGTACTATGTTGGTTACCCACTCAGGATAATTAGATACCTCAATGAAGCTGACTTCTAATAATTTTTTGACTTCTTCCTTGATTTTTAACAAGATATCTAGTCGGAACCTTCTCAACTTTTGTTTCTTAGGCTTGATATCCTCTTGAGTGGGTAAGTGATGAACTACAATCAATGGGCCTAATCCGGGCATATTGTCATAAGACCATGCAAATACATCTTGGTATTCGGATAGCAATGTGGTCATCTCTATCTTTTGATTTTCTTCCAAATTTCCCCCAACCTTCAATACCTTAGGGTTTTCATTGGAACCGACATTAATTATCTCTGTTGTCTCATTAATGGAAATTCTACTCATTTTATGTTTTTGCCAACTTTCTTGTATGTCATTATGGTCATCAACATCACCCTCGACGACTAACTCAGTAGGGTCGAAAGTGATATCAATATTCTCATTGCCTATTTGCACGAGGTATCCATGGCCTTTATTCAAGTCGTTAGATCTGGAAAGAAAAAGAAAGTGTGCAAAAGGAAGAGTGTATGTAAGGTAGGGATAAAGAGAAAAGAAGCTAATTTTATTTTGGGGAACTCTCTATTGAGTATAAGTATTTGGAGAACAGAGGCAATTTATTACAAAATTCTATAAAATACTGGATCATGATTCATCCTTTACCCTAGGGAAGACTTATTGTTATTTACAGGGATGGAGAACCAATTTTTCAAGTGATGGGCTTTGTTTATTCGGCCAGCCCCTTCATTCTTATTGGAAGTGCCTTCTTTAGCAGGCTTTGAGTTTTGGGTTTCGGTCTTGATGAAAGTTTCTGACAATGATGGGAAGTTCATTGGAGCATGATACAACTTGTCACCTTTTCTGCCCTTGGCTTGCATTCTTTACAATTCTTCTGTTGGGGTTGGAATGTACCTTAACCCATAAGACCTAAACTGGCCTTCTTTGTATTTCTGCCTCCCTCCTTTTTGCTGATCGGTGATCATGCATACCTCGTTAAACATTTGGAGTCCAAAGTCCTCTTATTCTTCTATATCGATATAGGGTATGGCTATCTCTTTATAGATTTCATAATCTTGGTCACCCAAAATTGTGATGACTTAGCCATTGGAGATGAACTTAACTTTCTGGTGAAGAGTTGACGGTATGGCCCCTGCTGAATGTATCCAAGGCCTTCCCAATAATAGATTGAAGGTCCTTAGAATGTCCAAAACCTAGAACGGGATGTTGAACATCTGCAAGCTGATATCAACTAATAAGTCCACCTCCCCTATTATCTCTCTCCTGGATCCATCAAAAGCTCTTACCTTTGTTGAACTAAGTTTGATAGTGGTTGTATCGACACCCAATAGATCCAAGGTAGCTAAAGGACAAACATTTAGAGACGGCCCATTGTCGATGAGGACTCTTGTTGCAATGATGTTATTTATCCTTACTATTATGAATAGAGTCTTTGTGTGTTGGGTACCTTCTTCGCCCAATTCCTCGATGGAGATGGAAATTTGATCTATGGTGAGGATAGAATTGGTGATAGAGCTAATCCTTTCAGCCGGGATTTCAAGAGGGACCTTAACATCCCTTAGTGTTTTGAATAAGGCCTCTCGATGTGGGTCTGATGCTATCAATAGACTCATGAGGGATATTTATGCCGGAGTCTTAGCGAGCTGGTCCATTATTTTGTACTCACTAGACTTGATCATTTTAGTGAAGGCAGTTAATCCTTCTTCATGTTCAGTTTGTTTGGTGTTTGGCATTTCTTGTATGCACTTCTTTTTTAAGTCTTCCTTTAGATTGTAGATTCTACCGGAATGAGTGATCCCCCTTACAAGAAAGCTTGATTACCCCTAGTTTATTACCTGGTAATTGAAGGGAGCAGCTTTATAATTTTCGGGGGCCACAGGTACATGGAATGTGTACCTTTTAGTTTGTGGGACCTCTTTTTTATAGAACCTATAAACCTTTGGTTCTTGGTTTCAACCGATCATGTTGATGGCATATTCTGGGTGGTCAGATATCATATTGATGATAGGTCCATGGTTTGGCAATAGGTTGTTGTTGATGTTTGGGGTAGGAGCCTCTACAAAATCCAGTTGTACTGTACTTTCATCGATTAAATCTTGGATTTTGTTTTTCAACCTCCAGCATGAATTAGTTGAATGGCCTACTTGCCTTAGATGATATTGACATCTTGTATTGGGATCAAAGAACTTCGACCTATACCTTTCATTAGGAGCCTCAGAATGTAGCAAATTATCTCTTCTTAACTTCTTGAGCACCTGACTAAGTAGAACGGGTATTTTGGTGAACTACCTCGAGGCCCTGTTAGCTTGTAATTGGTTTCTGTATTGTGGTTGAGCTGGCGGGGGATTCATCCTAAAAGAAACATGGGAGTTAGGTTTTGCATTCGAGTTGACCATGCTAACAGTAGCTTCTCTAGGCTTGCTGGCGGTAGGTTTAGCAGAGGGTAGTTATCTATCTATTGTTTCTTGCAGCTTGCTAGAGGAAATGGCAGTCTCAATTCGGCAACCTGCTGCCACTATTTTTGTAAAGCTAGAAGAGGCTTATCTAATCAGGAGAGTGAAGTAGGGCCTCTTAAGAGTGTTAATGAAAGCTGCCGTCAGCTCTTTTTCAATTACAGGGGTAGATACCCTTATAGCTAAGGACCTCCACCTTTGAGCATATTCTTTGAAGGACTCATTGTGCCTTTTCCTCAGGGAAACCAAATCCATCATTGTTAGTGCCACTTCGACATTAAATCTATATTGCTCATAGAATGCTTTAGCCAACTTCTCCCTTACCAGATTAAGGTAAGGCCTGTCAGGCTGTCCTGAAAGGTCTAGACCATGAGTTGATCATACTGTGTATACTTGCCCATTTTACGTACATACAGCTGGGTATGTAGCTTGGGGCATCCAGTCCCATTATATTTTTCAAAGTCAGGTATTTTGAATTTTTCTAGGAAGCTTCCATAATCGTAGGTAGAGAAGTAGGTTATTCCAACTTGCTCGAATCCATCACACCCCTCGAGTATTTTCATCTTTTTGGTGATTTGTTAAGTTAACCGCTCTTTGAGCTCCTTCAATCTATCTTAGTCAACTTCAGGCTTTGAGTTGATTGGGAATGAGTAAGTATTCAGCTCAAAGGTTGGGTTAGCTTATGGAAATACCCCTTCAGTTTCAAAGGATTCAAAGCCCTAATTGCCTTTAGGGAAAGCTTCTTCTGTTTCAAGGGGTAGGGCCTCAGTGTTCTTTCTATATTGGGCTTTGGAGTGCTCTTCATTTGATGGGGTCGTAGACTTGAGAAAAGAGTTGTTGTCAACAAGGAAGCTCAATTGATCTACCATCTTTCCCATTATTCGTTCCAAAGATTGGAATCTCAACTCTATGGAGTCAATAACCTTAGGGTTGCTATTGCCATTATTGTTGTTGTTTCCTTGGTTGGCCATTCTAGTTTGAGAACAAGTTTTGATGGGGCTTCTTTAGAAGGTTTAACGTTTGGGAGCTATCTTAGCGACCTGGTGAAAACCACTTCTCAACAAGTTAGCATAGGGATATTTTGAAAAAGGATGCAAATGAATGAGATGCAAGTGAATCATACGGATGAAAAGGAGAGGATTGACAAATGATTAACAGAACAGCAAGTTATTCATTATTTTTGGATTCTTGGAGTCTTATTACATGAAAGAAAGAAAAAGGTACAAATTCATTTATCCTAATTTCCATTTTTTCTGTGGGCCAAATGACATTTTCTTCTTCTTTTGGTTATGCTTAGTTGCTTCTTCAAACTCTTGAATTTTCTTTTGAGCCATCTTCAGCTGGTGTTCCAGGGCATGTGACCTTTGTCTAGATTCTCGGCATAGGTTCATCCATTTATCTTTCTCATCATAGAGGATCTCCATATGTACTTTCATTTGGTCCACATAGGTTACTATTTCAAAGTTAGGGCACATAGGGGAGGTTTGAAGGACTTTTGGTGCCTGATATTGTATTACACCTACCTTATGAAGTTGATTATATAGATACTCTTTGGTGACCTGATGTTTGTCCACTTCTCTTATGAACTCACTCAGATCGATGTTTGGGCTTATGGTCCGGGTGTCCTACCAAGCTTTGATCTTGTGAAGTTTGGATACCTTTTCTATGGAGTGAGGCTCTTTGAGATTAAGAGCGAATGGTTCCAATGAAGGTTTGTGAACTATGTCCTGGATCCCTCCAAATTGTTTTACCATTTTGTTTGGATAGTAACCTGTATACTAGCTCATCCCGATCAATGGTACAGTATGGTAATTTTTACAAATTAGTATGACCTTAGTGTAATTGCTCCACCTGGCAGTCTACAGTATGTCTTCTACTCAAAAATCTTATAAAACCTCTATCCAGAGAAGGGTAGGGATATCTTCTGGTAATTTGATCTTATCGACAAAAGAATCAATAAGGTCAACCTTATTCGTGAATGCTCCCATTATTAAATCTAACCCAAAGCACTTGATGTGACTGACGAACCAAACCATTAATAATGCCATGCTTGACCTGAGATCTCTGCAGCCACTTTCCTTAAGGAAATTAAGATTCCTTATTTGCTCAACAAGTAGGGTAGGAATGTAAGATTTACCTTCTTAGAATTGAGCCACTAACTCTGTTACCCTAAAGTGTATAAGAGGAGACCCACTTAGGATCAAGATAGTGGCGAACACAGTTAGCACATAGGCCTTGATTTGGTTTTCTCTTCAATTCTCAAAAAACAGCGCTTGATTGTTGAAGCTGGGCTCATTCTAGAACCAATGAACTAGATCCCATATCTTGATGACATATTTGTTACAGTCGTTTAGGGCCTCATTTATCTCAGTCTTACGGATCCCTAAGAATCTTGAGAAGATATATGTTGGGCCAAAGCTGAGTTCTGGGATGTATATTTCATCCAAAGGAAGAGCTTGGAGCAATTGGGTGTACTCCTCTAGAGTTGGGCTGATTAGATGTGGTCTAAATTGAAAAGCCACTTATTTTGGCTCCCAGAAATGGACTAAGGCCCTTATTAGTGTGATGTTAACTTTCACCTTAGCTAGCGAGAGTATGGGTCTAATTTTATTGGTAATGAACTATTGCTCTCTTGGACTAAAGGTTTGAAACCACTAATTAAGTATAAGCATTGGGTTTGCAGGTTTATGGACATGAATCTCTTTGGCGAGAACCCTGGAATTGGATGAGCTAGCCATTTCTGAAACATTACAAAGAAAGTATAAATTATATGGAAAAGACTAATATACAAGATCTCCTATGTACATCAATTTTAGGAAGAATACAGGAAAACTAAAAACTCTAGAAACTTTGTCATTTTTTTTTTATGTAACATTGCCATTTTGTTAATTATTTGTTGACCTTATGAAGTGTAATGCAAGACAGGTGGGTTCTAACGGTCCTTAAACTCTATGACCTCATATGTTTATAAAGAAACGATTTTTTAGTCATATTGAAGTTTAAGTAGGGTAGCCTAATTGGCCCTAAACGGTGGTTGCCCCACTACATTTGAGACTTTATACAATGGCTCCTTGTCTTAAGGTCCTATGACGGCTCGTGTTTGACCACATCTACCATGCATTCATGATGCATCAAATAAATCTCATGCTTAATAAAATAAATATGCTAATTAAATATGTACACGAAGCAATCAATAAATAAACAAATCAATATATAAATAAATAAATAAATAACTAAACAACGCGGGTAATTTGAAAAGCGATTTTAATTTCAAAATGTTTTTAAGTGGTTAGCCCTCTTGACGGTCCCCATTGGAGTCGCCAAGCTGTCGAGCCTAGTTTTTCATCTTCCCAGTTTTTTTTTATAAAATTAGATCTTCTCTAAACCAATCAATACTAAATCCTACTTGTTTAATATTGACTCTCGACTAAGGTTTAAAGAAGATCGTTTTTTCTAACTTGAAAAGATTTGGAGTTACCACCCAACCGGAGTAAAAAAAAGGGATTAAGTTATAACCAATTGGATGGATTAGTTATAACTTAGTTATCGGTTTATCAATTAAAAAACCAAGTTATAAATACGGTTTTTTGAAAACTAGAGATTTGGATCTAAAGGCTAATTTATTAAACCCTAAACGGGTATCACTTTTAACTTTCTGAATTTAACTTCGCTTTTCAAATATACCCTTTTTAATTTCTAAAAAACATCTAATTATGATACATGCGACTAAATTGATTAATTTACATAAATATCTAAAAATGGAAAAAATAAAATTTTCTATATTTTAAGTCGTTCTGTACTTGCATACAGGTGCCTACATACCCGCTATTCGAGGTCAGACTTCCGTAGTTCGTTTATAAAAAACTTTAATGGGCGGTTTGATTTTAATTTTTGAAAAAGAGTCACATTTACATTTTTACTCATTTTGAATTGATCTGAAAAAAGATTATAAGGGGTCCTAAGTTAAATTTTATTTTTGGAAAACCTAAAATGCCCTAATTTGGAAAGGATTTGTTTTATTTTTTATTTTTTTTAAATTGATTTTCTAGTGTCAAAAGGTAACTTTTCTATTTTTATTTTATTATTTTTATTATTTATTTATTTATTTTCTATTGTTAGTTAGCTCTTTATGGTTTTTCTTTTGTTTAAATGTGAAAATAAAATAAAAAAAAAATCCAAAATAAAACTCTTCCTATTCTTTTTTTTTTTCTTTTCTTTCTTCTTTTTCTTCTTTTTTCTTTTCTTTTTCCTTTCTTCTTTTTCTTCTTTTTTTAATTTTTTTTTTCATTCTTAGTATTTTCTATTACATTTACACAAAACAAATAAACAAAATAAAACAACAAATAAAATAAAACAAAACAAAAAAAAAAGAATTATAAATAAATAAAAATTTTGGATGGGTTCGGATGCATGGGTCGAACCTAGGCGAGTTGGACGGGTCGGGTTGGGTCAGATCTTAGCTTCTTCTCTAGCATTAGCAGGGTACGATTCAACTTATTTCGTCCACCAAAATGAGCGGGTGACGATATTTTTATGAGTATTGGATTGGAGATAGAAGGAGTAGATTCGGTACCTTGGTGTTTTGGAGCTATTTGGGTTGCTTTCGAAAGTTGGCCGTGGGTGACGGTGGTGGTTCGGTTGTGTGGGGGCTACTGGGTATGATTGGTCGGTTGGGATAGGTTTTTTAAAGTGTAGGGAGTTTAGTTGTAGGCTTAGTTTCACTCGAGAGTGGCTGAGGATAGTGGTTTGAGGAGAGAGAGGGGGGGTAGTTAGGGTTCAATGGTGGTTGCTTGGTGGCGTGGCTGGGGGTTATAGCGGAGGTCAAAAGTAACTGGGTTAGAGAGCTTGAGCTAAGAGTATTCTTCCTAGAGTGGTGGCTCAACTCGAGTTGGAGGCGAAGAGAGAGAATTGAAGAGAGAGAGAGTGGGTTAAAGAGAGAAAGTGATCGGGAATAGATAGAGAGAGTGTGGGGATTGATTTTGTTCATTATGTGTGTTCATCTATATCCCATGATCATTAATTTATACACAAATCCAACCTAGAAACAAAGGAAAGTTGGAATCGAATTAATGAGGAATGCTTAGGAAAACAGCTTTTTTCCAATTTTTGGAGCTTAAATTAAATGCTCCTTTGATTGTATTTAGACATGTTTCTTGTACCGATTCACAATAGGCTATGTCTATTCTACAATTTTGCTATTGATTTGGTGAAATTGCAATGAGAAAGGGTCTAAAAATCATGCTGAAGTAAGTGGTTTGAAGTGGAAAGTATTGGAAACCTAGAGAAAGTCGAGGGAAAGAGAGGGAAAGAGAGGAAAAGAGAGGAAAAAGAAGTGAAAAAGAAGGAAGGGGGAAGAAAAAGTGGGCCAACAAATCCAATGATGCTACGTGTCAAGACACATGGCACAATTAGACCCTAACACGTGGCAGTCCTTGATGTGATTAAAAACCAAAAAATGAGAAAAAGACCTCCCTATCTTTACCAAGTTTTGAACCCAAGACCTTATACTTAATGCTAATACTAGTGCTATGTCAATATGCTTGATCGTCAGGCCGTTGGCTTATGCCTAATTGCACATATGGACTCAATTACCCTGGCTCGTATTTAAATCTAAGCTCAAGTTTAATGGTCCAACTTCTATACCTAAATTTAATTTAGTGAAATGTTATCTTCTAAAATTATTTATTTATTTATTTATTTTTATTTTTTGTGATTTTTTTTAAATTTCTTTTTTTTTTTTGGTATTTTCTAAATTTCTTATTTTTTGTGCCTTTTTTTTTTCTCTATTTTCCTATTTTCTTATGTTTTTCTAGGATTCCTATTTTTCTAAATTTCTTCATTTTTGGGGGCTTTCTTTAATTTTCTATTTTTTTTGAACTTTTTCTAATTTAGAACCTTATAAACTAATTTGAAAAATCAAAGGGAGCAAAAATTAGATATCTACAATCTATGTAATCATTATGCTGTTTGGTGTCTCTAATTGTGATTAAAATGTAATCCATGGTGAAATTATTAGGACCTTTCGTTCTTTTTTTTTTTGACAATCCATGGCAATGTTTTTGTGACTTTCAAGATGAGAAGAAGTATTTAGGACATTGCTTGATGCTATAATTGTGCGTGGAACAATTTGTATTTTAGGGAACTAAAAAAATGCTTCCCTCTTGCTTTGTTTTTGCTATCGATTTTAGTTCTCATTATTGTTGGTTCATGCGATTTGATTTAAAACATGATGTTTAGTATCCATGCCTTTTGCTAATTTGGTGAAAACCGGTATGGTGTTTGAAATAGGGATCTAAGTTTTAGGCAGACAACTAAGTGTCCTTCTTTTATCATATTTACTGTCTAAAACATTTTGACTTTTGTGGATTTAATACTCATATATCTATATATTTATACTAATAATGTGAAATATCTATTTTAGTGTTCTATAATCGAAAAAAAGAAAAAAGAATTCTACATACCACTTGTACAATTTTTTAGGTGATTATCAATTGATTGTTATAAAAACCATTATCTAAGTACCATTTTTTCTCTATTTATTCAACTCATACAGGTTACTTTTTCATAAAATTTTTCTTTTTACATATTTTCCTCAACCTTTAACCTTACATCTTAGTCTGTGCATAACATTTTAAAATTATCTCCTTTGTTCTTTTAGCCATCTCAAAATGGAATAATATGAAAAATATAAAATGCGAGCACTTTATTTATTCATTTATTTATTATTCCTTTTTTTTTTCTAAGATGTACCTTGATCAAAAGTTCATTATCATTGAAAATATTTTTTTGAAGGAACTTTAGATGACATTACTATTTAATAATATTATGACATATTAAATAAATCAACGTTTGTTACAATTATCGTGAATTTTACGTGCAAGGTCAACCTAAAACTTAAAAATTGATCCTTTTTAGATAACATCATATATCTTCATATACCTCTTCAGCATATTCCCAACAATTTAAAAATGTTGGCATAATAACTAATCTCCTTGAGTAGATTTGGAGGACTTCAAATATCTCTATCTACTTCTTCAAGATAATTCTAAGGATTCAAAAATCTAAACATCCTTTTTACTTATTCATAGTTTTGCAAGGAAATAGGAGCTTCTTCAAATAAGTAGCTTAATTGTGAATATTATAATTTTATATATTTTAACAAAAACAATGTTAAAATTACTTTGTCTTTCTTATTCTATTCTTTACAAAATTTGAAGGTATTACTATTGTTCTTTTTCTCTTTCTTTTATTTTATAGGATTCAAAACCACTTATATATTTTTTTTAATTACTACTCTATTTAATTTTTGCACACACAACGCACCGGCCCCTAGTTTCATTTCAAGTGGAGATGATATGTGTGACCATTGAATTTTCGCCTTCATTCATTTTCAATGCCAGGCGTGAGAGTGAATATTTGGCAAAATCTCAATGTCTATAATTCATGTTGAAATACATGTCAGGTTTCAAAGTCAAAATGACGATGGCAACTCTATGAAATTGTAGGGAGAGGAGATTTTTGTTTATCCTCCTCAATTTTATTTATCTCTGTTAAAACATGATATTTTCAGTCTTGGCTTCTGTAAGGAGAGTTAAGCTCCTGTAGTTCCTCTAGGACCTAATATGCAGTTTGGAAACAATTATCATGTTTTTGATCATGGGACAAGAGCTATTGGCTCTACTGCTATCTGTATTAGGGGTTAAAATCCCCTCTTAATATTAACGTCTATTATTCCACCAGAAAAAAAAAAAAAAAGGAAAGAAAAAAAACACTTTACGAAATTGAAAGGTGGGAGGGGGGAAGAAAAAAACAGAAAGAAAGAAAAACGCCTTGAATAATTTGATGAAATCAAGGTTTCTTAGCGTCTAGTATAAGCAAACTACAGCATCGTGCCGTTTGTTCTTTGTTTCAAGTTCCATCATTTGGTTCATAAGGCACAAAAGGGATCATGATTCGACAAGATTTGATGGACAGGATTAGAAGACGGAGATGCACACAAAAACATGCTTTAAATCTATGAACATGTTTCCCGAATCCTTTTATCTTTACTTATGCCATCAACTATATTAAATACAACGGGATTTTCACACTTATTTGATAATTTAATTAATGAATGATTTTATTATATATCATTATTTAATAAGTTAGATTTTCAATGATTTGATTTCATAATTCATGATTTTTTGCTTGATCAACATTGAAAAACTCAAATGGAAATGATTAGTTTGCATGAAATCGGACTACAACTAATTTAAAAATTGTTTCAGACACTTGCATTTTAAATTAATTTTAGGATTTACATTCTTAATACAATTAATATTATTTTTTGTGATAAAGACATACATGTGGATTTTAATATTAATAAGGGTAGTAAAATTTGTAAGAAGAAGTTTACTTTAGTTGATGGACACTTATATCTATTGTAAGTTAAAATTTGGAAAGGTCTCAAAATATCACTGTGAATCAATTGAAAGAGTTTTGATGGTTTATATGATTTAATGTGATAGGAACTTTTTAATAGTTTTTCCACGATTAAACCTATCTACCATTTTATTCGTAAATAAGTTTGGATATAATCGACTCGTATAAGGAAAGCTAGGATTATCTAGGCGTTTTATGCTATAACATGATTCTAGACTATCTAGAGACAAAAGACAAAAGCCTTAGATTTTGAGTTAGACCCAAACCTATGACTTGTTACAAACATGTAATGGTAATATAGACCATCATGTTCCTTCACATTGCTAAGCATCTTCCCCAACCATTAGCCCTACAAAACACAATCGATTGAAGTAAATATCATGTGGCAAATCATATCTTTAGCTCACTTATGGATAATAAGTTATACAGAATTTAAAGAGAAAGAGAGTGTCTTCTAGTTTCAAATCATCTAAGTGCTCAATCTCTTTTCCTCTTACCATTGCAAAATCACCGTTAGCTATAGATAAGTTACTTAAGTAGTCTAAGAGTATCAAAATATTGTTTTGAGTTATACATATAATCTAATGTACCTGTATATATTATCCAAGGACTACTTTCTTAACCATTAAGGAGAGAGATAAATAGGTACTTTATTTGAGTTTGGTATCGGGTGTGTGTAACACCCCTTAAATAATAGGTGATGGGATTCTAATCATCAAAGAGCTTTTTAATATAGCGGTTTAAAGTATATTAGAACTTCAAAGTTGAGCATGCTCAAAGCTAAGTCAATTTTAAGATGGGTAACCCCCGAGAAGTTGTTGCACTAATGGAAAAAACCATGTAGTGTTTCATGCCAATGCAAACAATACCTCAACAGTAGAAGTTCCAATTGAGTCATTACACATGTGGTATCAAAGCAATCCACCAACCATAAGGATGGAGTCCCTACCTAGTGTTGGTCTTAAACTTATATAACGAAATTGTCGTAAATGTTAGTTTTGTAAAGGGGTAGATTGTAATACTTCTTAAATACAAACTAATAGAACTTTAATCATCAAAGCATTTTTTAATATAGCGACTTAGAGTATATCAGAACTTTAAAATTCAGTATGCTTAGATTAGGTTAGTCCTAAGAGGGATAAAGCCTTGGGAAGCTGCTGCACCAAGAGATAAAATCGTATGACGTTCTACATTAAAGCAAATAATATTTTGATGGGAAGAGTTCTATTCGGATCATTACAATGTGATATCTTGAATTTTTTAAAGTAGAATCACTTACGGTGATTTAGTTCAAGTTGAAAAAGAAAGGAATGATTGAAGTTCTAATACCATGAAAAAGAAATGTAAAATAACATCCTCTCATATTTTTGTTCATATAAATAAGATCCTGTAAACAATAATATCAAGAACTCATACAATATGAAAGATATATATACACTTGTATTTCTACATTTTTATCTTATTCTCGGTACATATAAGGTTTGAATAGATTTCACAAAGATAAAACTCAATGAAAGAAAGATGAAACAAATAGGCTAATGTTACTTAAAAAAGCTAGAATCTAGCCTATAATTAACATGAAGGAAGCATAAAAATAAATTGAACATTGTTGACAACAAAGAAAATGTGGAATGAAAGAACTTGAGAATTTCTTGTGGTCTGGAGCTATACTTGCTGATGTCTTCTTCCATTTAAATTGTATTTTTGCTTTAAGGAAATTTCATCCTTTCATGAGTTTCACATCATCATTTGTTTGGTCTCAACAACCACTTGCTTCTTTTTTCCCCCTAATTTCTTAACTGTGATTTTTCATTGGCAAGTACATTTCACTATGCCTTGTTTTTTTTTTTTTTTTGACCAAATAAAAAGATAGTATTAAGATTAAATTTTATATTTCATCTATCTCACCTTTTAATGGCCATGATTTATCTATCAACATATAGTTTATGAAGAGCAAAATTTGTTGTGCCTTGTATGTTGTATGCGTATCCCTTAGCTATGCTAGTCACTAATATCATGCCATGTGGCACATATTTTCCATGTAAAAGAAAAATGTTGTTCCTCCCATTTCAACTTAATGGTAAACCCTGATGTAATTAATGGGATCACTTAACTTCCTTTCTTCTTTTAATTTAGCCACCTGAGCCTAACACAATAATATTTTTCCAAACTTATGCAGTCTGCCTAATATTTGTGAAAAAGAGGAGAAATTTTGTAAAGCCTAGAAAAATAAAATAAAAAGAAAAATTGAATTTAAATAAATTAAAGACCGTAAGGATATTAAGGGATAAGAGGGAATGGGTATTACATGAATTGACTATTTCCTTTGAGGGCATTTTAGTCAAAGAAAAAGTTAGAAACCTTCTCTTTAACCCTAATAACCTTAACTCTATTTAAACTCTCACTTAAACAATAAGAGCCTATTTGCCATCTTGACATTTAGAGCACAAAATTTTAGATCTCAGCACCCCTGGTATTGGAAATCACATGGAAAGGGCCAAATTGCTATGAAACTATAATTGCAAGGTAAGTTGACCCTAGTGTAGGTTGCATTATGCATTTTTCCATATAAAGAAGCATTAAAATTAATAGCATCCGTGAATTACAAAGTGATGAAGGTGTGGAATTGATTCCTTAGTGTCATTACAATGAAGAAAAGCGTAAGTATCCCTTTAGTCTAAAGTTTCATGTTGGTTTCATGTTAATAGAATAGATTAGAGTTGATTTGATGTATGTGTGATTCTATGGATCTGTCTAATTTTGCTATATGAAGGGTTATTAGTAGCTGTGAGAACGTTGGGTAGTGTGTTGGGGATGTGATTGGTGTTGAAAAGATTATTTAGAGTGGTGGTTAAAGGAGAAGATTGGTTTTTGAGGAGAACATAACCAAGGACCACAGCCATGGTTGTGACTGTATTCATCCTTGGGAGTCATGTTGAGTTGTGCATAAAGAGGAGAAGGAAATTTGATGAGGATTGACAAGTGTATTCGGGTTATGCAAGCAATATAAAAAAAAAGAGTCACGATCATATTCTACAGAGAGCTAAGAGCTAAGTGCTAAGTACTAAACCAATTGAGTTTTTCTTTAAACTAAGTCGTTGAGAATTGAAATAAAATGGAGTAAAAACTAATTAATGAAATGAACATCAAACCGATTGTCCTAGCTATACTATAAGGGTCTTGGGTCGATGAGATAAAAGGATCAATTTGGGATTCCCAAATCTATCTCATTTAAATCAATGTGATATCTTGATGCAATATTCAAAATTGACTAAGCGAGATTTAACTAAACTCACTAAAACTCGCCCACTACCTAAAGTAGTGAAGTTTCAATTATAGCATAAATTGTCTCGTCAAGGTGATTTATGTATAATTATTAAGTAAATAGTAACTTCCTCATACTATAATTACTACTTTAGTTAGAAATATGGTTTAAGCACGTCCCCATGACCCGAACCATATTTTCAACTACATTAAGTGTGAGAATTCATAAATTTAATTAAAATACGCATATCCCTATGACGTGCTCTTTCAAGAATTCAAGGTATGCCTATTATGAGCTATTGAATCCCTTCCTAAGTATCTTTAACTCGACATTCTTAAAGAGTGATGGCCAAGCACTAATCAATTAGGCAATATACATAATAGATAAATAACTAATTTCTTGATAATGATATCAAAACAATATATTCAACACATTAATTCATTAAATCCATCAATGAAAAACCTATATATTATAAAGCATAATATCTCATTACAATATTCAAATGAATCAAAACATAATTAATAAAATAAATAAGGAAGAGAAAACACTTTAATGGGTATTTTCAATTCCAACTCCCCAAAAAATAAGCATTGTCTCAATTCAATTAGAATTCAAGATGATCTTCTAATGTGCTAGAATAAGAGCTTTTAGTGTCATGAAATTAAAGAAAACATACTACAATTAATAAAGAAAAAGGATTTTGTTCATCAATTTTTCTATACTAGGCTATTGCAAATAAAACTAAGCTATCGTTCTCTATCAAGTTTCTCGACTAGATCCCTCTTTTTCTTGCTCTAAATCTTTTGTCTTTTAATTGTTGTCCTCTAAATTTTCTCACGTATGGCCTTACAAGTCTGATGGAGTAAGATGGACCATTAATAACTTATTCATGGGCTCCCCTTGATGTAATACAAAATTTCTCTTGTGCTCCTTTTCTCTTCTAGAATACTCCAAGTGCCAAGTTGGCTCGTTTTTCCAAACATAATAACTGTTAGTTGTCAACATTATACACTGAGTTTTATACAAATACAGGTTCTTTTCCAAAAAATATTATAGAAAAGGGCTCCATATGAAAAATATTACCAATATGGTATAGTTTGTTATTTTTTAAACTAGAAGTGCATGTAGTGCGTACGCCTTTAGTAATTTTGAAACACTGAAGGCGCAGCAATACATGCGCCTTTAGTTATAAACACTAAAACTGAAGGTCTATGTATTGCATGCACTTTCAATATACCACTTACAAATACCCCAATTTATGTAGCTAGACTTCATTTTTACCCCTACCAAATTCTAAAATATCTAAAACATAGAGAAAACCTAAAGTTGAAGTTCCCATCTAATTTTTCAAGCCAATGTACGTCCAACATAAGTGCTAACCCTCGTTGTTTCGTTGATTTTTTTTTTCTTTTTACCGTTAGGTTGTTTGGGAGCCTTATACGGAGGAGTTGTTATAGTTACTGCTTCACTTCTACATTGCTGGGTAACACATTTAGACTGCCTGGGTACCATTCATATGTTTCCACATCATTGAGTAGGGCACTTCAATTTGTTTAGCAACATAATGGCCTCATCCTCTACTTACAACACGAGGGCATACAGTAGCCACCCTATGTAGACCATAGTGGGGAGCAAGGACTACCTGCGAATGAGGATGTATCAGCTCCTCATGCACCACCTAGGGGCAAAGCTAGAGTTTAAGGAGGTAAGGCTTGATCAGGACGTTACTAGGCTAACCTAGATAACGATATCCCAACACATGGGCATCATTCCATTTACCTCAAGCAGATCAATGGGGGATATAGCACATACCCTGGGTCAACAGTTGGCACTACTTCAAGTGTCGAATCTAGCTTTATGGCCAGATCTAGCTCTTACATTACTCTTAAGTTTTAGCGCCATCTTGATCTTACGACTCCACCAACACCTCAAAAGTGGTGTTCCACCCCCATACAGTCCTCTATGGGTGAGGGTATCACTTAGATACATCCGGCTCCTCCAGTTGACCTAGTTCCTCCTAGGGATCTTGATCTTGACAATCCACCACCTTAGCCTATGCAATCACGGGACAAACGAGGGTGTTCACTTCTTTCCCATGCTACAAGGACCTTTATATGGCATAAGCGACAATAGGTATGTTTTTTCAATGTTTTTTTCTTTTTTTTTTCATTTTTTACCATTGTATGGACATTAACATTGAGTCATGACAAATTTTGTATATATATTGATTATTCAAAATACAGTTTAGTTTTCATCAGAGATCGTAATTCGTGGTATTCTTTATTTACCCCAACATTACAATTTTCAATTATTTTTTACTGCAACCGACTCCTATGGTTAATGGGTGATCATTTGTGTGTCAATTTTTTTTCCTACTTGTAAACTTTGTTGAGGCATTCCATCGACTGTTATTTTATTAGCAAACTTTTCATTTGGTTAGTAGTGTGCTGATGGAAGTACATCTTTTAATTGTGTAGGATTGTGGGAAATTACTAAGTTGAATAACAATTTATTTTTAATTAGAAATTATTTTTATTTACTACACTGAAGGTGTATGTATTAAATGCACATTTAGTGTGCCAAAAAAATTTACACTGATGGCACATTTAGTATATACACCTCTAGTGTAATTGGCAAAACTAAAGGCACATGTAGTAGATGCACCTTTAGTTCAATTTCAAAGTTGAAGATGTATCTAGTATATGCACCTTCAGTGTAAAAAACAAACAAAACTAAAAGCGTTTGCGACCATATTGGTAATATATTTCATAAGGGGGCCTTTTCCGTAATATTTTTTGGAAAAGGACCCGTATTCGTATAAAACTCTTATACACTTACACTTGCTGTAGACTACTTAACCTCTGTGTATTCTCTAAATTGAAATGGCAAGGCCCTCAGCAACTTCTTATTGCAATTGGATAAGAGCTATTTATGTACTTTAAAGCTTGTTTTGTCAGGGCTTAGTAATTTGGGCTTGGCCAATTACTGACCTTTTTTTTTTTTTTAGAATGTATAGTTGTTGGCACATATTGACGTTGAAGGCCTGTTGCGATATTTGAGCTCTTGTTGTAGTTGTTCAATGGTTGTCATGCAAGTGGACCTCCTTACAAGTTGCTATCACATGTGGATATTTTGTTGCAATTAAAGTCCTTAGTTGCCATTCTTAAATGCTTAGAGTTGCTACAAGTTGCTACGGAATGTTAAGTAACTCTTGACCTATTGCTATAGAGCTTGGTTCTCTACTGTAGCTAATATTGCTTAGATGTTTTCAAATCCTATTTTGATTTTTTCTTAATTTATTTTGTATTAAGCCTAATCTACTTAATACAAAATACTTGACATAAAATTAAGAAACAATGTGTTACTTTGAAAAAAAGTTTAATAGATATATTGAAAAATAAGTCAGAGTCACTAATTAGTAAAATTGGTAAAAATCATATTAAAGTTTTCTTGGGTGAAACAAACCTTAATCGAGTCACTAGCTCATTAATTTTCTAAAAAGATATATTTTTAGAAAACTTTAAACTCAAGAACTAGGTCCAGACATTAACTTATTAAGACACGGTATCTATGTTAAAATT
Source organism: Lumnitzera littorea (assembly GCA_024138015.1). Taxonomy (NCBI): domain Eukaryota; kingdom Viridiplantae; phylum Streptophyta; class Magnoliopsida; order Myrtales; family Combretaceae; genus Lumnitzera; species Lumnitzera littorea. The sequence goes on along the minus strand of JAMXBB010000001.1, from coordinate 135,167,796 downwards.
AAAAAAAGTAATTAATGGAATTTTATTTTTTTTAATTTTTTCTAAAATATATAAAAATATGTGGATATGTAATAATGCATGGAAATAAATTTTTTATTATTTTTTCTATAACAAATTTTCCTTAAAAAATATGAAGAAAAAAAAATATTTCACAAATTTTATGGTTAGCCCGGACCTACTAATCAAGATCAAACTAATTATAGTTTTAATTTATTTTTAAAAAAAATCTTAGTGGTTGGTTCTTTTTATTTAAAAATATTGGGCCTAATTTACGTTCTTAGCCATTTTATTTTATTTTTATTAAAAAAAAAAACTAAGAGACCTAATTTTTATTGCCAATTTTGAAAAACCCTAAAATGCCTAACTCTCAAAGAAAATCACTTAAGATTTTTTTATTTCTTTGAAAACTCAACTAAGTGATAAATTTTTTTTATCCTATTGTTTAAGGAAAACTCTAAAATGTCTAATTAAAATGAAATTTTCTAAAAATGCAGTTTTAGTGATAAAGACATGCAAATATGCAATTTTATGTAGAAAAGTGCAAATATTATGAATTAAAAAAAAAGTGCAATTTTTCCTAAAAAGATGCATTTCTTAATTCTATATGTGCAATTTCCCTAAAAATACTAAAAATGTGGTTTTAGTGATGAAGATGCAAAAATACTATTTTTTTAAAATTATGAATATATATAAATGACCAACCAATTGAAATTGACACAAATCCTACAAAAGACTCGAGTTAGTAACACTTTATAAAAAAATTTTATCATGCAATTTAATAGGAAGAAAACTAATAAATACACAATGAAATAAATGGCTAACAATTGCAAGAAGTTAAAATTAAAACTAACGACCAGCATAAAGATAATAAACAAAGTTAGTGTAGGTTTTAGTATTTTTTTTATTTTTCATATTTTATAAATTGACTAAAAGAAAAGAAATTGAGAAAAAAAAAAACCACCCATCTTGTGGAACATATATAAGTCCTAAGGCATTTGTAGGTTAAGTTCGAAACAGAAGCTCCAAACGGGTTAGGTTAGGATGATAAGTAACTTTTCGAACACCTTATAACACGATCTATTCATCGAAACAAATGGGTATTGGCACTTTTATGAAAAAGTGATTGATCAAAATGAGTATTGGACAAGCGGCTTAAAGAATAGTGGTGGTTTGATGGAGTTGCAAAAGTTGACAATGGTGGTAGTTTGTTGGAAGTAGTGGCTGGTGTTTCCAAGTAAGGTAAAAGTGTGTTTAGGTGTATTTGAATATGAAGAACTCATTGGAAATGTTGGTTTTGACCAAGAAAGTGTGGTTTGGTGGTGGTCAAGGTGTTGTTGTATGTGAGTAGTTAGGTTTTAAACGCAATTAAGTATAGGTCAATAACATGTTAGGTCGAAGATGACTGTGTTGTCGTGTGTTGCTATTATCATGTTTGTTGTCTCAATTATGGGGGTGTGATGTTCGCTAGCCTTGGGTGGTTTTATGAAGAGTGTTTAGTCAAAGTGTGGGAGGGTTGGCTAGTATGAGAGAGAGACAACTGGGGCTAAGTTGCTGCTTATGCGTATGGTCACACTACTATGAGTCGAGTTAAGGTTCTCGTTGAGGCGTACGGTACTAGTGTAGGGGATCGACAAGGCTATGATGTGTCTAATGAGAGAAAGAGAAGGTCGATGGGTGAGTGGCTTATGTTAGTCATTGGTTATGATGGTGATCAAGGATGGTAGTTTCTGTCGTCAGATTAAGGGTATGAGAGAGAAGTCGATGAAAAACTGCTATTCGTTGGTGTTGTTGTTGGTTGGTTGTAGGTTGTTGAAGATGGAGTAGGCAAGTTTGCTAGAGTGAGTTTGAGGTGAGATAAGGTTCTACGTATGGTTGGTTAAGCAATTGGGATGGGTATGCTTATGTGAGTTTGATGAAGATGATGGGGGGTGCTCTTATATGGTGTGTCAAGTGAAGGGTTGAGCAATTGGTTATTGATTGGTGATGAATTCCTTTTTCTTCTATGAATCTAAAACTAGTTCTATATATTATCAATTGAATCTTCTAGTTAGTTTCAAATTAGATTAAATCACCATAGATGAAGTTAAGTTCCACTTGATTTTTATCAAATCTCTATTGAATGATTATTCATGTAAATCCTTATTAAATTTAGGATTTTTATCAATAATTTATTAAGATTTTCTTAAATTTGTAAAAGAAATAAAAAGGATGATTTGATAAAATAAGATGCAAATTGATCCTTCTCCCTCTTTATTTGCATGTCTGGATTGGTGAAGAAGAAGCTTGTCACATACCTCACACATGACCAAAAAAATTGCAAGCCCTATTGCTACCTAAACTCATGTAGATGGTAAATATTACACATGCTAAAGATTTTTTTGATGCCGTTTTAATTTAATAAATTATGAGTCTTCTTTTTATTTGTTCGGTTAGAATTATTGAATGAAAGTCCACTTGAATTAACCCAAATTTGACTGGATTTTTCTTAAAAAATATATTTTTTAATAAAGCTCAAATTTTTAGACTTTGAATTTATTAAATTATATGTATATTTTTAAACTTTACCCAAACTCAACCTTAAGTGATTGATTGACTTGACTCAAATACTTTTGATACTTATTATTTTTCAATTTTTAAAATTTTCAGAGTTTTTTTTCCATTTTTTTTTTTGGATTTCTGGTAAACTTGACCAAAAATAAAAATAAAAAATAAGGGAGCAAAAATTGGTTATCTACAGTTGCTCCTTTTTATAGTGAAGTTTGATAAAAAGTTTGCTACAAAAACAAAAAGAGATGCCCATTTTTGTCAAGTCTTGACTTAAATTGGTAAGATAAGGGAAATTATGACTTGAAAGATCAAATAAGAATGGTCCTATCTTAAAAGGGTAGGGTAAAAGACTCAGACCTAAAAGGTCGGCTAGTAACGGTCATGACTTGAAAGGTCAGTTAAGATGGATTTTAACTTAAAAGGTTAGCTAAATAATGTCTCAACTTAATAAGGCAAGGTAAAAGCGATAAGATCTCTACTTGACAGGTCGGGGTAAAGAGGATAAGATCTCAACTTGTCAGGTTAGGGTAAAAGGATAAGAGTCTAACTTGTTAGGTCGAGGTAAAAGAGTAAGTGCCTGACTCAATAGGTCAAGGTAAAATGGATTAGATCCGAACTTGATAGGTCGAGGTAAAAGGGATAAGGACCTAACTTAATCTGTTGGGGTAAAACGGATTAGATCCCAACTTGACAAGACGAGGTAAAAGGGATAAGGGCCCAACTTAAGAGGTCGGGATAAAAGGATAAGGTCTCGACTTGAAAGGTTAGGGTAAAAGGGTCTAACCCAAAATGTCAAACAAACAAAATCTGTACTTGAAAGGTTGGGGTAGAAAGGCTTTGACTTAAAAACATGGTACTAACTTGAAAGGTCAAGGTAAAAGAACTCTGACATAAAATGTCAAACTCATTAAGTCCCGACTTAAGAGGTCAGGGTAAGAAAGCTTTGTATTGAAAAATTGGTGCTCTTAAAAGGATTGCCATCGTAAAAATTAGATTCTCAAAAGGATAGACTTTTCCAAAAAAAACAACTCCAAAAGGGTTTAAAGGAATGGTTAATACTTTTGAACCTTAAGATGACTAATGTTCCTTAATGTAAGATGACAAAAGTTCCTATAGTGAAGTTTTCTAAACTCTTGACACGAGATAACTAAAGTTCCCAAAACTTAGAAAATAACCATTGTTCTTAGCAGTCCTGATGAAACAGTTTGTTAGGGAGGGGAACATATGATTTCCAGTATCATGCGAATCACGAGATGGTCCGAAAACTAAATGGTAGTCAAAGGTTGAGCGGGGGTCCTCATGCACTGATGGTGGACATAATACACCCGTGCTTAACATGAGCTCAAGTCACACTTGATATTACATACAAGTGTGGCTAGAGGGCACTTGCTACTAATCCAAGCTTACAATGGATTAGATAAGAGTAAATAAGAGTAAGCAAAAATACTTAGCTTACATAAGAAAGGGATGTCTAAAATTCAATGATCATTTACCGTTACGTTGATAGAAATTGTAAGTATCACGTCCCGAATAGGAGAAGTCATAACAGTCTCGCTATGTAAACTAATCTAAGATAGAAGTCGACCTCATAGGTACTATTGTAGATATAGTCTACACAAGGTGTACACGACTCAACCAATTTGAAGTATTCATTTTGACATCTGTGAATGATCAAACCTATAGTATAACTTTACAAAATACTTGTTCTATACAACCTACTATCTCATGACATAACAGTACTTACATAAGCATCTCACATCTAGAGTTATAATTTACAATCAGAGTCTACCAAAAGCCATAAGTTAAAAGTCTAATTATAATAGGATAGGAAATGAATGGGTATCTTAAGGAATTCTCAATTGATTTCCTCAAATTCAAAAGAAAAGTCAAAAGCCCAAATTCAATGGATTTCTCGTTCTTCACTTTCCCAGCCAACAACATACTAACCTATGGGTAATGGTATCTAAATATCTAGATCTTCATTCGATACCTATAAAAGAGTCTATAGAGATATGTGTATAAGTAGCTCAGTAAGTAGGACGGAGTCAGAAGAATACTAAACAATTACAAGCAAGGTTATTAATTATGATGAAATGTAATGCAATCAATCACTTGAAACATGGTACAATGTTATTCAGTTCATTGTGAGGATAGAGAAATTCTGTCTGCTCCATTCTGAATTGAGGAGTTTCATCACGACTCAAATCAGACCAAACCAGGACTTGTGCAATGGAGAACACCCTCCTCTTGTGAGCACCTTCAAACCATGGCCCTCACCCTTACCATGACCTCCTTGCTTATCACTCAATTTAACTAAGGATGGGAAAAGGATTATTTTAGCTATCTTCATCGAAGGGAGTCGGTATTTAGCATGACACTCCTAATCGTTTCCCCTAACGATTGTTATGCATGTATAGTTTCATTGTAGTCAAATCATTATTTGTTGTAATTAAGAATGACCAAATAAGTTCATACAATACAGAAACAATACAATCATGCAAAACAGCACACCAAGGAGTTTAACTCTTATCACAATTGAATACCAATCACACACATGGCATGTGCACAAACATCTAATTACAATCACAAACAAAAGTACTCTTAAGTTTGTAGATACTCTAATACAATATCTCAACGAGTAGTGAAGCTACAATCTCAACTTACTTATTCAAACGCTCACTGCGGAAGACTTGAGTTATCAATGGTCTAATCACTAAGAGATCTTGTATACATAAAACCCAAATTTAGTTTTCGTAATAGTTACAAAAATATTAAGGTTTTATCTAAAACAGTTATATATATGTATATATATAAAGTACATTATCCTAATAATATATAGTTTTATTATATAAGTTGAGTTAAGTTATTAATTATTAATAATATACGTAATTATACTATTACGTATAATATATCATTTTGATCGTATCGAAACGTACTTTTAATTGGTAAAACCACGTTTCAATTATAGTAAGGTTATGGTAATACGTAAATTCTCGTAATATTATAAAGATATAGGTTATATTATGTAGGATTGTCCGATTTTAGTAAAAGTAGTATTGTTGGGTTCATACAGACTTAACAACATGTATTACTGGTTTTATTTCTAGGAATGACTTTTAACAAGTAGTTTGAATTTTTAACACAGGTATATGTATCTAAATAGATGTTAACGTATTATACATGTTTTATGTTATTAAATTATATTTTACATAATTTGTTAATATAACTCTATAATATGGATATTATCTAACCCTACTATATATATAATATATCATAGTCGTCAAATATTATTAAATTATTAAAAATATGCCTTTTATCAAATTTGACCAGTACACATATAAATAGTTTTTATTTAATTATTTATTGCACTTCAGCCTATTATTACTAAAAATGAGTCTTAGTTCATGATTTAAGCTATTTTACTAAGAAAGTTTGTAATAAATAGCTCGAGTCACTAAATAATTCCCCAAAAATTTCTTTAAACTCCTAAAAATATGGGGAATTTAGTTATCTCTAAGTTTCACGTTATCGATTTATCGCTTATATAATCAAATTTACAATTTTACTCTTAAATTATACTTAATTACCCAAATGTGATTCTTTTTACAAAAAATTATTTTCAACCTATGCTAACATCATTATAATTCACTAGAAAGTAGTATATGTCAATTTCATAAAACCTATTTATTTCACATTCTTACCCTAATTTCTAGCTATTTTTAGGTTGAAAAATATAATAAATATTAAAAATACTCACATAAAAAATCTAGCTACATGGCAATTATCTACATATCATGTATATTCTACACAAAAAGTTTGAGTTAGAAACAACATCATTTGATACATTTATTTTGAAAGTCAAAATTCGAGTGAATAGTGACTTTATTAAGTATATTAAATATTCAAAATTTTATAAAAATAAAAATATCACACAATAGCATATATAAAATAATCTAAATATAAATCTTTTCAAAAATTTATAGGTGGATTTACTATTTTTTTAAATATTTAAAAAACATGGCAAAATTTTAACCAACCTATTCTTAGGTGCTTCGGTGGTTGGCGGTAGAGAGGCTGGTGTCAAAAGAGCTAGACGTTGGGGGTTCTAGGTGGTAGTGGAAAGGCTTCACAGCAGATCATGATTTGACCTAAGAACTAGTTTAGCTCGGTGGTTGCTCTATTTTTCCTTCTTTTTTTTTTCGATTTTCCTACAATTTTTTCTATATTTTTCTATAAGTGTTTCTAGATCCTAAGCATGTGAATTGATGTTATAAGGCCCTTATATAGTTGTTTAGGTTGGCTTCTAATTGCCGTGATTTATAAGCCATTTTTTTTTCCCTTATCCTATTGTAATTCCAAGCATGAAGTGGCTTTTATTGGTTAATTGCTTTTGGATTCAACATTGTTATTTAACACGAGTGAGCTATGGTGATTTTCAGCAATTTTGAAGGCTATTTGATAAGCTTAAATGGATATTTTGCTTAAATATTAATATTATATATTATATAATATTTAGTTATTTTATTCATATATGTATGTATATCTTATATATATATCACGTATAACGTATAACATATAACTATGTATGTATAATTATGTTTCTAACATATCCTTTATTTTTAAGATATATTTTCTCCTTATTTTTATGAATTCAATGCATATTATATATAATTATGTAATTTCAAGTTAATTTATGAGTATAATTATTATTTATACTAGGTATACTCATAAAAATACATATATACTCATATAGTAAATTATATTATATTATATTATCTCATTGTATAGCTTAATTAATTTATCTTTAAGTTCTCATCACATTTTGAGCTCGATTTTAGGAATTTCAAGTCATTTTGGGATTTTGAATCATTACTTTCAAAATCTAACTTCGTAGAGTCATTTTAACTAACTTTTTTATTTCAGTCGTAAAGTTATGCTCAATCGAATAACTTTTCTCTAAAGGCTCTAAATTTAGGCTTGGTTACCTTAAATGCAATTTTAAACGCTCATATTTCTACCCCTCTTAAGAAAGTTTTGTCCTCAAAACTTCAATTCTAAACGAAATAACTACTTACTTGTTGATAAGAACCTATTATTTGCCTTTTTCTTTGAAGAGTTTCAAGTAATGATTCTGCATCGTTGACTTTAGTTCCCAAGTTCGCTCTATCGAAAGACTACTATCCCATTAAACTTTCATGTACTCTATCTCTCGATTCCTTAACTTTTGAATTTAGTTTTCCAAGATCTTGATTGGTCTTTCTCCAATAATATAGTCCTCTTGCAAGTACACTGGTTTCAACTCCATGATGGTATCTAGCTTCTTTACGAATTTCCATAACATTGACACATGAAATATGTTGTAATATCTAACTAAATTTGGTGGTAAAGAAATTTGGTACACAATATTTTTTGTTCTTTCTAAAATTTCAAAAGGTCCAATGTATCGAGGACTTAGCTTTCTTATAGTACTAAAACACTTAAATTCTTTAAAAAGACTTATCTTAACATATACATGATCTCCTATAGCAAATTCTATAGGTTTCCTTCTCAAATCAGCCCAACTTTTGCATCAATCCTATGCTACTTTCATCCTTTGTCGTATTATCTTAACTTTATCGTCATATGTCTAATCATATCAGGTCCTATCATTGTGTATTCATCATTTTCCCAATATAGTGGTGATCAACATTTTCTTCCATGCAAAGCTTCATATGGTACCATTTGAATCATTGCTTGATAACTATTGTTATAAGCAAATTATACTAATAGCAGATACAGATCCCAATCACCACTAAAGTCCATAATACAACCTCTCAACATATCTTCAAATATTTGAATAATTCTTTCGGATTGTCCATCTGTCTAGGGATGATAGGTCGTACTAAATTATAGTTTAGTTCCTAAAGATCAATGTTAACTTTTCCAGAATTTTGATATAAATCTATTATCTTTATCTAACACAATACTTATCGGCACACCATGCAGTCTAGCAATCTCTCTAATATATAGTCGTGCTAACTTTTCCATTGAATTACTAATCCAATAAGGTAAGAAATAAGCACACTTTGTTAACCTATCTATCACAACCCAAATTGAATTGTGACGTAATCTTGTCTTTTGGAGTCCTATTACGAAATTCGTTATGACATGATCCTACTTCCATTGAGGTATTTCTAATGGTTATAGTAAACCACTAGGTCTCTGATGTTCTGCTTTCACTTGTTGGCACATATTACACCTAGCAACATATTGTGCTACATCTTTTTTCATGCCTTTCCACCAAAATAATGCTTTCAAGTCACGATACATCTTATTCCCACTAGGATGCAATGTGTAACCTGTGTCATGTGCTTTAGTCATTATTTCATTCCTCAACTTTGAATCACTACGTCTATAGACTCTATTATTATATCTTAATACACTTTCAACATCAATTTTAAAGCTAAGCATGCCTAAAGTTAGTATCCAATCTAGGCGATTCATATTCACATATAGATTTATTATTCTCTGCATTGGCAATATACAACTACATATTTCCTCATTAAGGATCTCAATCAACATAAGACCTGTAATATTTCATCTTTGTATAAGCAATGATATATTCATATATTACTCATTATACACTTTATGTGTGTTTAAATATATATCTATACATCATGAGCTCATTAAGTTTCACTTGTAACATTATATCATATTCATGATGATATCTCATACAGATATTGAATAATAAGGACATACACTTTACAATAGTCATAGGACAATCGAAACTTTACATTCAAAAGATCACATCACTTTATTTACAACATCAGATTACCTATTAACATCATCTACACATTTAGTAACTGTAGCATCCAAAAGTACATAGGCTACATTCAAAAAGTCAAAAGTACATCAAAAGTTGCTAAGGAGACCTAAATACATCAAAACAACTAGGTTAGGTGATATCAATAGCTCTAAACTTATCTTCCTACCATCTCCTTAAATTTTAGTTACTTGCACTATTTGAAGTTGCTACATCTTCGAAGGGAAACCAATTTTCCATCCCAGTCTATTTAGATCCTAAGCTAATCTATACTACTATAGAGGTGTTTGGTATAACCACTACTTTATGCACTTCACTCCTATTATCTTATGTTCCATCTTCAGCTTCGGCCTCCTTTTCTTTCAGATTCTCCTTAGGATCATCATCATTATCCAATCCTACATTTGGCTAAGCTTCTTAAGGTGGATTCTCAGATGGTATCATAGGGAGTTCAGGCTCTTGAGGCTACAATGGTACTTTTATACTTGTAATTTCATCTAGGGGGTATCTAAGAAACTAGTAAACCATATTAGGGGGATAGTTTCAGGGATATGTGGAACACTTGAAGATACCTAATCAAAATCTAGAAGGTAATCCTTATTTGCCTCTACTAAAGCTGGAAAATATAGTATAGGGATCATCACAAATAAAACTCCATTTTCTCGGAGGTATTCCTTCTTACAGACGGCTATAATAGTATACCCATTATACATAAGTCTTAACTCATCTCTCATTATCCTCTAATCATCCTGCATACTAAAGGACATCCCATGCTTATAATTTTCGATGATCCCATCAACAGTATAAAACGTCCTCCAGTTAGCCATAACTAGTAACAATTTTTGCACCCAAATCATATACTCGATAGGTGCCTCATTCCCTTCCCATTTGAAAATCCACTACACATGTAATAAAGCATTCCTACGAATTTGAAATAATAAGTTAAAGTTAGTTTATAAACTGTTTTACATATATATAAGCTATATATATATAATCTTATGAATTCAAGTCTTTTATATTCATTATCAACCCCACTTTTAGTGATCCTATTGTCTACTTATTTTAATTAGACGCTTCAAAACTTGGTTTTTTTAGAACCAAGCTTTGAAACCAACTCATAACTGTCACACGCCAAATAGGAGAAGTTATAACAGTTTCACCATGTAAATTAACCTAAAATAGAAGGTGACCTCATAGCTACTATCGTCGATATAGTCCACACAAGGCGTACATGACTCAACTAGCTTAAAGTATCCATTCTAATACTTGTGAATAATCAAACTTGTGGTATAGCTTTATAAAATATCTATTTTATATAACCCGTTGTCTTATAGTACAACAGTACTTACATAAGCATCTCATATCTAGAGTTATAATTTACAATCAAAGTTTACCAAAAGTCATAAGTTTGAAGTCTAATAACAATAAAATAAGAAACTAGCGAGCATCCCAAAAAATTCCCAGTTAGTTTCCTTAAACTCAAAAGAAAAGTCAAATGCCTAAATTTAGTGGATTTCTCATTCCTTACTTTCTCAACCAACAGCACATTAACCTAGGGGTGATGGTATTTGAATATCCTGGTCTTCACTTGATACCTGCAAAAGAGTCTATGGGTGTATATGCACAACTAACTTACTAAGTGGGATAGAGTTAGAAGAATACTAAACAATCACAAGTAAGGTTATTAATTATGATGAAATGTAATGCAACCAACCACTTAAAATATCGCATAATGTTATTTGGTCCATTGTAAGGTTAGAGAAGTTTCATTCACTCCAACCCGGATTGAGGAGTTTCATCGTTATTCAAATCAGACCAAACTTGAGCTTGTGTAATGGAGAACACCCTCTTTCCGTGACCACTTGTGAACTATGGTTCTTACCTTTATTGCGACCTTCTCGTCTATCACTTAGTTTAATTAAGAATAGGGAAAGGATCATTTCAGCTATCATTATTGAAAGGAGTTGGTATTTAGCCTGACACCCTTAATTGTTTCCACTAACAGTTGTTATGCATATTTCGTTTCATTATAATCGAATCATTATTAGTTGTAATTAAGAGTGACCAAACAAGTTCACATAATACAGAAATGATGTAATTGTGTAGAATAGCAGACCAAAGAGTTTAACTCCTGTTACAATCGAATACCAATCATACGCATAGCATATGTACAAACAATTAATTACAATCACAAACAAGAGTACTCTTAAGTAGTAAAGTCATGATTCTAACTTACCTATTTAGACACTCACTGCAAAAGACTCGAGTGATCAATGATTTGATCATTAGGGGATCCTATATACAAAAAACCTAAATTTAGTTTTCGTAATAGTTACAAAAACATTAAGGTTTTATTTAAAACGGTTATATATATGTATATGCATATATATATACAAAGTGCATTATTATAATAATATATACGATTACTAAATTTAGTTTTTTTATATATAGGATCCCCTAATGATCAAATCATTGATCACTCGAGTCTTTTTTTGTGAGTGTCTAAATAGGTAAGTTAGAATCATGACTTTACTACTTAAGAGTACTCTTGTTTGTGATTGTAATTAATTGTTTGTACATATGCTATGCGTATGATTGGTATTCGATTGTAACAGGNCCTGTTACAATCGAATACCAATCATACGCATAGCATATGTACAAACAATTAATTACAATCACAAACAAGAGTACTCTTAAGTAGTAAAGTCATGATTCTAACTTACCTATTTAGACACTCACTGCAAAAGACTCGAGTGATCAATGATTTGATCATTAGGGGATCCTATATACAAAAAACCTAAATTTAGTTTTCGTAATAGTTACAAAAACATTAAGGTTTTATTTAAAACGGTTATATATATGTATATGCATATATATATACAAAGTGCATTATTATAATAATATATAGTTTTACTATATAAGTTGAGTTAAGTTATTAATTATTAATAATATACGTAATTATATTATTATGTATAAGATATTATTTTGAGCGTATCAAAACGTACTTTTAATCGGTAAAATCATGTTTCAATTACAATAAGGTTATCGTAATACGTAAATTCTCATAGTATTATAGAGATATAGGTTATACTACCTAGGATTGTCTGATTTTAGTAAAAATAATATTGTTAGGTTCATGCAAACTTAACGACATGTATTACGGGTTTTATTTCTAGAGATAATTTTTAACAGGTAGTTCAAATTTCTAACATAGTTATATGTATCTAAATAGATATTAATGTACTATACGTATTTTATGCTATTAAACTATGTTTTACATAATTTATCAATATAACTCTATAATATGGATATTATTTAACCCTAATATGCATATAACATATCCCAATCGTCAAAATATAATTAAATACATTAAAAATATACTTTTTGTCAAATCTAACCAATACACATATAGATAGTTTTTATTTAATTATTTATCACATTTCAGCCTATTATTATTAAGATTGAGTTCCAGTTTGTAATTTAAGCTATTTTATTATGTAAAGTTGAAATAAATAGGTTGGGTCACTAAATAATTCCCTAAAAATTTCTATAAACTCCTAAAAATATGGAAAATTCAGTCATCACTTAGTTTCGTGTTATCAATTTACCGCCTATATACTTGAATTTACAAGTTTACCCCTAAATTATACTTAATTACCCAAATGTTATTGTTTTTTCACAAAATTATTTTTAAACTATCCTAACATCATTATAATTCACTAGAAAGCAGTATATGTCAATTTCATCATTTAATTTCCTAAAACTTATTTATTTCACATTTTCACCCTAATTTCTAGCTTAGGCCAAAAAATACAATAAATATTAAAAATACTCACATAAAAAATCTAACTACAAAGTAATTATCTAAATATCATGTATATTTTACACAAAAATTTTGAGTAAAAAACAACACTATTTGATACATTTATTTTAAAAGTAAAAATTTGAGTAAATAGTAACTTTTTAAAGCAAGTATAATAAATATTCAAAATTTTATAAAAATAAAAATATCACATGATAGCATATATAAAATAATTAAAAAATATATTTTTTTTCAAATTTTTCTTAGGGGATTTACTATTTTTTAAAAAATAATTGAAAAATAAGGCAAAATTTTGACCAACCTATTCTTGGTTGCTTTAGTGGCCTGTGGTGGAGAGAGTGGTGTCGGAAGAGCTAGGCGTTGGGGGTTCTAAGTAGTGGTGGAAGGGCTTTATAGTAGATCACGATTTGCCCTATGAACTAGTCTAGATTGGTAATTGCTTTGTTTTTCCTTTTTTTTTTTCGATTTTTCCTATGATTTTTTTCTAAATTTTTCTTTGAGTGTTTCTAGATCCTAAAGATATGAATTGATGTTATAAGCCCCTTATATAGTTGTTTAGGTCGGCTTCCAATTGCCGTGATTTATAAGCCATTTTTTTTTCCCTTATCCTATTGTAGTTCTAAGCATGAGGTGGCTTTTACTGGTTAATTTCTTTTGAATTCAGCATTGTTATTTAACAAGAGTGAGCCACAGTGATTTCCAGCAATTTTGAAGGCTATTTGATATGCTTAAATGGATATTTTGCTTAAATATTAATATTATATATTATACAATATTTAGTTATTTTATTCATATACATATGTATATCTTATATATATATATCATGTATAACATATAACTATGTACGTATAATTATGTTTCTAACATATCCTTTATTTTAAAAATATATTTTCTCCTTATTTTTATGAATTCAATGCATATTATATATAATTATATAATTTTGGATTAATTTATGAGTATAATTATTATTTATATCAAGTATACTCATAAAAATATGTGTATACTCATATAATAAATTACATTATATTATCTTATTTTATAGCTTAATTAACTTATCTCTAAATTTTTGTTATATTTCGAGCTTGATTTTAGGAGTTTCGAGTCATTTTGTACTATATTAAGTAATCATACTTCTAAGAGTAAAATTGGGATTTTGGATCGTTATTTTCAAAATTTAACTTTATTAAGTTACTTCGACTAATTTTTGTAACTTAATTGTAAAGTTTGGATTCAATCGGATAATTTTTCTTTAAAGACTCTAAATTTAAGTTTGGTTAGTCTAAATGCAGTTTTAAAGGTTTACAGTTATGTTAAAAAATATTATAGGGAAGGTTTTCTAATCAATATGCCAACTAATTGAAAAAATTTGTATAAAATGTCTAAGAATGATAAATGAAATAAAGTTGGATAGAATAACTTGTTATGAAGAGGGAAAAAGAAGGGGAAAAGCTAGATAAAAAAAATTTATAATATAGCTTAATAAAATTTTGGAATAAAATAGAAGGAGAGTTAATACGCAAAATGCTTTTAAAAAATTGGTTCAAGATAGCCCAAGCATGGTACAAGAAAATTGTTGTGCAATTTTTTGAAAATAATAAGAAGGAAAAGGCAAATTGACATTTATTTCTAAATTTCCATAGAAAATTTATTAAAAAAAAGGTTAATTATGCAATTTATTAAGTAAATTGGTGTAAAATTATCTAGAAAATGGATCCTCTAAAACTATTTTAGAAAAAAAAAAAAATAACTTTAGAGGTTTCATGTTCAATTATCCAAGGGAAAAAATTGAATAGTACTTATGCACTACTTGAGATTATGATTATTGATGAATATGAATGGATAAGAATATATCACTCGTCTATATTTATCAATTTGAGTCTGGAGATATACCACAAGTCAACGTAAAACTGCGGTTTATAAAATTTTAGTTTATGTATGCACACCATCACATTCGCATTGAAGCATTTTGCGTTTAGCACATGGTAGCATGGACCATTCAATTTCTGTATTCATCACTTTCCGTGGGGTTGAGTCCAGCCTATAACACCACTGAAATTTCCATGCATTTACGAAGGGGGTTTATTTACAGAGAACCTAACGTGGGCAAATTTATGATATTTATGTCCTTGCACTTCATTGGTTCAACTACTCCATTCAATTAGCAATTTTACTGACTTTAACCCACACATTGCCGTGTTCCTGGAGAAATAGGAAAAGAATAAAAGTGATAATAGTAATATGAATCAACAGATTCCAATGCGAGATTACTAATAATCAAATGTCGGACATGGCACATCAAATGCCTATATTTTAGGTTTTAGATAATTTTGTATTTAAATTTTATTTTTTACAATTTAATATTTAATAAAGACATTTGGTGAGCCGTTTCGTAAAGTATACATACTAATTTATAAAAGAATAAAACTTTAATACATGCACTTCATGTGCTTTGTCTCAAATCAAATGGGTGAACTTGGTTTTTTCATAGGCAAAGTATAACCGTCTTCTCATGATAATACCAGCACCAATGAGGAAAATGTACTTATTAACAATTTAAGGGTAAATTAAACATATAACTTTAAAAAACGAGTAATATCATAAATGATACTTAAACTTTATTAAAATATGTAATTGACTATCTATATTTTTAAAATATCAATTTATTATCTAATTGAATTTTTTTACTATTTTTACTGCCTGAATTAACTATATTACATACATTCATTTGCTAACATAAATATAATCACATAGTATGAATTGACTCCTGAGTATTAAAGGGTTCATTTTTTGAAGTGGATAACAATCCATTTCACCTTATGTGGTTATTTCGATCACTCTAAGACTAGGAATGGTCAGCAACCACTTGGTAAGAGCCAAGTCATATAACCCTCAATAGAGAGTCGCTGGCTATCCCTTGGCCTTAAAGTGATTCTAGTTTGTTCTTATAAACAAATTTAATAGAGTTAATTCAAATAGCAAAGACTGATTATGAAAACTTCAATTTGGTTATAGATTAATCTTTTCAAAGTATATATAGTATATTAGACAATTTAAATAAGTTGAGATACCATTTATACAATTATCTCTTTTAAGAACCATTGATCTAGTGTAAACATGATTTTAAGATCATTGTCAAAAAATGTATACATATTTCTCAATCATTCGCTAAAATCTTTAAATATTCCTTGTTGTCGAATATTTTAGCAATGGTCTAGGAACTTTAGCAACAATTGTTAGGTATATGTAAATATTTTTAAAAAGTTATGGATATGGGCCAACTAATTTTTAGGTGTATTTTTATAATTATGCGTGATAGAAAACATAATTTTTTATTTTTATTTTTTACAATAAAATTATACTCTACGGAGGAGAGGAGTAACAACAAAGTTGCCAAAACGGATTTTCATTCGTGAAGACACTTGAAGCTGTTTTGAAGTTGTTTAATAGCCAAACCATTGTATAGTATGGATAGATCAACAGATTCTTATAGACCTAACCTCTCAGATCTTTCAAACATATTTGTATGTGTGTATCTATATATATATATATAGAGATATATAATTCCATTACTTTCATTAGAATAATATTTTGGGGGTGAGTAAAAAGTTCAAGAATTTTTTTTTTTATTTTATTTGATGTCACGCATACATGAATAAGTTTCTCATATATTTATAATATTTTAGTTCCGAAATTTAAAAAAAAAAATTTATTAGTCCAAGAGAATCCTAAAATCCCTATATTCTTACTATAGTCTCATCCGCTAGTGCAGTGGCAAACCATATATGTGCATCCAAATGTACTATTAAGACATTATTTATTATTTATTTCTTTTACAAAGTTATCTTTTTTAATCCACCGGATTATATATCAAAATAAAACATATTATAGAGATATGATACAATAATATATAACTGACAATGGATATATTAAAATATAAACATGACAGTTTATTTTGCACTACACTTTAACAATAGGCATATTTGACGATAGGACTTAAGTAGAATACGATAACTTGTTAAGTACCATGTTGTCGTGCAACAGGTCATCTTGCATTGCTTATTGCTTACTCTGTAAACCTTAGCATGCTAATACATGAGCTTCGTAGGCAAATTTTCTAGGGCATTAAGCAAAATAACATATCCATACCAAGTAAATTCCTAGTTTTGCAACTCATCACCATCTACATGACGAAAGCATCTCTAGTACTTGGCTCATGGTAGGCCTCAGATCTCCGTCATCTTCAACGCATTGAATAGCCACTGCAATTAGAATCTCAACCCTTTTTCATATCAAAGTTGCCTCCTATTGTTGGTTCAACAACTTCTCTCAACCATGATTCCCCAAGAAATCATTTGCTTCTATTCAGCTGCTCCACCACCACCACCTGTCGGGCTCTTCCCAGTCACCATCTCCAACAGCACTATCCCATAACTATAAACATCCACCTTCGAAGAATAGAATAATATGGTTATTCTATATGAAGTGATACCCTTTAGCATTGGAGCAATTTCCCATTGTATGAAGTGCATTTTGTTTCGGGAAAGCCAGATTTGGTTAGCAGCACCACCTCACCGTTCGAGTTTATAATTCTGATTGATAGCAAATCGAACGATGGCATTGAGGCGTGGGTGACACTAGACAACAATGACATGCTGCTGTTCAAAAATATAGTTATTCTATATATGGTCTACAAGAATATAGAAAAGTGTTAAGGAATCCTGTTAAAGGAACTTAAAGGATAAAGTATAAAATTTTTGAAGAAACTGACACAGTGGCAGAAGGAATTTTTAAAATTCCTATTGGATAAAAATGCTCTAATTAACTGATTGGAATTTCCTTGGTGGATGCCAACCTTTAAGCTTTATAATTTACGTTGCATGTCTTACAGGTTGGTCTGTAAAAAAGATGGATATATATTGTATTGCTATAAGGGTCCATTACATCCGTAGCAAATTATTAATGCCCCTTCAATACTACTGGTCTAAGTATGAACTTAAAGCTTCAAAAAATATGTATTTACCCTTAAACCATCATCAAAATCTCAAAACAGTTATATATAGACTTTTAAGTAATAATAGCAATGACACTTCAGCTATTGATTGAGGTTTATATATATATTTTCGACTTTAAATTTCCTCTTGCTCTTCTGCTGTTCAATTGTTTTGTAAATGATTAATTAACATATATAATAATTTATACTAATTAGAATGTAGATTAATAACTACTATAAGATATTGTACTAAAAATATGCCATATCATTGTGGCCTAATATGGTTAGGTTCATTGTAATTGTATAATTTTGTTTTAGTAAATCTTCTCTTAACCTTGATAGTCGTGACTCATCTATATCAAATAAGATATAAATATTAAATTTTGGTATATTGCTAAATTTTTCCAATCGAATAAAACCTTATATTACATTTGGCCCTTTTTCTGTGTTATCTATCTAATTGTCCATGAATATATTATATAAATCAGAATTACTATTCTTAAACCTAAATAAGTATGGCATATTATTAGAATAAATATTACATTATAGTTATAAATTAATCAATGATATACATATATTCATTCATTAAGTATTTATTTATGTTTTCATTTTTATAAAATTTTATTATATATAATTGATATTAATATAACAATAATCTGAAATAGCCAAGAAAGTACAGATAGATGTTAAATTCATTTATGTAATATTGCTTTTAATTATATACGTTAGCTTTTAAAATATAAGTTTGAGGCTATAGAAGAGACTATCATATGAAATTCGAGTGCATCAAGACCATTTAATGAATAACTATGGCATACTTAAGAGTGGACTTGACTGTATTAACATGAATTCATGTTTCTACCCTAGATAAATATGACATGGTATTAGTATCATATTGTATATTAGTTATTAATATGGTGTACATTATTACTATAACTTATACTTAATACTTTAAAAGTTACTTAAGTTAATGTTAAATAATGTTAACATTATGCTATTTTATGTAACCAAGATAATACCGATAGTCATCAAAGAATTCTATGATCAAATTCATGTTGTAACTAATTTTTATAACTACATTAATAATATAAAATACAAAGATTAAGGTTATGGACATTGCCCCTGTTGTAAAATGTAAATGCATCTACGGCAGTTAATTGATGAATACTATTTGATGAACAATAATATTTATATTGCCTTAACTAACATTAGACCCTTATATAAAATATACTATTCATTTTACACCTACCATGTTGGATAAGCCAAGATAAGTCATAAATGTGTATCACAACCAAAACAAGAAACACAATATACATAGTTGAACAGTAGTTTGTTTTAGTGTAGAAGAATTAATTAGTGCCCCCTTAGATATGCTAGATATCTCAAAAATGTCTTAGCTGGGTCTATCGTCTAGTACTAGCACCTAGGCAATCGTCAAGCCATCGAAGCAAAAGAACAAAAAACAACCTCAATGATATATATTTTTATGAGAAACCATTTCATCGATCTTATCATTGCTTCTATTGTTGATATTCTCAATCGAATTAGTCTCTTATCCATAGAAATAAACAAAGTCTAACAGGAATTCGAAGTGGATAAAAGATGGAGATCGTAGCACGTCTTATTATCACTCGATAGTGTGGGTAAGGAGAGAGAGAGATGAAAAAGAAAAGAGAAAAGAAGGAAAAAGGAAAATTTTACGTCTCTAGGATGCTAGTGATAAATGAGTATATGGCTTAGAGGGACTCAAAAATTAATAAATAAGTATTTTATAGAGTCAAGCACTCTCTAAGCTCTCCTATTTTGCTACAACTGGCTTTTTATGAAGGAAGATGTGAAGGAAATGGCTCAAGGTGTGCCTAATACTTGAAGCACGCACCCATGCACTCACTGAATGATAAGATCCTACTTTTCACTAGGCCTAGCCCTATGTTCAATGGGGAATCAACATCCTTGATTCTTTTTCTAGAGCAACCAATCAACAACATTACATCATTGTAGTTGTCAATTACTTTACCAAGTGGATAGAGGCCAAGATTGTAACCAAAATTACCAAGAAGCGTATTGAGTCCTTTGTCCTAAACTCCATTATGAGTAGATTTAGCATTCCATATACCTTGATTACAGACAACAAAACCTAGTTCAACAATCATAAGTTTGAAGACTTCTACAAGAAGAAGCACATTAAGATTTACTATACCTAGCTATTCACTCATAATCAGGCTACTAAGCTTTTGACCCATAGTTAAACCCGAAGACTAGAGGAACTGGTAAGGTAAATCCTCTTATTCTAGCCGACTTCTACCTAAGCCAAATATCTCCTTGCTAATCAACTCTACTTGCTAAGTTGTATGACTGCCTACTTCTCAAAAGTTGTATGTCGAATAGTTGAATGCCGAGATAACAACCAACCCTTGCCCGCCTACTCATGTCCGAGCCAACCACTCGTTCGGTATCACTCTTACCAACAGGCTAAGAGAGCGACTTTAGACTAATCCCCAATCACTCCTACTTGGATAAGCAATCTATTCGTACTCTTTTGTTTGCATCCTCCAACGACCTCAGCAATATACCTCTATCATGTGTATAGGATTACATGCAGAATCTACTATACTAATCATTGTTATTGTTGAATATTCACTTTTATCCTTTTGTATTCTTTGTACATTACTACCTTTGGAAACACACCTTTTGTCTTTTCCCTCTTAAGCAAGTTGTCTTAACTTATTGGGTATAAATACTCTTTGTACTTATAGTCGTAACAATCAAAGATTATCATTAATACACTGAATATTCTTCCTTGTGTAAACACTATTTGTTTACTCTCATTTTACTCTTATTCTAACCCTTACGCAAGGATAGGTGGCAAGTAACCTTATCGGATCATCTCGTGCGTCATATCGAGTTAAGCCATGAATCCTCAGAAGTTCCATTATTGCATCATATCCTTTAGAGCTGTTCGTGAGTTTTTGCTTACTCTTTCATTCATCTTTCATTCCTTTCGTATGTTCCCCCTTTACTTTCTTCAAGCTTTCAGCAAGCTTAGATCTATCCCTACGACCGACCTTGTCTATTTTTAGTTACGGTATGCATGACTTACCATCCTAAGGGATACTAAACTATACATAAACTTCTACAGGGCTCCTTTTCGATTGCCTTTAGTTCAAAAGCATTCTTGCCCACTAAGTTGGAGCTTCTAAACTTCCAAACTTAGGCCTTAGACATAATGACCAACTTGATTAGCCTCTAACCTAATCTTAATGCCAAAGAAGAGATTTGCAACTTAGCGAAGACTCCATCCATTTAAGAAGATCAAGGAAAACTAACACTTAATTGGGAAGATCCATTTAAAGTTAAAAGAGTTCGTAAGACATGGGGCATATAAGTTAGAGTAGCTTGATGGCAAGTTCATACCCAGAACGTGGAATGTAGACAACCTCAAGTTATATTTTGAATGGTGTAATTTGAGCTCATGTAAAGTAATATTGTTATATCATTAACAAAGAAGTTTAATTCCTATTTGAAATTTGTAGTTTTAAAATTTATTTGATGCATTATCATGATTGTACTTTTAGGTTTATTAAGTCTTAAGCTTTGCCAATGATAGGAATCAACCCCTTAGATTGATCACAAGAAGCCAAACTTAAGGACTTTAGGGGCTCGCACGGAAAATATTAGATTTAAGCCATAGTTGAAACGGGGACTCCTATTCCGATTCGACCTCCAGCCAACCTATCTGTCAAATCCTTATCTGTGTCCAACATTCTCCTACCTAACAGCAAAGTCCTATTCTAAAAGACAGCCCAGAACTAGCCGAGTCGAGCACTTGACATCATCCATTAGCGTTTGACTTCAAGACAGTTGACCTTTTGCTAAGCTAATTGGCTACCAACTTAATCTAGATTAGGTTGGCCCCTGACTGTAACTTATTCCTGCTTCCACCAATGTTGTGTCATATCCTTGATGTCCAGCCACTAAGCGACACGTGTCTTCTGACATAATGTTTTAGAATGATTCTTTCTTTTCCATACTAAATATTTTTTGTCTGTTTTACCCCTTTTAGTATGTCTTATGTAATCTAGTGTAGAATACCCTTTTGTCTTTTCATACATGTAAAGTAACCATAGTGAATGGGTATATAAACCCTCACTTTCTTGTATACAAGCATCATACAACTTTCAATACATAATTATTCACCTTAAGTAACCTTAGTATTCTCATTATTGCTTAATTCTTATTTATTCTCTTTTGTAAGGAGTAGTGGTTTGTGACCCTCCAATTCGAACCGGTATGTTATATCTAGTGAATTGTTGATTGAGTAGGATCGAGTGGTGTATCATATCCATTTGGTAGCTGCTCGAACTTTGCTAGCTTTTTCTTTGTTTCTTTCCAGTTTGCTTTGTTGTGGTGCTTTTTTGTATGTCCAACCCCAGAGACACATCAGCTTCACTAGTATCAAAGCACGGTTCTGTGAGAGAGGATGTAAAGTTGCAATGAAGTTTTTGTTCTCTTTACTGTTAGTGGTTGGTGTATTCCTTCCATAGCTACTATAGTGTGTTGGTATGAAAGTAAGAGTGGTTTTATTGTTACTCAGTTTTGCTCTATTTTCCATTGCTAAAATAGAGCAAGTTTGTTTCTACCTTATTTGGGTAACTATTAGGTATTGAAGCTATTAGCAAGTTGTTAATTTGTTTGAGAAGCACTGTACCATGTCTGATTCAAGTGCTTGGGGTATTATTGGAGACTAAAGCAATGATGCTTAACCTAGTCGTGGTCTTAATGGTAGTAACACCCTAGGGTCTATTGTGACAAGCTTGACAGACTCACAAACATTATTGAGAGTCTAGTCACCGCAATGTAAGTTAGTAGACAACAACCCCAAGGTGTACAACTGCAAAACCTATAGGAAGATGCCCCTGAAAGATGCTATGGCCAAGGTAATCGAACCAATTACCCAATTTGATCGCTATAAGCTGGAGGAGTACTAAACTGAGTTGCTAGACGAAGATTGGAGTTGGAGGAAATTGGGGAAGATAACGAGGAGCTAGGTGTTGAAAGGTTTGGTGAAGAAGAAGAAGAAGAAGCTAATTATTTCTGAGTATAGGGACAAGGACGCCAAGTCCCTTAAAGGCTAGATAATGTTAAGGTGCAAATCTTACCATTTGGTAGAAGTGGAGATGCAAGTGAATACTTAGAGTGAGAAGAGAAGGTCGAGAAAGTATTTAAATGTTATGGGTATGAGGATGCGGTTGAATTCTAACTTACTGCATTAGAGTTTACTGGGTATGCCACTATGTGGTGGAAGAATCTGAATGCAGCAAGGGCAAGAGATAGAAGACGAGGTGTTAGAACTTAGGATGAGATGAAAAGGTTATTAAGAGGCAGATTTGTGCCCAAGAGTTATCTACAAGATACGTTTGCAAAGTTACAGGAGCTACGCCAAGGAAGCCGATTTGTTGATGACTACGTTGTGAGTTCCAGATGTTAATGATCCAAGTCGATGTGGACAAGCCAGAGGCCCGTACAGTATTGAGGTTCATTTCTAGGCTTAAATATGAGATTCACAATATCGTAGAAGTACAAAGGTTTTATAATTTGCAAGAGGCTATTAAGATAGCACAGAGGGTCGAAAAGTAGAGGAGAAATGTTCTGAGTCGACTTGGGCCAACATTCTCCCAAACCCCGGTACCATGTCCACCTGTTCAAGTTGAGCTTAGGAGACCATACTGGGCCAAGGAAAAGAATGACCAACTTAACGATAGCCAAGCAGGTCGGCATGGTCGAGTTGGACAGCCAGGCCGAGTTGAGCTTAGGCCACCCTCTAGAATGTATGAGAAAGGGCAAACCTCCGGATAGAAGTCTTGCGAGGTGAAATGTTTTAAATGCTTAGGCTTTGGATACATAGCTACTACGTATTTGAACCGACATGTCATGGTGCTTTGAGGAGATGTAGTAGATAGCATTGACGAGAGTGATCTTAAGGAGAAGAAGGATGTTCGAAAGGCAGAAGCCAAAGAGGGAGAAGAAACATGTGTTTATGCTGACCAGGAAGAAATAATGACCCTAGTCTTAAGACGAGTCCTGAGTTCCTTGCCAAACCCTAAGGAGGACCAAGTGTATCGTTAAAGTCCAATTATGCATGACCATAGTGGATGGAGGAAGTTGCACCAATGTGGTTGCGTAATCCTTTGTGCAAAGGTTGGGTCAGCCGACCTCGAGGCATCCTTGACCTTACAAGCTGCATTGGCTTCGTGATAAGGGTGCTTTGCACGTGACTGAACAAGTGATCGTGTCATTCAATGTTGAAAACGTATACAGGGACAAAGTGGTGTGCAATGTCATCCCCATGGGGGCTTTACAACTATTTCTTGGATAACCTTGGTTATTTGATTGACGTATTATGCACGATGGGTATAAGAACACCTATGCCTTTGGTAAGGATGGAAGGAGGATAGTGTTGCAAACCCTAACTTTGTCCCAAGTAAATGAAACCCATAATCAACTCACTCGAGCTAATAAGTAAAGAGCCCTAATGATGAGCCGTAAAGAGCTCCAATCTATTGAGAAAGCTGATGAACCGATGTTTGTGTTGGTTAGGAGACTCATGGAGATGAAGGAGTCACAAAATGTTCCAGAAGAGATCCAAAGCTTACTAAATGAGTTTTCCAATCTATTTTTGGAAGAACTACCTAAAGGACTGCCACCAGTCCGAGGCATAGAGCATTGTATTGATCTACAGCCTAGTATCGCTGTGTCGAACTGACCTGTGTATAGGATGAACCTTGAGTAGGTTGTTAAGCTAAAACGACAAGTGGACAAACTCATTAAGCGAGGATATGTGAAGGAGAGCATGAGCCCTTATGTTGTACCAACTCTGCTCATTCTAAAGAAAAATGGTTCATGGCATATGTACATTAACAGCTAAGTGATCAACTGAATTACTGTTAAGTATAGGTACTCGATACCTAAGCTTGATGACATGTTGGATGAGCTTCATGGTGCAAAGATATTTTCAAAGATAGATCTATAGAGTGGCTATCACTAAATTCACATGAGGCTAGATGATGAATGGAAGACTGCCTTTTAGACTAGGCATAGACTCTACGAATGGTTGGTTATGCCGTTCAAACTTACTATTGTGCTAAGCACATTCATGAGGTTAATGAACCATGTAATGCGGCCCTTAATTGGGAGATGTGTGGTTGTATACTTTGATGATATATTAGTATACAGTACTAACTTGAACAATCATGTTTAACATCTTCGTGAAGTATTTAACATTTTGTGAGTTGAGAAGTTGCATGGGAATGTGAAGAAGTGCATGTTTTGTTAGAAAGAGGTGATTTTCTTAGGGTTTGTAGTATTAGGGGAAGGAATCCGAGCAGATGAAGAGAAGATTTGAGCTGTTCTAGAATGGTTGACATTGAAGAATGTCACTGAAGTCCGAAGTTTCCATGGCCTAACTTCTTTCTATAGGCGATTTATTAAAGACTTCAACACAATAGCTACCCTATTGATCGAGTTGATAAAGAAGAAGGAAGGGTTCAGGTAGAACAATTGAGCTGAGAGAAGCTTCAAGGACATCAAGGAGAAGCTTACCTCAGCACCTATCCTTTTACTACCAGATTTTGACAAGCCATTCAAACTAGAGTATGATGCATCAGGAATTGGAATTAGTGGTCTTGATGCAAGAATGACAAGCCATTGCTTACCATAGTGAGAAATTAAGTGGCCCAGCCTTGAACTATTTTATGTACGAGAATAAGATATATTCCCTTTTTCGATCCCTTAGCGTTTGGCAACACTACTTGCTACCAAGAAAGTTTGTTATTTACACTAACCATGAATCATTGAAGCATCTAGGGAGTCAGAACAAGCTTTCGAAGAGACAAGCTAAGTGGTTAGAGTTCATGGAAGGTTTCTTGTACATCATTTAGCATAAGAAGGGAAGCGTAAATGTGGTCACCAATGCTCCGTCACGACGGCAAACCTTGCTGACCCATTTGCAAACAAAACTATTAGGATTCTCACTCATCGGTAAGCAGTATGCTAATAACCTTTACTTTGGTTCCATTGTTGAATAGTGTCGCGAAGGACTAGTTGTAGGAGGATATTATCTTAAAGATGGCTATCTATTTAAGGACTACAGGTTATGTATTCTAAATTGCTCTATACATGAATTGTTGGTCTAGGAAGCTCACAGCAGTGGACTTTTAGGCCACTTTGGGGAGGTCAAGACAGTTAAATTGTTGAAAGAGAATTTTTACTAGCCAGGTCTAGCTAAGGATATCCATAAGGTAATCGGTTGTTGTAAAGTGTGTAAGCATGTTAAGGGGAAGAGAGAACCCCATGGAGAGTACATGCCTCTACCAACGCCTACCTTACCATGGGCTAACTTCATCATGGACTTTATCCTAAGGTTATCCTGAACATCTAGAGGAAAAGATTCTATTTTTGTTATAGTAGACCGTTTTAACAAGATGATACACTTCATTCCGTACCATCAGACTAATGATGCTTTATATATTGCCGATTTGTTTTTGTAGGAGGTTGTTCGACTACATGGACTATCGAAGACTATTATCTTAAATCGAGACACAAAATTTTTTAGTTATTTTTGGAAAACTTTTTAGAGGAGACTTAGGACTAAACTAGTGTTCAGCTCTAGTAGCCACTCTTAGATTGATGGCTAAACTGAAGTGGTGAACATGACACTAGGCAATCTACTTAGAGCTATTGTAGGGAAGAACTTAAGAGATTGTGATCTGTGCCTACCAGTCATGGAGTTTACATACAACCGAACTGTCTACAGCACTACAAGGAAGACTCATTCAAGGTCGTTTATGGCCTTAACCCAACCATTCCCTTAGACATGATCAGTACCCTAATAACTATTGAAGAGAGTCAATCTGGAGTTGATTGTGCTCGAGAATTACATGAATTGCACCGGTTCGTAACAAAGAAGATTGCCAAATTCAATCAAAGACAGAAAGAGATTAGTAGTCGAGGTTGTCAAACTATTTCTTTCCAACTAGGAGACTTAGTATGAATTCATTTCAACTGAGAGCTATTCCTGCACTTAAGACAAAGCAAACTATCTCCTCAAGTTAACAGCCCATTCAAGGTCCTGAAGAAGATTAACCACAACGCCTACTAGAGTGAGTTGCCTAATGACTATGGTGTCTCCTTTACCTTCAATGTATCCTATCTAATTCCCCATCAACTAACAAAAGAAGACCCTGGAGCAGCCTAGAAGAACGAGTAGAAACCACTTGAAATTTGAGGACAAATCTTTCCGACCTCTAAGTAGATAATAGGAATCAACCCCCTAGATCAATCACAAGAAGAAAAGCTTGTAGACTTCAAGGGCTCATATGAAAAATACTAGCTCTAAGCCATGGTCAAGACTAGAACTCCTATCTCGATCCGACCTCCAACTGACCTGTCTATTAGATCCTTACGAATGTCCAACATGCTCTTACCCAACAGCAAAGTCCTAATGATAAAGACAACCTAGAACTAGTTGAGTTGAGCTCCCAACCTGATCCACTAGCGTCTAACTTCAAGATAGCTGACCTTTTGCTAGGCTGATTGGTTACCGACCTGATCCAGATCAAGTCGACCCCTGACCATAACGCATTCCTACTTCTGCCAATGTTGTATCATATCCCTAATGTCCAGCCATCAAGCGATACGTGCCTTCTGACACAATGTTTTAGAATGATTCTTTCTTTTCCGTACTAAATATTCTTTGTCTCTTTTACCCCTTTTAATATGTCTTATATAATCCAGTGTAGAATACCCTTTTGTTTTTCATACATGTAAAGCAACCTTAGTGAATGGGTATATAAACCCTTACTTTCTTGTATACGAGCATCATTCAACTTTCAATATAGAATTATTCACCTTAAGAAACCTTAGTGTTCTCGTTATCACTCAACTCTTATTTATTCCCTTTAGCAAAGAGTAGTGGCGAGTAACCCTTCAATCCGGACTGGTATGTCATATTCGGTGTATTATTAGCCGAGTAAGATCGAGTGGTGTGTCATATCCATTCAGTAGTTGCCTAAACTTTGCTAACTTTTTCTTTGTTTCTTTCCAGTTCGCTTCGTTGTGGTGCCTCTCCATATGTTCGACCCGGAAGACACATTAACCAAGGTGAATGAACTTTTAATTACTTTAACTCCTAAACTTTCTTAAGGTGAATGGACTCTCAGTTATTTTAATTCCCATCCTCTTCTAAAGTGAATGGGTTAATCAGCTCTTAACTTACCTAAGGGTGAATGAAGCGTTTGACCTCTTTAAGTTATATTGGATAATGTCCTTGATTTGACCAAACAAGGCACTTCATAGACCAAACTTAAGTCTAAATGTTTGAGGTGTTCCCCATAGAAAGGAGTTCTTACCTAAGTCAAGAGGAACTCAATTACGTTGAGCTCCAACTAATGTATCTCCCTAAGTACCTACCTATTACAAAGAAAAATAGGACAACTGCATATAAAGCAAAGGAGAGTGAAGAAAAATGAAGGAAAACACTTAAAAATATTTTCATTGAACTAAGTCCATCAACATGGACACAGTTGAGGTCGACATCCCAACAACAAGATAAAGCATAACTGCATGAAATGTAATGGAGAGAGAAGAATGAATGGAAGACATTAAGTAAATTTTCACTTCATTTCAAGAAAGTTCATCGGTATTTATATATTAAAGGTTAGCATATTGGCTTGAAGATTTACAAAATCAAAGAAAAACAACTTTGACAAATATCTAAAAAGAAAACATAAAGAAGCTTAAAGGGTTCTTCATTGGGCGATGAGAGGATCAACAATAGCTTTTAACCCTTAGCCAATCTTAGTCTCAGTTTTTTGCTTATGAGTATCAAGCTTGGAGGGGAGCAATGGAACTTTGGGCTAGAATTGGGTTACGCTCCTCTCCTCCCTCAAGCTCCTCCTTTACACCCTCATCCTCAGGTGCTTTGGATTCCTCTAGATCATCGGATAAATCTAGGTAGCTAAGGTCATATTTAGGATGTACTTTTAGTATCCCTACCCCCCGTGCCTTAGATGTCTTCCATCATTTTCTTTGATTGGAGCTCCCACCATTCCATGATACCTATATCATTTTCTTGGATATCTTTTGGAGGACCATCTTCTCTAATATCAATATTACTACTGCCCTCCAATTCAAAGATCTGTGTTATTAGCATTATTCAAGCTCTTCTTTCAATTAGCGAATCTCTTCTTAACATTTATGCTCCCTTTACATAAAAGAGTCAGCAATCACTTTATAGGTGTGTACCTAACTCTGAGCCTCATCTAACTAGGCCTTGAGATTCTTTACCTTAGCACCAAGATCTCCATTGCATCTCTCAACCTCTATGAGCTAGGTTGTAAGGTTCATGTTTTCCTTCATTTTAATGTCGACTTGTGCTTTTAGTGCCTTAGCCTCCATTTCAGTTTGCTTCCTTAGCTCATCCATTACAACCACTTATCACTTAACCTCTTCCGATATCCTTCATGATTCATGCTCAACTTACTTAGCTCTTGGCAACAAGATTGAAGCATCATTAGATAACTTAACATGACTGCCATATGGTCTTTGATGCTTCAAGACTAGGGTTTCATGCTCATATTAGAGCTTTCCTAAATTCTTCCTTCATTTTGGTTTGCTTCCTTAGCTAGTCCATCATAGCCATCCAATGCTTGGCCTATTCTTATAGCCTCCAATATTTATGCTTAGCATCCTGAGCTCTTTACAAAGAGACCATAGTGTCATTAGATAACATAATCGCCATACAGTCTTCGATGCTTCAAAACCAAGGTTGATGCTTAGATTTGACCTTTTCTACCTTCTTCCTCTCTATCCTCCAGAAATCAAGCATTTCCATCATGTGTAAGTCTACTTCTAACAAAATAAACAAGAGTCAGTAAGTCATCGACTGAGAAGAGATAGTTAAACAGGACGAGAAGCATCACTTATGTCATAGACTTTCACATAAATTAATTCTTTTATGTTTTTGGTGGTTAAGCTTTGAACATGCTACTTAAGGTATACATTAAACCTAAGCAAGATCACACACCTTAGAAGTGAGTGACTCATGTTGCTACGGCCCAACCTTGCATCCTTACTAAATACGTCCCACCGAGGATGGAAATCATGTTCCCTTCCTTCGGAGTAGTGTATGCAAGTAAGGACCATGGTAGTAGTAAGTCCCTTTAACCTTCCATAGTCTAGTTAGGGAGGTTTAGTACCCCTTGGCTGCACCAATTGGTGTGCAGTGTTTTACTCTTCATCAAGATTGAAAACCTTGTCTCTTTGAGCCACTAGAGGAACCCGGCCAAAAGCTTGGTTATGTAGCCACTTTCTAGATTTGTCATTGGCCTCCTCCCTAACCTTGGCCTTATACTTTTGTCTTCCAGCAAGATCTGCAATAGTTTGGAACACCTAACTATCAACTCATCCCGTATAGTCAGCTACCTCTCCCTAAGTTTCTTTATAGGACCCTATCAGTGGTTGTAAAAAAAGAAAAGAAAACTATATGGAAACCCAATCAAGTTGTGCCTTGATTTGCTTTTTCTTAATTATTTCTTTAAACAATTGGCCTCTTACCAGTGGTGGGTTGAGTGACTTACTTTTTGAGTGGGTTACAATCTACTTGCAAAGTTAGTGGTTGTTGTGGCAATCAAAGTACAAGGGTTGCCATAATGACCATTATGTCAATTTTACAATTTTTTAATATTTTTCAAACTTTTTTGAATTTTCATTTTTCATTAATATATTACAATATTTTCTTATATTTTTATTTAATATAAATACGTGAACTAATAAAATTACACTATGTGTTCTTTTTTTAATAGAAAATCTAACAGTGTTAAAAAAAAAAAAAAAGGGCCCTCATTTGCAAATGTTTGTAAACATTGAAGACTTGAATGCAAAAAATAAAATTATTTTTGTGGATAAGGAAAAATAATACTTTTAGGATTGACATAGAAAACTGATGAAACATTAAGGATTAAATTTGTACTTTTTCTTATTTTTTAATTACTTAATTGTAATTTAATTTCTCACACTACAGTTTCTTCATTTTCTTGTGTTTTTAAATTAATTTATTGATTTTGGTAAAATTTGAATAAAACTTTCAAATGTTTTTTTTTTTTCCCATTTTTATGTAGAACAATATGTAATGTTCGTGAAAAACATAAGAAATTAAAAAAAAAAAATTTAAATAGCCAACGAGGCCCATTTATAGGCAAGTGAGTGATACAGAAAAGATAAATAAATAAATGGGCAACACATTGCGAGAGGAGCAAGCATGCGAACATGTTAGGCTCCAATACATGAAAGCACAAGGATGATAAGCATGCAATTTTTAAGCTTACAGAGGCACGAGAATAGTACAATTATTATGCCTACATGTTTGTTATAAAGGCATATGCATGAACTTGGTTTTCCCATAGTAAAAGAGTGGTAATACCTTGCAATTTATGAAATAGTTAACGGAAATTTACAGATATAATTTTAAAAATATTTATAAAGTATGAACTTATCCCTCAAGTTTTTGAAAGTGCCTTTAAATTTATAACTTCGAAAGATATTCATATTTCAAGGATGAAATGACAAGTCTAGGAAAACATTTGTTTCAATATTTAATGTTACATACATGATCAAGTTTCTCATATTTTCATAACATCCTGGACCTAAAAAGAGAGTAGGAAAATCATCAAAAAGAAGGTCGAAATCTCTCCAAATAGATGAATGGAGTGATCTAACTATCCCTAATGGTAACTTATGTGCATCCAAAAGTAGATGACCTATTATTTATCATTAAATTTTTTTACAATCTTATAGATAAGACACAATAGTATATATAACATACATAGGAAATGGTAAAATGCAAAACATAATGTTTCCAGACAGTAAACCATATGAGAATTTTTGCATGGTCTTTATATAAAGTCGTTTTATATATATATATATATATAAGAAATGATTTTATACAAGACTACATGGTTTTATTACATCTATTAGAAATGATTTTATATAAAATCATTAGGATGAGATTGTATGCAAGTGAGTTCCCATAAGATATATATCACATATTTGAAAATAAGGCATAACATAAGTAGATATGGTAACTTATCGAGCACCATGATGTTGTGCAACATGTCATCTTGCTTATATAAAGCTTAGCATGCTAATAAATGAATTGTTTATGGATATTCTCTAGGGTATTATGCCATATATCCATTCCAAATAAATAACATGGAAGTGTTCCTAGTTTTCCAATTCACCATTAGGGTAGCATCTCTACTAGTTGGCTCATGAGGCCTCAGATTTAAATATTCTTCCGTAGATTGAAGAGCCACTGCAACTAGAATCTCAATCTTCTTCATGTTGAAGTTCCCTTTGATTGTTCTACAACTTCTCTTAACCATGATGGCGTTTCAGCTTTTTGGCCGCTCTTCTTCTCTGTAACCCAAGAAGTCATCTATTTCCATTGAGCAGCCTCCACCACCAATCGTTAGGCTCTTCTTAGTCACCATCTCCAACATCACTCTCCTATAATTATAAACATCCACTTTTGAAGTGATAGGCAAATTATAGACCCATTCTTGAGCCATATAACCTCTAGTACCTCTAATCCAATAGAATTCATAATTTTTAGAATTCACCCCTGTAAAAGACTAAATTCAAATTTTTACTTTAAATCTATTAATTAATTGAGTTTGACTCTTTAGGTTAAGGTGATAAGACTAAGAGTCAAGTTCAAATATTTAAGATGATCAAGGGAGTTTTAGCAAGATGGGATTAGAGTATAGTTTGCTAGATCGGCTCGTTCGATCCAACCTTTCTCAACATTGGCTCACACCAAGAATAAGGCTTTCATTGGACCTTAATCCATAAAAGCCCATAAGGGATCCATTAAGAGAAGGGGTTGATTTTGGTCATTAATAACATCATGATCCTATAAATGAGATCAATGACTAACTCCTATAAATACCCATTTCCCTCCTCATTTGGACAAGAGAGATCTTGAGATGGACACCATTACTCTATTGGAATCTTACCTCGAAAGATCAAACACTTGAATATTTCAAGAACACCACCTCATTCTCCATCGATTATGGAGTTTGATGCTTCTTAGATCCTCTACTTATCACTATAAGTATTAGAGCCTTGTTGAGATCACTTACTCCTCCTCGCTACACTTCTCTCCTAATAATCCCATACGTATGATTAAAGTCATTCCCTAGTCACATGTAGTATGACTTGGTATGCACATAATCCTTGCACCGTACCCACACACCCATATTTTTTTGCTACTCCACTAGGAAAGGAGGACTTAATATTTACATGACGGTACCACTAAGAATGAAACAAGTCGATCCTACTAATGTTGTTAGTTAGGAATAAGATGGCACTATTGTGACCATTGATTAAAATCCACCTCTAACTGGAGGCACGAATGAAGGAGATGGTATGTAAGAAAGTGTTCCTGACAATGCACAATTAGCATGTGACTTTCGAGAGAATAACTAAAATTTGAATGAACTTAGGCTAATGTTAGCCCAGTATATACCTTCTTTAGCCCCTTTCACTGTTGCGTAATAATGGGCAACTACCTTAAGTCCCTCCAATATAGTGCAATAACATGCTATACAAGCTCTTTAACCACTTAATCCTTATGTTACCAATAGGCAAGACACATCTAGGGTCGAGGAGCAACAACTAGGGAGTTCATATTGGAGGCTCATCATCCTCACATGCTATACCATCTATCACCATTGTTGATAGTAATCAACCCCCTAGACTAATCATAAGAAGTCGAGCTCGAGGACTTTGAGGGTTTACATGGGAAATACTAGCTCTAAGCCATAGCTGAGATGAGGACTCTTTTCCTGATTCAACCTCCAGCCAACTTGTCTGGCAAATCCTTACGTGTATCCAATATGCTCTTGCCCAACAGCGAAGTCCTAATCCAGAAGACAGCCTAAAACTAGCCAAGCTGAGCTCCCGACTTGATCCACTGGCGTCTAACTTCAAGATAGTTAACCTTTTGCTAAGTTGATTAGCTCCCGACCTGATTTGCAGGTCGGCCCCTAACTATAATGCATTCATGCTTCTCCCTATGTTGTATCACATCCCTAATGTTTAGTCACTAAGCAACACGTGTCTTCTGACACAATGTTCTAGAATAATTCTTTCTTTTCCATACTGAATATTCTTTGTCTCTTATACCCTTTTTAGTATGTCTTATGTAACCTAGTGTAGAATACCCTTTTGCCTTTTCATACATGTAAAGTAACCCTAGTGAATGGATATATAAACCCTTACTTTCTTGTATACGAGCATCATTCAACTTTCAATACAGAATTATTCACTTTGAGCAACCTTAGTATTCTCGTTGTCACTCAACTCTCATGCATTCTCTTTAGTAAGGAGTAGTAGCGAGTGACCCTTCAATCCAGACTGCTGTATCATTTCTGGTAGATTGTTGGCTAAGTAGGATCGAGTGGTGTGTCATATCCATTTGGTAGTTGCCTAAACATTGCTAGCTTTTTCTTTGTTTCTTTCCGGTTCACTTCATTGTGGTACCTCTTTATGTATCCAACCTTAGAGATGCATCAACTTCGCTGGTGTCATAGCATAGTTCCGTAAGGGAGTATGTGAAGTTGTAGTGAAGTTTTTGTTCTCTTTACTGTTAGTGGCTACTATATTCCTTCCATAGCTACTATAGTGTGTTAGTGTGACAATAAGAGTGGTTTTATTGTTGTTTAATTTTACTCTGTTTTTTATTGCAAAAACAGAGCAAGTTTATTTCTATCATATTTAGGTGACTATTAGTTATTGAAGCTATTAGCAAGTTATTAATTCATTTGAGAAGTACTATACCATGTCTAATTCAAGTGTTCATAGTATTATTGGTGACTAAAGTAGTGGTGCCCAACCTGGTCATGGTCTTCATGGTAGTAACACCCCAGGTTCAGTTAATGACAAGCTCAACAAATTCACAAACCTTGTTGAGAGTCTAATCACCACAATGTAAGTTAACAGACAATAACCTTAATGTATACAACAGAAAAACCAGCAGGAAGAGACCCCTGAAAGACATTGTGGCTAAGGCAATCAAACCAATTGCCCAATTGGGTTGCCATAAGTTGGAGGAGTAGCAGACCGAGCGGCTAAATGAAGATTGGAGTTAGAGGAGATTAGGGAAGATGATGAGGAGCTGGGTATTGAAAGGTTTGGTGAAGAAGAAGAAGAAGTTGATTATTGCCAACTACAGGGATAAGGACGCCGAGTCCCTCAAGGGCTAGACAATGTCAAGGTGCAAATCTCGCCCTTCGGTGGAAGTAAAGATGTAAATGAATACTTAGAACAGGTAAAGAAGGTCGAGAAAGTATTTGAATATTATGGGTATGAGGATTTGACCTCAAATCTTGGTCCTTGTCATCATTGGGCACATAAGGAATCAGATTGGTGACGTTGAATGTAGTAGACATGCCAAAACCATTAGGTAGTTTACCCTCATAGGCATTATCATTTATGTGCCTAAGGATCCTATAGGGTCCATTCGTTCTAAGAGATAGTTTGTTCATCCTTTTAGTAGAGAAGCGTTCCTTCCTAAGATAGATCCAAACGAGGTCCCCTAGGGTATAAATGACTTGTCTCCTTCTGCGGCTTCCCACTTCCTTCTATTGGGCCACAATTTTGGCCAATTACTCGACAATCTTCCAATGTAACCATTGGAATTCCTCGGCACGATGTAAGCCAGATTGCCTTTCGCCTTGTATAGTTGGATTGTTAATTAAATCCAAAGGTAGGTTTGGGTTGAGTCCATAAACAACCTCAAATGGTGATGTTCTGGTTGAATGGTTATAGGCAAATTCAATGATGGGCATGCATAAATCCCAATCATGAGAGTTCTTTCCAACAATTGTACACAAGAGGCTCTCGACGGTTCTGATCACAACTTAAGTTTGGTCGTCTGTTTAGGGCTGATAAAAAGTACTGAATAGGAGCTTATTGTAGAGCTTCCTCTATAGGGTCTTCCAAAAGAAGCTCGTGAATTTCGAGTCACGATCAGACACAATACTCCTTAGTACTCCATGTAGTCGCACAGTTTCCTACAAAAAGTGGTTAGTGACAAATAAAGCATCATTAATTCTATGGCAAGGAATGAAGTAACCCATCTTGTTGAATCGATCGACTACTATCATAATTGAGTCATGTCTTCTCGGTGTTTAAGGAAGACCAAGCATGAAATCCATGCTTAGATTGATCTACGACCACTCTAGGATTGGTGATGGTGTGTATTCTCCATAAGGCTCTCTCCTCCCCTTTGCATATTTACATACCTCGCAACTCGCAAGTACTTAATGTACATCCTTCATCATCCCATACCAGTAAAAATGCTCCTTTAATATCTCAGTCGTCCTCTTTTCCCCAAAATGGCCAGCCAAACCTCCGACATGAGCTTCTCAAATAAGTAGCTCCCTTGTCGAACCACTCGGCACGCAAACCTGCTTGTCCTTCATCAAGAACCCTTGACTCACGTAGAATCCTTCCATAGCTCCTCCAGCACTATACTTGGCAATTAAGGGTTAAAAATGGGGGTCATGCTCATATCGATTAGGTAAAGTGCCAAATCTAAGCACTTTAGCTTGTAACATTGTGATAAGGCTATGACGACGAGAAAGTGCATTAGCCACTGTGTTGATACTCCCCTTCTTATATCTGATGACATAGCAAAAGGTCTCTAAGAACTCGATTAATTTGGCATGACGCCAAGAAAGCTTCTGTTACCCATAAAGATGCTTAAGAGATTCATGATCCGAATAGATGATGAATTCTCTCAGCAATAGATAATGTTGCCAATTCTAAAGTGTTCAGATAAGAGCATATAACTCCTTGTCGTAGGCTAAGTAATTTAGGGTAACACCTCAGACTTTTTCACTGAAGTAGGCAATAGGTTAGCGCTCCTGCATAAGTACAGCATCAATGCTGATACTAGATGCATCACATTAACCTTCTCGAAATTGTGCAAGGTGAGTATTGGAGTAGACATCAGCTTAGACTTCATGTCTTTAAAACTCCTCTGAGCCTTTTCTATCCATCTAAACTCAACGTTCTTCTTGGTTAATTTAGTCAATGGTATAATTATGGAACTGAAGTTTCGAATAAATCTCCGATAGAATGAGGCTAATCCATGGAAGCTTCTGACTTCGGTAGCACTCGTTGGCATAGGCCACTCAATAATGGCTTTGACCTTCTCACCATCAACTTGAACTCCCTTACTTGAAACAACACATCCGAAGAATATAACCTTACTTTGACAAAACACGCATTTCTTCAAGTCACAGAATAATCTCTTGGCGTGGAATATCTTAAACACCAATCTCAAGTGCTTAACATGAGTGATGAGGCCAATATTGTAGACTAGAATATCATCAAAATAAACTACAACGCATTTGCTGATCAACGTTCTGAGCACATGATTCATAAGCAACATGAATGTACTTGGTGCATTAGTTAAACCAAATGGCATCACCATCTACTCAATTAAACAATCTCGTATCTTAAAGGCTGTCTTCCATTTATCTTCCGATCTCATTCATATTTAGTGATAGCCATTCTTTAGATCTATCTTAAAAAAGATGCGTGCATCATGCAATTCATTGAGCATATCATCCAACTATGGGATCGGATATTGGTACTTAACGATAGTCTTATTTATGGTATGGCTATCAATGCACATTCACCATGATCCATCTTTCTTTGGTATTAGTACCGCCGGGACGACACATAGGCTTATGCTCTTATGGACATGCTCGCAATCTACCAACTCACCAACTTACTTTTTCAACTCAGCTGCTTGCTCAGGATTGAGTATATA
The DNA here is from genome assembly GCA_024138015.1 of Lumnitzera littorea. Taxonomy (NCBI): domain Eukaryota; kingdom Viridiplantae; phylum Streptophyta; class Magnoliopsida; order Myrtales; family Combretaceae; genus Lumnitzera; species Lumnitzera littorea. The sequence goes on along the minus strand of JAMXBB010000001.1, from coordinate 135,129,734 downwards.
GACAGGTCGATTTGGTAGGGATGCTTCAGGCTAAAGATCGATGCAATGATCAATGCCTCTTAAAGGTGGTAACCCTTTCAGCAACTTGGTAGAAAATAGATCGGCATACTCTTATAGTAGAGCTTTCACTTTGATTGGGCAGTTCTCAACATCTCTCACCTCCAAGAGTCTCTAAACTGAAAGGAGCACATAGTCCTCAGCACTGACATCCTAGATAAACTGAGCTCGGGAAATCACTAAGGACTTTTATTGTAGTGATTTAGCAACTTGGGCTTAGGCTTCTTGCACTTCTTTAGGACTCATGAATGTCCATATAATTTTCTTCATATTCTTCTAGAACCTGTAGGTGTTCTTATACCCATCGTACAATACCTTCAAGTCAAATAGCTATGGTCGGTCGAGTAATGTGTGAGAAGCACACATTAGAAGGACATTGAACAACACCTCGTCCCTATACCTATCACTAATGGTAATTGGTACTCTGACCTACTTGGCAACATGTAAGCCTCCCTTTTCATTCAACCTGTAAATCTTGTACAGTTTAAAGTATAGGAGGGTCGGCAATTTCATGGCTTTGACTACCCCTTACACAATGACGTTGGTATAGCTCCCTTCATCAATGATCAAAGCATATAGCTTGCCATTCACTCAGCAATTTGTATGGAAGAGATTCTCTTTTTGCTCATTCTTGTTAGGCACAAAAGAATTGAGAGATCTTCGAACAATAAAGCAATACTCGGCACTACCCTAGGAGGTATCTTAGCATCGGGGTGTTCTTGAAATTCTTCCAGCATTTGATCGACTCCTACTTCTTCCTCACCTTTGCTCATGTTCTCTATTTCAAATTGGGGCTTGTTTCCCTCTATGGTCATGACTCGGTGGTTTAGAAATTAGCTAGCCATGTGTCTATAGCTAAGGCATTTAAAACATTTGATTTCTCTGGTTTTCCTGCCTAAGCTCTGACCTTGGTCTCTTCGGATCTCAGGTTCCTCGATCTTGCTTTTTCCTTGGCCTTCTTTTGGTCGGCTTAGCATCTATCCTCGATGTTTTACCTTGGAACTGTTTGATGCTTGGTCATTCCTTGTTCGGCTCGGCATGCCACTCTTATTTGGCAGAATTGGTCGGCTACTTAACACCCAACTAACCTGGTTCCGCCGTTGCCTTTCAACTCTCTAGGCTATCGGGATGGTTTCATCCAGATTTATGAGGCTCTACAGCTCCACAATGTTACCAATCTCAACCTGTAGTCTAAAGATGAACTGTGCTATAGTTCACATCTCAGGTTCGTCAACATCATATTATATCATGAGCAATTGAAACTCTCGAACATAGTCGTCCACTGATATGTTACCTTACCTTAAGTCTTAGAGTCATCGGGAAGTGTCTTGTTTGTAGTGTTCGAGAATGAACCTATTTCTTAGAACTCTCTTCATCTTGTTCTATGTTTAGACTTCGCATCGAGCCCTTAGGCAAACATTCTATAGTTTCTTCCACCACATTGTCGCATATCCAGAAAATTCTAATGTGGCCACTCGAATGTGGACAGCATCTTCATAACCATAAAAGTCAAATATCTTTTTGATTTTCTCCTCACAATCAAGGTAGTCATCAGCACTACTAGACCCGTTGAAGCTTAGAATTTGTACCTTAAGGTGTTCGATACCTCTTAGTACTCTAAACTCACACTCATCATTCCCAACATACTGGTCATCTTCTTCTTCATACTCTTCCACTTTGTCCAACTTCTACCTTCTCCTCGCGACTCTATTAGCATGTCATGGCAGTGCTTGGTTTACTAGAAAAGCTTTTGGATCTCACTCATTCACCTGCCTTCTTGACCTTTCTCTCATTACTTGGCCTTACTTAGTAACTCTTCCATACGGTTCAGTCTCTAGGACTTTATTTATTGAGATAGTTAAGTTGGCCACAATAGCTACAAGGTCTTATATCTAGTCATTAATAGTATGTGGTGTTTGTTGGGTAAATCGACCATGACCATAAGCATCACTCTCGGCATTATTAATCTCTCCCTATATACTAGGATTTGACATTCTCAACACAAAGCTTTAGTAAACACACTTCGCATGGATGCTTTCAACATATACACAAGTAACTCGAATAGTAGACTAATTAACACTATGTAGCTCTCGGTCTCAACCCCATGTTCTAATACTAGGATTATATGATGTGCCTAGGAGCTAAGTTATCACTAAGACTTATCGTAGCAAATCTAACCTAAAATGGGTCATTCGAGATATTGAAGAAAGTGGAGTAAACAGCTTACGAATGAATTAGAGTAACTGACATGAAGCTGCTCGAAGGAGATGACATACCAACGAAAACAACATAGCTTGACACTTTACTTGATATGACATGCAAGCAGATGTTAAGGTCTATCCGTTACAAATCCTCAGCTACTCGATACGATTAGATAATAATGTATGAAAAGTGGACTTAGAGAAGGTTGTCTCATAAGAATAGGATATTCAATGTCTATCTGTAAAGTTTGATGACTTCAGCTTACAAGGAAAAGGGACTATTTATAGTATGTCCTTAGGGCAACATTACAATTAAAGAAATTACAAGAAAGTATATACAAAAGGGAATTCCTAGTACATGCGAAAAAAGGGTAAAAAAGACAAAAGACAAAAATGGAAAAAGTAATACAATGTTAGATGAGGTGGACAGGTGGCAGTGCAACATTGGTCCTATACGAAAATTCTCTAAACACAGCAAGTTAGAGGGATCAAGGTATTGCAGCCATAAAAAGGCTGAGATGAGAAGAAAATGACATAAGAAATGGTAGTAGGCCGAGAGAAACTACTCGGCCAGTAAGTGAGTCTTTCATCACTTAGCAAGAACCTTTCGGTAGCTAGTGGTTGGATTACTTGGCACAAGGTCCTTCGTCAAGGAATAGTCAGCATCAGTGTAATCGAGAACGTAAGTCAACATATAACAATATGGAGAGCTCAAGGAGTTTAACCATCCTTCTTTGGTGTAAAATTTCTCGTCATCGATAGGTTGTTGAGAGAGAATTCTTCAGGTGAGGGATTAGAGGCCTTAGAGCCATGCATGAGTAATGGGATCGGTGGTTGGCAACTCATCACACATCGACCTCTTCAAGCCGAGCCTAGGATACCATACCAGTCTAAAGAAAAGAATGACTGACCTGACGATAGCTGAGCAGGTCAGCATTGCTAAGCAGGATAGCTAGGTTAAGCCAAGGTTAGGCTGCCTCTGAGAATGTATGAGAAAGGATAGACCTCCAGATGGAAGTCTAGCAAGGTGAAATGCTTTAAATGCTTAGGTTTCGGATACATGGCTATTAAGTGTCTGAATTGATGTGTCATGGTGCTTCAAGGAGATATAGCGAATAGTATGGACAAGAGTAAGCTTGAAGTGGAGAAGGATGTTTGAAAGGTAGAAGCCAATAAGGGAGAGGAGACTTGTGTCTATGTCGACTAGGAAAAAGTTATGACCCTAGTCTTAAGACGAATCTTAAGTTCCTTGCCGAACTTTGAGGAGGACCAGAGGAAGAATTTGTTCCATACCAAGTATATCGTTAAAGACCAATTATGTACGATCATAGTGAATGGAGGAAGTTACACTAATGTGGTTACGCAATCCGTTGTGTAAAGGTTAGGTCTGTCGACCTCGAGGCATCCTTAACCTTATAAGAAGCATTGATTTGATGATAAGGGTGCTTTGTACATGATTAAACAAGTGATCGTACCGTTAAGTATCAGAAATGTATATAGGGATGAAGTGGTGTGCGATGTCATCCCCATAGGGGCCTTACACTTATTGCTTGAACAACTGATATAAGGTAAGTGCATCTATCAGTTTTAATATAGCGCATATGAGTCTGAGTCGATCCCTCAGAAACCTCGAGTACTAATACTAATCTTAGCTCTATTATCTAACTGGAAAATTATGATAAGTTGAATGAATTAAAAATACTAAAATTAATAAACTAATCTAATTATAAGACTTGACTAAGCAATTTAAGAAGCGATAAAATTAAGAATGACTTCAAGAAGGCAAATAACGTATTTAGGAATTGTTTTTCCTAGTGTTTAACATGTAATCGCTAAAAATCTATCCAATTCCATCTCTATTATCCTGGATCGGAGGGGTTCATAATTGAAGTTAACACCTTTCTCAAGCATATTAACCCTAATCTTAAAATATTTACCAGAATCTCTTCAGTTAGTAATATAATTTAGAATCGCATTAATGTACAATGAATTCCCTCACAAAAATAATAACTTTTCAAAAGAATCATGTATCTTATCTCTAAGTACATATATAATTCTCTTTAATTATGTCAAGATCCCATTATTCATGTGATTTCTCAATCATCATGCATAATATCATAGATTGATACCTTAGAAATATTAATTAACAATTAAAACACATAATCAAATCAAGAAAGATAGAAACTTTATTGAAAATTATCAATAAATCCAATAGTCACATGAAACCCTAGGTTCCACAATCCTAAATACAAGAATCTTAAGCTATCATGATGAAATTAAAAACGAATTGCAACAAAATCAAGAAGTAAAACATGTAAAACCCTTTTTGTCGACGAAAAATCTCTTTAATTTTGAAGTTAAGTGTTGCTTCCACCTTTTTCTCCTTCTCTTCAAGTCTTTTCTCTTTTAAATGTCAAAAGTTATGTGCAAAACCCTCACAAATCCTTATATAATGTATTATGAAGTTTCTTTTTTTCGCCACCCGACATAGCTTAGGACACAGTTGTGTCCCCAGGTTATGTAACTTATTAACCTTGGCACAAAAAAATTATCCTGTATGGACACAGCTTAGGGATACAGTTGTGTCTTAGATTGTGTAACTTTCTAACCAAAAATTGCCACTTTCATTTATTGTTTATGTAACTTCAAAACTTTATAACTTATACATTTGAACTCCAAATTGAGTGAAACTTGATTTCTTTTCTTCATTTTCAATCTAAGAACACGTTTAAACTTTATTTTGTTTGTCCTGTGTGTCCAAAAGTCTATCCTAGTCCAATTCTTTTTCGGATTATTATTATTTTTATTTATTTTATTTTGTTTATTTATTTATTTACTTGCTTATAATGTAATTGTAATAAAAAAAAAAGAAGAAGAAAAAAGAAAAAAAAAAGAAAAGAAAGAAAAGGAAAAAGAAAGAAAAAAGAAAGGTAACTTTTTTTTTTGTTACTAGTTTAAATAAAAATAAATAAGCCATAATAAATAATAAATGAATTAAGTAAAAAAAAAGGGGATAAAATAAATAAAAAAGGAAAATAAATAAAATAAGATTAATCACTTAGAAAAATTGATTTTCTAAAAGTAAGTGAAAATAAATAGACCTCTTTCCAAATTAAGACTATTTTAGAGTTTTCAAAAATAAGAAAATGATTAGGACATTTTAAGAATTTTTCTTAAACAAATCAAAACTGAATAAAACGTAAACTCGATTATTTTTGAATTAAAAAAAAACAAATCTACTAAAGTTTTTTTATAAAAAAGAACTACGTACATCTAATTTTGAATAGCGAGTATGTAAGTACCTACAAAACGACGATAAAAATAAAAAAAAAACCAAAATTTCCTTTTTTTTTAGATTATTTCATTTATCCAATTAGAATAATTAAATTGAGTTCCATCTTATAAAATAAAAAGGTGATTTTAAATACTAAAGTTAATTTTGGAAAGTCAATGATACCCATTAAGGTTTAAAAGTCCTAATCATCGGATCCAAATTCTCTGGTTTTCAACAAGGCATTTTATAACTTGGTTTATGTTTTAAATTGATAGATTGGTAGCTAAGTTATAACCAATCCAACCAATTGGTTATAACTTAATCCCTTTTCCCAACTCCGGTTGGGTGGCGACTTCAAATCTTTTCAAATTGAAAAAATAGTTTTCTTTGAACCCTAGTCGAAGGCTAGTATTAAATGGGTATGGTTTAATACTGGTCGGTTTAAAGAAGACCTAATTTTATAAAAAGAACCGGGAGAATAAAAAACCAGGCTCAACAGCTTGGCAACTCCACTGGGGACCTCAAGAGGGTTAGCCATTTGATTTCCTTAAATTAAAATTAATCTCTAAAATCACCTTAAATGCAATTTATTTATTGGTTTTCTATTATAAATTGTGCTAATATCATTTGCAGGTTTGGTTTTATGTATTTTTTATGGGAGAGATTTATATTGTTGCATCATGAATGCATGGTAGATACGGTCGAACCCAGGCTGTCCTAGGACCTTAGGATAAGGAGCCATTGTGTAAAGTCTCAAGCGTAGTGGGGCACCCACCGTTCGGGATCGATTTGGTTACCCTACTTAAACTTCAATGTGACTAAGGAATTGTTTCTTCGTAAACGTGTAAGGTCACAGAGTTTAAGGATCGTTAAAACCTACCTTTCTTGCATTACATTTCATGGGGTCAACAAATAACTAACAAAGTGGCAATGTTACATAAAAAGAAAAAAAAAAAAGAAAAAATGGCAAGATCTAGAGTTTTTCCTTGTATTCTTCCTAAAATTGATGTACATAGGAGGTCTTGTATATTTTCTCTTCTTGTAAATTAGTCTTTCTCTTGTAATTTATGCTTTCTTTGCAATGTTTCAGAAATGGCCAACTCATCCAACACTAGGGTTTTTGCCAAGGAGATTCACATCCACAAACCTAAGCCCATACTTAGCCCGTGGTTTCAAACCTTTAACCTAAGAGAGCAACAGTTCATTACCAACAGAATTAGACCCATACTCTCACTAGCCAAAGTGAATGTTAACATCACACTAGTAAGGGCCTTAGTCCATTTCTAAGTGCCCAAAGAAGTGGCTTTTCAATTTGGACCACATCTAATCAGCTCAACTCTAGAGGAGTACACCCAACTGCTCCAAGCTCCTCCTTTGGATGAAATATACGTCTCGGAACTCAGCTTCGACCCAACCTATATTTTCTCAAGATTCTTAAGAATTTGTAAGACTGAGATAAATGAGGCCTTAGACGATTACAACAAACAAACCATTAAGATATGGGATCTAGTCCATTAGTTCCAAAATGAGCCTAGCTCTAACAAACAAGCACTATTTCTTGGGAATTGGAAAGAAAACTGAATCAAGGCCTATGTGCTAGCAGTGTTTGCCACTGTCTTGTTTCCAAGTGAGTCTCTTCTTATACACTTTAGGGTAACAAAGTTAGTGGCTTAATTCTAAGAAGGTAAGTCTTACATTCCTACCTTACTTGTTGAACAGATAAGGAACCTTAATTTCCTTAAGAAAAGGGACTGTAGAGATCTCAGGTCAAGCATGGCACTATTAATAGTATGGTTTGTTAGTCACATCAAATGCTTTGGGTTGGACTTAATAAAGGGAGCATTCGCAAATAAGATTGACCTTATTGATTCTTTTATCGATAAGATCAAATTACTAGAAGATATCCCCACCCTTCTCTAAATAGAGGTTCTACAAGATTTTCGAGTAGAAGACATACAGTAGACTGTTAAGTGGAGCAATTACACTAAGTTCATATTGATTTGCAAGAATTACCATGTTGTGCCATTGATCGGAATGAGCTAGTGTATAGGCTACTACTTGAACAACATGGTAAGATAATTTGGAGGAATCCAGGACATAGTTCACAAACCTTCATTAGAGCTATTCACTCTTAATCTCAAAGGGCTTCACTCCATAGAAGAGACATCTAAACTTCACAAGATCAAAGCTTGGTGGGATACCCAAATTGTAAGCCTAAACATCAATCTAATTGTGTTCATAGGAGAAGTGGACAAACATTGTGTTACCAAAGAGTATTTATACAATCAACTTCATAAGGTAGGCGCAATGCAACATCAGGCACTAGAAGTCCTTCAAAAACCCCCTGTACATCCTAACTCTGAAATGGTGACCTATATGGACCAAATGAAAGCTCGTATGGAGATCCTCCATAATGAGAAAGACAAATGGGCAAACCTATGCCGAGAATCTAAACAAAGGTCGCATACCCTGGAACACCAGTTGAAGATGGCTTAGAATAAAATTTAAGAGTTTGAAGAAGCGACTAATTGTGAACAAAAGAAGAAGAAAATGTCATTTGGCCCATAGAAAAAAAAAGAAAAGAAAATTAGTATAGATGAATTCGTACCTTTTTCTTTCTTTCATGTAATAAAACTCCGGGAATCTAAAAATAATAAATAACTTGCCGTTCTGTTAATCATTTGTCGATCCTCTCCTTTTCATCCTTGTAATTCACTTACATTTCATTCATTTGCATTTCTTTCAAAATATCCATGTGCTAACTTGTTCAGAAGTGGTTTTAACCCAAGTCACCAAGATAGCTCCCAAATGTCAAACTTTCCAAAGAAGCCCCATCAAAACTCGTTCTCAAACCAAAATGGCCAACCAAGGAAACAACAACAATAACACCAACAATGGCAACCTTGAGGTTATTAACTCCACTGAGTTAAGGTTCCAATATTTGGAACAAACAATAGGAAAGATTGCAAATCAAGTAAGCTTTCTTGCTAACAGCATCTCTCTGCTTAGGTTTACAGCTCCATTAAATGGAGACAATTCCAAATCCTGATATGGAAAGAATACTGAAGCCCTACCCCTAGAAACATAAGAAGCCTACCGTAAAGTCAATTAGGGCTTCAAATCCTTTAAAACAAAAGGGGTACTTCCAAAGGCCAACCCGACCTTTGAATCGAATACTTACTCATTCTCAATTGATCCAAAGCCTAAAGCTAACCAAGGCAAACTAAAAGAGCTTGAGAAGCGGCTAACTTAACAAATTATAGAAAAAGTGAAAATACTCAAGGGATATGATGGATTCGAGTACGCTGGCATAACAGACTTCTTTGCCTATGATTATGGAAGCTTTCTAGAAAAGTTCAAAGTACCTGACTTTGAAAAATACAACTGGACTGGATGCCCCAAGGTACACACCCGGTTGTATGTCTGCAAGATGGGTAGGTATGCACAATACGAACAACTTATAGTCCAGACCTTTCAAGACAGCCTGACTGGCCCTGCCTTAACCTAGTACACTCAGTTAGACTTAAATCAGGTGAATACATGGGAGAAGCTAGCCAGAGCATTCTATGAGCAATATAGATTTAATGTCAAAGTGGCACCAACAATGATGGATTTGGTTGCCTTAAGGAAGAGGCACAATGAATCCTTCAGGGAATATGCTCAAAGGTGAAGGTCCCTGGCTACAAGGGTATCTACCCCTATGATTGAAAAAGAGTTGACTGTAACTTTCATTAACACTCTTAAGAGGCCTTACTTCACTTACCTGATTGGACAAGCCTCTTCTAGCTTTGCAAAAGTAGTAGTAGTAGCAAGGTGTCGAATTGAGAGTGTCGTTTCCTCTGGTAAGCTGCAAGCGACAACAGATAGAAAACCACCTTCTGCTAAACCCACCACTAGCAAGCCTAAAGAAGCTACTATCAACATGGTTAACTCAAATGCAAGACCTAACTCTCGAGTTTCTTTTAGGACGAATCTCCTACCAACTCAACCACAATACAGAAGCCAACCACAAGCTAGCAAAACCCTAAGATAATTCACCAGAATACCTATTCCACTCAGTCAGGTGCTCAAGAAGTTAAAAAGAGATAATTTGCTCCATTCCAAGGCTCTTAGTGAAAGGTATAAGCTGAGGTTCTTTGATCCCAATGCAAGATGTCAGTATCATCTAAGGCAAGTGGGCCATTTAACTAATTCGTACTAGAGGTTGAAAAATAAAATCTAAGACTTGATTGATAAAGGTACAGTACAACTGGATTTTATGAAGGCTCCTACCTTAAACGTCAACAACAACCCACTACCAAACCATGGACCCATCATCAATATGATATCTGACCACTCGGAATCTACCATCAACATGGTTGGTCCAAACCAAGAACCAAAGATTTATAAATTCTACAAAAACGAGGTCCCACAAGCTAAAAGGTACACATTCCACGTACTTGTGCCCCTTCAAAATGATAAAGCTACCCCCTCAACTACTAGGCAATAAACCAAGGCCAGTCAAGCTTACTTGTAAGGGGGATCACTCACTCCGATAGAATTTATGATCCAAAGAAAGACCTAAAAAAGAAGGTTGTGTTGGAAATGCCAAACGCCGAACAAGCTGAACATGAGGAAGGATTAACTGCCTTCACTAAGATGATCAAATCTAGCGAACATAAAATAATGGACCAAGCTAAGACTCCAGCACAAATATCCCTCATGAGTCTATTGCTGACATCAGACCCACATCGATAAGCCTTATTCAGAACACTAAGGGATGTCAAGGTCCCTTGTGAAATCCTAGTTGAAAGGATTGGCTCTATCACCAATTCCATCCTCACCATGGATCAAATTTCCTTCTCCATCGAGGAACTAGGCAAAGAAGGTACCCAGCATACTAAGCCTCTGTTCATAATAGTGAAGATAAATAACACCATCGTAACAAGAGTCCTCATCGACAATTGGTCATCTCTAAATGTTTGTCCTTTGGCTACCTTGGATCTATTAGGTGTCGATACAATTGCTATCAAACCAAGTTCAACAATGGTAAGAGCTTTTGATGGATCTAAGAGAGAGATAATAAGGGAGGTTGACTTACCGGTTGATATCGGCCCATAAACATTCAACATCTCATTCTAGGTTTTGGACATTCTAAGGACCTTTAATCTATTATTGGGAAGGCCTTGGATACATTCAGCAGGGGCCATACCATCAACTCTTCATTAGAAAGTTAAGTTTATATCTAATGGCCAGGTCATCACAATCCTGGGTGACCAAGATTATAAAATCAATAAAGAGACAACCATAACCTATATTAGTACAGAAGAACAAGAGGACTTTGGACTCCAAATATTTAATGAGGAATCAATGATCACCAATCAATAGAAGGAAGAGAGTTTGAAATTCAGAGAAGATTCTAACCCCAATGGAAGAATTGCAAAGAATACAGGCTAGGGGCAGAAAGGGTGACAAGTTGTATCACGCTCCAATGACCTTCCCTCCATTGTCAGAAACTTTCATCAAGGCTGAAGCTCAAAACTCAAAGCCTACTAAAGAAGGTACTTCCAATAAAAAAGAAGGAACTAGCCTATTCAACAAATCTTAGTACTTGAATAATTGGTTCTCCATCTTTGTGAATAACAATAAGTCTTCCCTAGGGTAAAGGATGAATCATGGTTCAGTATTTTATAGAATTTTGTAATAAATTACCTTCGTTCTTCAAATGCTCGTACTCGAAAGAGAGTTGCCCAAAATAAAATCAACTTCTTTTCCCTTTACTCTTGCCTTACTTACACTTTTCCTTTTGCTTACTTTTCTTTTTCTCCAGATGCCACGATCTGAACAAAGGCCATGGATACCTCGCGTAGATAAGTGATGAAAATATTGATATCACTTTCAGCCCTATTGGGTTAGTCATCAGGACTGATGTTAATAACCATAGTGATGTGCAAGAAAGTTGGCAAAAACATGAAATGAGTAGAATTTCCATTACCGAGCCAATAGAGATAATTAATGTCAATACCAACAAAAAGGTGTTGAAGATTAAGGGAAATATGGAAGAAAATCAAAAGATAGAGATGACCACATTACTATCTAAATACTAAGACGTATTTGCATGGTCTTATGATGACAAGCTCGGATTAGACCCATCAATCGTAGTCCATCACTTACCCACATAGAAGGATATCAAGCCTAAGAAACAAAAGTTGAGAAGGTTTTGACTAGATATCTTGTTGAAAATCAAGGAAGAAGTTAGAAAACTATTGGAAGTCAGCTTCATTGAGGTATCTGATTATCTTGAATGGGTAACCAACATTGTACCAGTTATGAAGAAGAATGGAAAAGTCAGAGTATGTGTGGACTTTCGAGACCTTAATCAAGTAACTCCTAAAGATAATTTTCCTTTGCCCCATATCAATATATTAGTCGATAACACAGCCGGAAACCATATTTTCTCTTTCATGGATGGATTTTCCGAGTATAACCAAATTTGAACGGCTAAAGAAGATAAAGCTAAGATAACGTTCATTACGACTTGGGGCACATTTTGCTACAAAGTGATGCCTTTCAAACTAAAAAATGCCGAGGCAACTTACCAAAGGGCCATGGTAACAATCTTTCACAACATGATGCACAAAGAAGTTGAAGTATATGTCGATGATACGATTGCTAAGTCCAAGGAAAGAGAAAATCATGTGGACAATCTAAGGAGATTGTTTGATAGGTTAAGAAAATTCCAACTGAAACTCAACCGAGAGAAGCGTACTTTCGGAGTGACTTTAAGGAAGTTATTGGGTTTTATAATCAACCAAAGGGGATAAAGTCAAAGTAGTAGTGAACCTACCCCCATCGCGCACACTTAAAGAAATCAAAGGTTTGTTGAGCTGTTTAAACTATATAGCTTGGTTTATATCCCAACTCATGGACAAGTGTCGTCTTTTGTTTACGTTGTTAAAACAGAATGCCAAGATCAACTGGGACGAAGAGTGCAAGCAACCATTAACAACAATCAAAGAATACCTCATGAACCCTCCAATTCTAATAGCTCTAAAACCCGGGAAGCCTTTATTTTTATACTTAACAATATTACCAAAGTCCATGGGGTATATGCTTGGCTAGAAAGATGAGGAAGGGAAGGAACAGGTTGTATACTACTTGAGCAAGAAATTCAATAAAGGGGAGTAAAGGTATTCAGAAATTGAAAGAACCTGCTGTGCTTTAGTATGGGCAATGCATCAGCTTAGACAATATACACTCTACTACCAGGTTGAATTACTAACTCAACACAATCCCCTGAAGTACTTGGTAGACAAACCAATCTTAATTGATAGAATCTCAAAATGGCAAATGTTGCTATTAGAGTTTGACATTACATATGTGAATCGAAATTCGGTCAAAGGGTAAGCTTTGGCAGATCAATTAGTAGAAAATCCCTCTGATAGCACTCCCTAGGAAGTACAAGTCGATTTCCCCGATGAGGGTATCTTGGTGGTTAAAGGAAACTATGATAAAGGAAAAGATGAAAAACTACCGAAATGGAAAATGTTCTTCAATGGTACAGCCAATGTGTCTGGGTATAGAGTAGGGGCAATACTAATATCCCTAGAAGGTACTCAATATCTTGTGGCCATAAGGTTCATTTTCTTGTACACTAATAATATTGTTGAGTATGAAGCATGCATCATGGGACTCAAGATGGTTTTAGAAAAAGACATTTGAGAATTAGAAGTATATGGGAACTCCTCACTTTTTATTGGCCAAGCCTGAGGAGAGTACAAAACTAAAGATCATAAGCCGGTACCTTATTACTGGCATTTAATGGAAAATTTCAAAGAAGTCACCTTCAATCATGTACGAAGGACTCAAAATCAATTTGTTGATGCCTTAGCTATGCTAACATCTATGATCCAGATATTTGGTAGAGTCGAGATTTAGCCCCTTACTATTGAAATTGAAGACAAGCCTTCCTTCTGCCTAATGATTGAGGGTATGAACAACCAAAAACCATGGTATCATGATATTAAGACGTTCCTACAACAAGGTGCATACCCTGAAGAGGCCGAGAAAAGAGAAAAAGATGATTAAGAGATTAGCCACTCAATTCTTAGTAAGTGAGTCCACCTTATAACGACGCTCATTTGATGGTACACTCTTAAGGTATGTGGCTGACAAAGAGGCTGAGAAATTAATGAAAGAGGTACATGAAGGAGTATGTGGCCCTCACATGAACAGATACATACTGGCAAAGAAAATCATGAGGCTAGGATATTATTAGTCAACAATGGAAAGTGATTGCATCAAACATGTTAGGCATTTTCATTGTGCCAAGTTTATGCGAATAAGATAAATGCCTCGCCTCAAGAATTACATGCCCTCTCAGCACCATAGCCTTTCTCAATGTGGGGCATAGATATCATCGGTCCAATCACTCCAAAAGCATCCAATGGGCATCACTTCATATTAGTCACCATAGACTACTTTTGCAAATGGGTAGAGGCTTCGTCATACTCGAATGTTACTAAAGAGGTCATAGTTAAGTTCATCAAGAGAGACATCTTGGCTCAGTATGGAACAATTATCATTGACAATGGCACCAATCTCAACAACAAGCTCATGACAGAATTATGTCGGCAGTTCCAGATCATTCACAGGAACTCTACTCCTTACCGACCCCAAATAAATGAAGCCGTTGAAGCAGCAAACAAAAACCTCAAAAGAAGCATTGAAAAATGGCTGTCACATATAAGGACTAGCATGAGATGTTACCCTTTGCACTTATGGCCTATCAGACTTCCATTAGAATGTTAATTGGGGCAACATCATACTCTTTAGTATACAGCACTAAAGTAATGTTACCTGTAGAGGTTGAGATCCCGTCACTCAGGGTACTATCATAAACTCATTTGGACGAGGCCGATTAGGTAGAGAAATGTATCGAACAGCTAAATTTGATCGATGAAAGGAGATTGATGGCCCTATGTCATAATCAGTGTTATCAATAAAGAATGGCTCGGGCCTTCAACAAAAGGGTACGACTCCATAACCTCAAAGAAAGAGATTTGGTGTTAAGAAAAGCTCTCACTAATGCACAAGACTCTAAAGGGAAATTCGCTCCCAATTATAGGGGTCCTTATGTCGTAGAGTGAGTATTATCATAGGGGGCTTTGATTTTGTCCCAAATGGATGGTCCAGATTTGAGAGACCCCATAAATACTGATGATGTAAAATTGTACTATCCATAAGAAGTCAGTGGAAATTTTGCTTAAAATGCAAAAATGCCAGTCATTTTAAACGTCATTATGGTCCAATTTTCATTATCTACAAGCAAATTTGGTATCCTTAGCCGTTGTCATCATTGGAAAATCACCCTCTCCATGGAAAGGTCTAATTCCCTTTACCCCATTTAATTGAACCTATACGTTGCAAACATGAGAGCAGTTAAGGAATGAGATCTAGAACATTGGTAATTAACAAAATTGTTTAAAATACTTTGTTACGAATTCAATACGGAGTTTTGTTATCTATTTTTCAAAGGAATGCGAAACTTAAGTAAGCAATCACGATAGATGGGAATAAGGCTTTTGGGTTCATAAAAGTTCCAAAGAAACAAAAACAGCAGGTGGTTTTCCTACATTGGGCTAATTTCCATGACTTCTCCAAAAAGAACTAGCAAAGTCTCGAACATTGTATGTCAAGAACATCCGAGTTGATAATAAGGGACTAAAACAGGAGTCAGTAATTTTCTGATGGGGGCTTTTTAAAAAGGTTTGACGGTTTGGGTGCTATCGATAAAGATCGGGTAAGTATTTCCACACAATGTTAGCACACCAATCTTTTCTTGCACTTGCATCTAGACCAATTTTTACTTCTAGCAATCTTTTTTAATTGACCCATAAGGCATTCACTCTTTGCATTTTGTGTTTAGCCAACCTATGAAGACACAATCCTAGCTTGGTTCATCCTTCCAATCCATAAGGTCCCTCTATTCACCAGATTTCTTTTAAGCAAGCCTATATGTCTTTTGCCCTCTATTCACTAAGTCTTGTAGGACACTTCTCCTCATAGTTTACTATTGGCATGGCATTACCACCAATTTTAGGGTTGCTAATCCTTGAGAGATGCTCCCGCCTAGGTTATTAAGCTTTGTGAGGTACAGCTAGGTTTTAGATCGATCCTTATTTTAAGGTTACTAGTCCTCGAAAGACGCTCCCACCTAGGTTAGTGAGCTTAGTGAGGTACAGCCAGGTTTTACATTGATCCCCATTTTAGGGTTGCTAGTCTCCGAGAGACGCTCCTACCTAGATTAGTGAGCCTAGTGAGGCATGACCAGATTTTAGATCAATCCCCTTTTTAGGGTTGCTAGTCCTTGAAAGACGCTTTCGTTTAGGTCAGTGAGATTTGTGAGGCATAGCCAGATTTTAAATCGATCCCATTTTTATGGTTGTTAGTCCCTGAGAGACACTCCCACCTAGGTTAGTGAGCCTTGTGAGGCACAACCAAGGTTCATTTCTTTATCCAAATTGATTTTAGGAGAGCTATTTAGTCATCTTAAGGGAAAAAATAGTGTCTATTTGATCTTTATGGCAAACTTTTGCTCACACTTCACCACAAAAAAGAGACAATTGTAGACACTTAATTTTTACCCCTCCTTTTATTTGTTTTTTATTTTATTTCATTTCTATTATTTTTCTTTCTTTTCTCAGTAGGCCTTAAATTAGAAAATTTTGAAAAAAATAGGAAATTAAAGAAAATCCCCCAAAAAAATGAAGAAATTTAGAAAAAAATAGGAATTCTAGAAAAGAAAACAAAAAAAAAAAAGGAAAAAACATGAAAAATAAGAAATTTAGAAAAAATACAAGAAAATGAAAAATTTAGGAAAATATATAAGAATTTTGAAAAATCATAGAAAATAAAAAATAATAAGGAATTTAGAATATAATAAATTTTTTAGGTTATTTAAATAGAATAGGATTTTAATTTAAATAAATTTGAATAAAAGGTCGTTGAACCCGTGTTTAGATTTAAATTTAGCCTAGGCCAACCTGGACCACGTGTGTAATTGCACATATGGACAAGGTACAGGCTAATGACCTAATGATTAAGCATATGAACTAGGTTTGGGGTTTGAGTGTGAGGTCTTAGGTTTAAATCTTAGCAAAGGTAAGGAGGCCTTTTCTTTTTCTTTTTTTTTTTTCTTTTTTGCTAACATATTGCCACATGTCAGGATCTAGTTACACCACGTGTCAAGATTGGACGACCATGCCGACATAGCACCATGTGGCAGGTTAGGGTTCATCGAATTGACTGACGTGGTGCCACGTCAGCACTTTCCCTTCCTTTCCCTCAGTTTTCCCCAATTTTCCTCCTTTTTCCTTCTCAAGAACAACCTACTCCCTCTACTTTAGCTTCAATTTCTGCACAAATTCTACACACAGGCACATGGTTTCTTGCATCAATCTCGCACTAGACATGGAAAGCTTCGAATAAATGTTAAGAACAAGTCCAAATTCAATCAAAAGCACATTCAAATCAGCTTTCAAAAATCAGAAAAAAACTAGGTTTTCGGGCATTTTTCATTAGATCTGATTCTAACTTTCCTTTTTTTCTAGGATGAATTCGCGTATAAATCGATGATCATGACATACGAACAACATACAATCACCCACAAACAATCGCATACAATCAACGAAATCACTCACAAATCCTCACTCTCTCTCTTACACCCATCGAATCTACTCTCTCTCTTTGACTCTCTCTCTCTAGCCACCATTAAGCTACACCACTGCCCTCACTGACTTCCCTACTACGTGAGCTTCCAAACGTGACCACCCCTATGCCTCGTCGTACCCCTGAGTAGCTCCACCAAGCTCACCACTACCCTAACCCTAACTACCAAACCCCCTCTCCTTAAACCACCACTAAACACCACCTTAGACACCAACCAACTACACCACTGAACTCCCTACACTCCAAAACCTCTACCCCAACCAACCAATTATGCCTAGTAACCCATACGCAGCTAAGCCACCACCACTACCCATGGCCAATTTCCGATAACCACTAAAACGATCACTTCAGGTCTGAGCATTTCTTCTACCCCCCCTAATCCCAATTGGAAATACATAAAAACCCCTTTCTCCCTTCGATTTAGTGGCTAGATCAAGCTAAATCGTGCCTTGCTGATGTTGTTGAAGAGGAAACCAAGATCCGACCTGACTCAAAGGTTTAACCCATGACCCGATCCAATAACTCGAACCAACATAACTTGCGCATGCAAAAGTCTATCTTGGTTCGATTCTTTTTCGAATTATTATTCTTATTATTTATTTTATTATTTTTATTTATTTATTTACTTGCTTATAATGTAATTATAATAAAAAAAAAAAGAAAAGAAAGAAGAAGAAAAAAGGAAAAAAGAAAAGAAAGAAAAGGAAAACAAAAAGAAAAAAGAAAGGTAACTTCATTCTTTTTTGTTACTAGTTTAAATAAAAATAAATAAGCCATAATAAATAATAAATGAATTAAGTAAACAAAAAAAGGGGGAGAAAATAAATAAAAAAGGAAAATATATAAAATAAGATTAATCACTTAGAAAAATTGATTTTCTAAAAATAAGAGAAAATAAATAGACCTCTTTTTAAATTAGGACTATTTTAGAGTTTCCAAAAATAAGAAATCGATTAGGACATTTTAGGAATTTTTCTTAAACAAAATCAAAACTGAGTAAAACGTAAACTCGATTGTTTTCAAATTTAAACAAAACCAATCCACTAAATTTTTTTACAAAAAAAGAACTATGTACATCTGATTTTGAATAGCGGGTACGTAAGCACTTACGGGGCGACGATAAAAATGAAAAAAACCTAATTTTCCTTTTTTTTATTATTATTATTATTTCATTTGTCTAATTATAATAGTTAAATTAAGTTCGATCTTATAAAATAAAAAGGTGATTTTAAAGACTAAAGTTAATTTTGGAAAGTTCATGGTACCCGTAAGGGTTTAAAAGTCCTTACCCTCAGATCCAAATTCTCTGATTTTCAAAAAATCATTTTATAACTTTTTTTTTTTTGAATTGATAGATCAGTAGTTATAACTTAGTCCTTTTTCCTGACTCCAGTTGAATGGTAACTCCAAATTTTTTCAAATTGAAAAAATGATTTTCTTTGAACCCTAGTCAAGGGCTAGTATTAAACGAGAATAGTTTAATACTGGTTGGTTTAAAGAAGACCTAATTTTATAAAATGAACTAGGAGAGTGAAAAACTAGGTTCGACAATCACTACTTAAGAAACTGGTGAATGAATACACTTGACCTGAAAAAAACTAAGAAAATCATTTTCAATTTACTTGCAATAATAAAGTCAATCAATTTCACACTTAACAATATCATAATTTCACTTGACTATATTTGAATGCTCCAACAATACGTAATACTAGAGTTCACTAGTTAATTTATGGAAGTCAAAGTTTATTCGAGTCATTTAACTAAGGATTCTTAACTCGAAATTAGATTTAACATCTTGACAGCTAGAAAAGAGTCATAAAAATTTTGTCCATTTGATGAAAGTATATACAATTCTCTCTTCAATCTTACTAAGTACCATAATCCAAAACAAATACATTTTACATCAACTCATCCTCTGATCATCTCCTTAGTTCATGTTTTTGTTGGGAGGTTTTTAATTTTTCTTTATTTAAGCATAATTACCTTTAATGGACAATTGTCTTAATAGAGGGAAAGAATCTCACTCTTTTGACAAACCAAGACCGATTCATACCAACTTAGCCCTTATATTGATAGTAGGAAAGAATCTTTCTCTTTTGATAGACCAAGACTGATCCATACCAATTTTTTTTTTTTTCATTGGTATTGGCAATAGGACTTAACCTCGCTCTTCTAACGGACTAAAATGAATCCTTACCAATTTTTTTAAACTATTCATACACTTGTTATTACTTTCTACCTTTAATCATTGCGAATTTTTTAGGGGTTTCTCAAAAGAAAAATTTCATTTATTTGTTTGTTAAGAATTATAGGGCTTTAAAAATTTCCAAGAGAAAGGTATACATTAAAGTAAATTTAAAAATAATCATGACTAACTCTTAACTAGTAATATTGTTCCAATCTCAAGTCCTAAAGTCTTGAGCTAAATAACTCGTAACTTTGCCCTCTAAAGATTCAACTAATCAATTCTAGTAAAGTATAATAAGATTAATAATGATCAAGATGAAATAGTTGATTTGGCCCAATACTTCAAATTCCAACACTTGTTAATCACCTATTACAAGTTAACTTAAAAATTAATTGGGTCAAATGTGAATAATTGGTCTCTTAGATAGTAACAAATTTATACATATCCCTTCCCTACTTAATAACGTACATTGTCTTCAATGTACAACTAAGGAAGCATAATAACAAGATATGAAACAATTAAAAAATATCATAGGGAAAAAAAGGGAATACATGTATTGAAAAAGAAACTAATACTTCTTTGCCAGTTAAGAAGCATGTGGAGAAGTTCGTAACTAGGAGGCCATCGGCATTACATGTCTAATTGCACATGCCCTTGCTAACTAAAAACACAGAAAAATGAACTAAGAAGAGGGATCGTAATCCCCATCTCCATCATCCTCATTAGATGGTGAATCCGCCATTTCTTCATCATCTTCTTCTTCATTACCCTCGTCGTCCTCTTCACTACCCCCATCTTCCTCTTCTTCCATGGCAGTATCATTCTCCTCTTCACTCTTACTATCCTCATCATTTGCATCCGATTCTTTCATCTTGAGAAATTTTTCCAATTTGTCTTAGCGGATATAAAGTTTATCCACACTTTCTTGAATATAGTGAATCTTAGGTATCAAGATATCAAATTTATCCTCAGAGCTTGTTGAAGGCATCTGTCCTCTGGAGGTGGTCCGTACACATCTACCTTGACATCCCATTGGTAAAAGGTTCATGAGTCAAAACAAGTTAAGTCGTATAGGAGTGACTTAAGTAGCGAAGGTAAGGGAGGGCCAAACTACAACCTTAGTCTGCATAGCTTGCACTAATAAAGTGATGTAGGGGCTACAACAAATATGCTCCTTCTTCCTTGTAGTGGTTGCTTGGTGGTGGAAAAGTCCAGCTAGCTCAATAGCTAGATTGATTGGGTGCTTATAAATAACATTGTACAAGTAGAGGCAATCTTTATTCGAAACCATACTGGTGCTTTAGCCTTAGCCGGTCAATGTATGTGCAAAGAGTCAGTGAAGAACATGATATTTAGGTTTGACCAATTGAGAGGCCTTACTCACTACTGGATCATAAGCATCATCATCAGTAATTTCATCCTAAAACTTCCTTGGTATTACTCCACGCGAAAAATGACATGTTAAGTGCTAGAACTCTTCCATTCATGTGACTTTATCCTCATAGAGACCAAGATACTTGCTTAATTGAGCTATTGTCACGAGGAAAGGCTTGCCATTCAAAGTGAAATGGAGTTTGCGTTTAGGGCCCATGCCATTAACACTCTCTCTATCTAGTTTATACGTGCATAAGAACTCTAATGTTAGCTTCTTATAAACCGGAGCTTCAAGTGATAAGAATCGCTCCCAAATGGTTCCTTCCAACAGTTCCTTCATTTCATTTGTTAGCTCTAGTTGGGCGAGAACATCCCAATCCAAACGAAGCGTTTCACTAAATGGCTTGTTCTTAAGTAAGCTATAGCGAATCGATTGGTATTCCTCTTTGAATTGGAGCATTAGATGCTCTATTGAAGGGAGAGTGGTTAATGGTTCAACAATGGAACCTTCTTGTGTAGAAGATGATGCCACAAACTTAGATTTTTTCCAAATAGTGAGCTTTGCACGATTTTCCATTGGGTACCTAAGAAGAAACACCACACCAAATCAAAGATGCACATCTTTCCCACACTTAGTTCAAACTAAGAGAGATTTAAAAAGGAGTAGAAGTGATGGATATTAAAAGAAATCTCATTGGGACATTTGAATAAACATGTAGAGTGCATCCACAAAACTAGTAGGGGTAAAAGAAATGGCTAGCAAATTCATCCAACTAGTTATACATTAGACTCTTTATATTACAATCTTCTTGAGATGAAGGCTTCCCAACACTTCAAAAACTCTAAATGTCCTAAATCACTCTCAACAATTCTAACCCTAAATGGCTTAATTGAGTAGTTGACATTGAATTTGCAAGCCAAATTTGTGTTTGATAGATTATAAAGTAATATCTAGCAATAGTGGGCATCACAAAAGCATGTAAATCTATTAACGTAAGGCAAATATGCATGTTTATCATGAAAGAATAAAAACTAAGCAAGTTTTCAAATAAGATTTGTGTTCAAAGTCACAAAAGCCTTAAATTTTGTTCACCTAAGCATGTATAAACAATGATGAAAACAAAGAATGAACAAGAGAGGTAACAAAAAAAAAAAAAATGAGATGAACTTACTTGGATTAGGTTGGATTTGATGAAGAAAATAGTTGATGAAAAGTAGCATGTGAGGAGAAGGTGGAGAGAATATGAAAGGTGAAGTGATTTTGTGTTTGTGCCTGTAAGTGTTTGTAAGTGTGTGTTTGTGTTTTAAAAGTGTTGTGCAATGCCTGTATATATCGTGTAGGTGCTTGGTAAACACAGTTGGGATACAACCGTGTCCCATGCCCATATAACTTAAATGCATGAATTTATAAATAAAAGAAACTTAAAGAAATAAAAGTACTTAAACTAGAAAAATAAGTTAAAGAAAACTAATGCAAAAATTTAAACTAAAAAGAAAAGCCTATGACTAAAATTAAAAAAAATAAAAGAAGCAAAGCAAGGTTAGGTAAAAGCAAAATAAAATAGAATAAACTAAAAGAACTAAAGTATGAGGAAAGTAAATTGAAGTAAGATAAATATTAAAATGAAAAAAAAAAGTTAGACATGGGCTACCTCCCAAGAAGCACTATAGTTAACATTAACAGCTCAATGGGATACATCTTCTCATTCATGATTCTTCATCTAGGTGGAGATAGGACTCCTCTCGTATCTCACTTTCAAACTCTTCATACGAGTGTAAATTTACCCATAGGCCATTGGCCTTACCAATTCCCTTTCATTGGTGCATGACTTCCATTGTTTCTCCCCTTATCATACCACTTATCAAATTCATGTAGCCTAAATTTCTTCATTTTGTTCGCTTTTAGCTTGGATGTAGTTATCATCGAGAGTTTTGAACTTTTCACCACAAAGACATGTTCCAAATGTTTTCTTAACTATTTTAGTTCCAACATTGGTGGTTTCTCTTTGAAGGATCTTAACCTAAGATCCTTTAGCTTGTAGAGTAGATCAACCCCCTTCTTGTCCACAATGGATTCATGAACTTCTATTTGAGCTACCACTTTTACATGATTGGGGTTGGTCACCAAATTTTCATCTCCCTTTTGTAAGCAATAGCTTGAGGAATCTTTGGTAAGCATTTCTTGCACACATGTAGATATAATAACATTAGTAACATTAACATTATGACATGTGTCCTCTAAGTTAAGAAATTTGTTCACTACCTTTGGAGTTTTAAAAACTATTTCATTATCTACAATCCTTAATATCAACTTATGCTCACTAACATAAAAAATAGCCTTAACAGTGGTCAAGAAGGATCGACCTAAAATGATTGGCACATTAATATCCTCATTTATATCAAGTATAACAAAATCTACGGGAAAGATGAATTTGTCTACTTACACTAAAACATCCTCTATGATGCCTTTAAGGTATATGATAGACTTATCAGCTAATTGAAGACTCATGCACGTTAATTTAGGTTCTCTTAACCTTAGCTTTTTGGACAATTTATATGGTATCAAATTTATACTAGCTCCGAAGTCTACCAAAACATTATCTACTAACATATTGCCAAGTACATAAGGAATAGTGAAACACCTTGGATCTCTTAATTTTTGTGGTAGCTTTTTCTTAAGAAGTGCCAAGCATTCCTCGTTCAGTATGACGGTTGTAAGCTCCTCCAACTTCCTCTTGTTCAATAGAAGATCCTTTAGAAATTTCACATACTTTGTTATCTATAAGATAACATCAACAAAGGTAAGTTAATGTGCAATTGTTTGAAAATATCAAGTAATTCACTGAATTCCTTATTTTGATCAGTGTAACTTTGCTTAAGGCGCTACAGGTAAGTAATGGGAGGCTTGTACTCCTTTCCATTTGGTAGTTCCACATTATCTTTTGATTTTAGTAGCTTTGCATCTTCCTTACAATTGACTTCCACTTCTTTCTCAGCTACTTCTCCACCATCCTTCTTCTTAACTTACAGTTTTCTAATAGTTCTCAAGGTCACTACTTAACATGTTCCTTGGAATTGATCTCGATATTCCCTAAGAGTGTCCCTTGTTGCCTTTTAGAGATCTTTTTTGCAAGTTGACCAATCTGCTTCTCAAGCAGTTGGAAGCCTCTTAATTTCTCAATGATGATTCAATGTTAGATAGCTGAGCCTCATTGCCTTAAACATATTTTATGAGAAGTTCTTCTAAACCGGACTTCTTCTCTTGAAGAGGGGGAGGTGGTAATGGTTTTTGAAATCCGAGTGGACTAAAGTTAGTCTTTTGCTGGCCTTGGTTTTGATTTCCCCATGAGAAATTAAGATGATTCCTCTACCCGGAATTATAAGTGTTGCTATAGGGGTTATTTTGTTGCATGGGTAGATTTCCTAAATAATCTACTTGTTCCAGTTGTTCTTATGCTCCATAACCCTGTATACCAAAGTCACTTACACCCAGTTATACTTGTTGAGGCCCAATAGAGAGTGCATCAATCTTCTTACTCAATAGATCCACGTCAGCTGCCAAAGCAATAGTTAAGTCTACTTTATAAATTCTCTTAACCTTTTGCCTGGCTCTAGTACTTTCCCATTGACAATTGTTCATTGTTATTCCTTCAATCAGGTTTTATGCTTGCTAAGGTGTCTTTGTGTTCAAAGTACCTCTTGTGGATGCATCAATCATCTGTCTCATAGATAAATTGAGACCATTATAGAAGGTTTGAATCTACATCCATAGTAGGAGGCCATGATGTGAGCACCTCCTGAGCAAGTCCTTGAACTGCCCCTAGGTATCATATAAAGTCTCGGCTTCCAATTGGACAAAGTAAGAAATGTCATTCCGAAGTTTAGCGGTCTTCGTAGGTGGAAAATACTTCTCTAAAAATTTCTCCACCAATCCATTCCAAGTTGTGATTGAGTTTTGTAGTAGGGAGTTCGGCTACTGCTTTGCTCCACCCCTCAAGGAGAAAGGAAATACTCGCAGTTGAGTAGCATCATCTATGGCTCCGTTAATTTTAAATGTATTATAAATCTCTAGAAAGCTAAAGATATGAGCATTAAGATCTTCATCTTAGAAACCGTCGAACTTAACATATTGTTGCACCATTTGTATGATGTTAGGTGAAATTTGAAAGTTGTTAGCTGTAACAGTCGGCCTTGTGATACTAAAGTCAGCTCCTGTAAATATAAGCCTTGAATAGTCAAACATAGTCTAGTTTGCTTCATTACCGTTATTAGCCATGTATGGTAGATCTTCTTGATTGATGAATTGAGTGTTTGCCTCTTCACCCTCTTCCTTAATCTCAACAATTGACCTATCTTCTATGGTAGCCATAGTTTGTCTAGGTCGCAATCTCAAATTTTGATGGATAGTTCTCTCAATCTCAGGATCAAGTTCTACTAAATCTACCGGGTTGCTTCAAGTCATGCACTACAAGGGTAAGAAATATAAAATCAATTGTAGCTCAAAGTAATTAAAAAAAAAAAACAATGAAAACAAAAGAGAAAAAAAATGGTCAAAGTAATAAAGCAACTAGTGTTCTTCATATCGAAGTCATCGGCAATGACACCAAAAACTTAATACAAGGTAAGTTCACCTATTAGTTTTAATAAAGTGAGTGTGAGTCCAAGTCGATCCTTCAAAGACCTCAAGTACTAATACTAACCTTAGCTTTATTATCTAATTGGAAAATTGTGATGGGTTGAATGAACTAAAAATACTAAAATTAACAAACTAATCTAATTATGAAACTTGACTAAGCAATTTAGGAAGCAATAAAATTAAGAATGACTTCAAGAAGGCAAATAATGTATTTAAGAATTGTTTCCCTTAGTGTTTAACATGTGACCGCTAAAAATCTATCCAATTCCATCTTTATTATCCTTGATCGAAGGGATTCATAATTAAAATTAACACCTTTCTCAAGCATATTAACCCTAATCCTAAATTATTTACCAGAATCTCTTCAATTAGTAATATAATTTAGAATCGCATTAATGTACAATGAATTGCCTCACAAAACTAATAACTTTCTAGAAGAATCATATATCTTATCTCTAAGTACACATGTAATTCTCTTCAATTATGTCAAGATCCCATTATTCATGTGATTTCTTAATCATCATGTATAATATCATATATTGATACCCTAAAAATATCAATTTACAATTAAAACACATAATCAAATCAAGAAAGATAGAAACTTTATTGAAAATTATCAATAAATCCAATAGTCACATGAAACTTTAGATTCCACAATCCTAAATACAAGAATCTTAAGCTATCATGATAAAATTAAAAACGAATTGCAACAAAATCAAGAAGTAAAAGATGTAAAACCCCTTTTGTCGACGAAAAATCTCTTCAATCTTGAAGTTGGTTTTTACTTCCACCTTTTTCTCCTTCTTCTCTTTAAGTCTCTTCTCTTTTGAATGTCAAAAGTTATGTGCAAAACCCTTACAAGTCCTTATATAATGTATTATAAAGTTTCTTTTTTTCGTCACTAAACACAGCCTGGGACACAATTGTGTCCCTAGGTTATGTAACTTATTGACTTTGGTACAAAAAATTATCCTGCATAGACATAGCTTAGGGACACAATTGTGTCATAGACTGTGTAACTTTCTGACAAAAAATTGCCACTTTCGTTTATTGTTTATGTAGCTTCAGAACTTTATAACTCATTCATTTAAACTCTAAATCGAGTGAAACTTGATTCCTTTTCTTCATTTTCAATTTGAGAACACGTTCAAACCTTGAAATCAAAATTTTACTTAATCAAGTATCAATTTCTTTAAAAAAAAAAAACAAATATGTAAAGGACATACTATAAAATCACCATGTGAAATGTATTTAAAATAAAAGTTATCAACGACCTTGGTTATTCAACTAACGTGTTATGCACGATGGGTATAAGAACACCTATGCATTTGTTATGGATGGAATGAGGATAATGTTGCAACCCCTAACCCTATCCCAAGTAAATGAAACCCATAATCAACTCACTCGAGCTAGTAAGAAGAAAGCCTTGGTAATGAGCCATAGAGAGCTCCAGTTTGCTGAGAAAGCTGATGAACCAATGTTCCTATTGGTTAAGAGATTCATGGAGATGAAGGAGTTACAGAATGTTCCAAAAGAGATCTAAAGCTTACTAAATAAGTTTTCCAATCTATTTCCAGAAAAACTACCACTAGTTCAAGGCATAGAGCACTGTATTGATCTACAGCCAAGTGCTACCCTATCGAACCAACTTACGTACAAAATGAACCCTGAGCAAGCTACTGAGCTGAAAAGACAAGTAGATGAACTCATTGAGTGAGGAAATGTAAAGGAGAGCATGAGCCCTTGTGTTATACCAACTATGCTCGTTTCAAAGAAAGATGGTTCATGGCGTATGTGCATCGACAACTGAGCAATAAACCAAATTACTGTCAAGTACAGGTACTCGATATCGAAGCTCGATGACATGTTGGATGAGTTTATGGTGCAAAGATATTTTCAAAGATAGATTTGCAGAGTGGCTACCGCTAAATTCACATGAGACCGAGTGATGAATGGAAGACTACCTTTAAGACTAAGTACAAACTCTACGAATGCTTGGTTATGTTATTCGAACTTACTTATGTGCCAAGCACATTCATGAGGTTAATGAACTATGTAATGCGGCCCCTAATTGAGAAATGTGTAGTCGTGTACTTTAATGATATATTAGTATACAATGTTGGCTTAAATGACCATGTTCAATATCTTCGTAAAGTATTTGACATTTTGCGAGCTGAGAAGTTGTATAGGAATATGAAGGGTTTGTAGTGTCAGGGAAAGGAATTCGAGTAGATGAGGAGAAGATTCCAGCTGTTTTAGAATGGCCTATACCGAAGAATGTCATTGAAGTCCGAAGTCTCCATGGCTTAGCTTCTTTCTATAGGCAATTTATTAATGACTTCAGCATAATAACCCTCCCATCGATTGAGTTGACAAAGAAGAATGGAGCATTCATGAGGGGAACTAGCCTCCGACTACATGCAAGCTGAGGCAGACTTGTCCGAAGCTGAGGTCGAGATAAAGCTAAAAGGACGAGAGGGAGGAAAATAACCACTTAGCAAAAGTCAGTCGTCGACCAAGTTACCGAGAGACTATGTTGCCGAGAGTTGGATACACTTGACATTGCTTAGAAAGACAATTGCCGACTAACTTTAGGATTCGGTAATTCTCAGCCGACCTCTCTAGTAGCTCAATTAAGCCACTCGAGACCTCAGGGACTCCTTAGCAGACTTGAACATCCAACAGCCAACCTTGGTCAACATTCCTCCATTGTCTTATTTCAT
Organism: Lumnitzera littorea; assembly: GCA_024138015.1. Taxonomy (NCBI): domain Eukaryota; kingdom Viridiplantae; phylum Streptophyta; class Magnoliopsida; order Myrtales; family Combretaceae; genus Lumnitzera; species Lumnitzera littorea. The sequence continues at coordinate 135,101,572 of JAMXBB010000001.1, read as the reverse complement.
CTTAGAAGACTTCAAGTTGTCTTTCAATCTCCTTCAACTAATCCTGCACTTTTAAGAGGTTAGCTTCATAGGTGGGTTTTCTCTCATACAATCTGTTATGATAATCTCGGGGTACAAACGAGGTTAGTAGTTGGATGTTCAGGTTTGAGAAGGAGTCCCTGAGGTCTTGTATGGCTTGGCCAAGCCACTAGAGAGGTCGATCGACAATTATTGAATCCTAAAGTTAGTTGGTAATTATCTCTCCAAGCGATGTTGAGTGGATCCAACTCTCAACAACGTAGTCTCTCGGCCACTTAGTCGACAACAGACTTTTTGCTTAATGGTTATTTTCCTCCCTCTCGTCCTTCTTGCTTTATCTCGGCCTCAACTTTAGACAGGTCTACCTCAGCTTATATGTAGTTGGAGGCTAATTCCCATCATGAACCCTTCATTTTTCTTTGTTAGTTAGGTTAATGAGGCGGCTATTATGCTAAAGTCCTTAATAAATTGGCTTTAGAAAGAAGCTAAGCCATGGAAACTTCGAACTTCAGTGACATTCTTCAACATTGGTCATTCTAGAACAGCTTGGATCTTCTCCTCATCTACTTGGATTCCTGCTCCTGACACTACAAACCCTAAGAAAACCACCTCTTTATGGCAAAACATATACTTCTTTGCGTTCCCATACAACTTCTCAACTTGCAAAATGTCAAATACTTCGTGAAGATATTGAATATAGTTGTTTAGGTCGGCACTATATACCAATATGTCATCGAAGTACATGACCACACATCTTCCATTTAGAGGGTGCATCATATGGTTCATTAACCTCATGAATGTGCTCGGTGTATTAATTAGTCCAAACGATATAACCAACCATTCGTAGAGTCCGTGCCGAATCTTAAAGGCAATCTTCCACTCATCGCCTGGCCTCATGTAAATTTAGTGATAACTACTCCACAAATCAATCTTTGAAAATATCTTTGCACCATGAAGCTCATCTAACATGTCATCGAGTTTCGGTATCAGGTATTTGTACTTAACAGTAATTTGGTCGATCATTCGGCTATCGATGTACATACACCATAAACCATCCTTCTTTAGAACGAGCAAAGCTGGTACAACATAAGGGCTCATGCTCTCCTTCACATATCCTCACTCAATGAGTTCATCCACTTGTCTTTTCACCTCAACAGTCTACTTAAGGTTCATCCTATATCTAAGTCGATTAGGTAGAGCAGCGCCCAGCTATTGATCAATATAGTGCTCTACACCTCGAACTAGTGGCAGTCCTCTAAGCAGTTCTTCTAAAAGTAGATTGGAAAACTCATTTAGCAAGCATTGGATTTCTTCCAGGACTTCTTGCAATTCCCTTACCTCCATTAATCGTTTAACCAACAAGAACATCGATTCATTGGCCTTTTCAATAGATCGGAGCTCCCTATGGCTCATTACTAGGGCCTTTTTCTTGCTAGCTCGGGTGAGCTGATTATAGGTTTCATTTACTTAGGATAGGGTTAGGGGTTGCAACACTATCCTCCTTACATCCTTAACAAAAGCATAGGTATTCTTATACCCGACGTACGTAATTGGTTGAACAACTAAGGTCGTCTAAGTAGTAGGTATGAAGCTCCTATAGGGATAACATACCACACCACTTCATCCCTGTATATATTTCCAATACTGAATGGCACGGTCACTTGTTCAATCACGTGCAAAGCACCCTTATCATAAAGCCAATGCAATTTGTAAGGTCAGGGATGCTTTGAGGTTAGCAGACCTAACCTTTGCATAAGGGATTATGCAACAACATTTGTACAACTTCCTCCGTCCACTATGACCATGCATAATTAGCCTCTAATGGTACACTTGGTATGAATAGATTTTCCCTCTAGTCCTCATCAGAGCTCGACAAGGAACTCAATACTCACCTTAAGACTAAGGTCCTTACTTCTCCCCAGTCCGCATAGACACAGGTTTCCTCTTCCTCTTTAGCCTCGGGTTTTCCAACATCTTCTTTCTCAGGCTCACTCTCATCAATGCTATCTATTACATCTCCTCAAAGCACCATAACGCATCGGTTTGGGCATTCAGTAGCCATATATCGAAAGCCTAAGCATTTAAAGCCCATTACTTCACTAATCTTTCATCTGTAGGTTTTCCCTTTTTCATACATCCTTTAGGTCAACCTACTCTCAATTCGGCCTAAATGATTGGCTTAGCCCTACTAATTTCCTCGATTGTCTTTAGATTGATCATTCCTCTCCTCAACCTTGTGTGGCCTTCTCAACTTAGCTTGTACAGGTCGGTGCGGTATTGGGACTTGCAAGAGTATCAGCTTAGGTTGGCTCGGAACATTTCTCCTCTGTTTTTCCACCCTTTACGCTATCTTAATGGCCGCTTCTAATGTATGAAACCTCTACACTTCCACAACATTGTGAATCTCATACTTGAGCCTAAAAATGAACCTCGACATGGTATAGGCCTCTAACTCTTCCACGTCAGCTTGAATCATTAACATCTGGAACACTCGTATGTAGTCATCAACAGATCGACTTCCTTAGTAAAACTCCTATAGCTTTGTGAAAATATCTTATAGGTAATTCTTAAGCACAAATATGCCTCTTAACAACCTTCTAATCTCATCCCAAGTCCTAACACCTCATCTTCCATCTTTAGCTTGGGTAGCATTCAGATTCTTCTACCACATAGTGGCATATCCAATAAACTCCAATGCATCAAGTTGGACCTTGACCGCATCCTCATACCCATAGCATTCAAATACCTTCTTGACCTTCTCTTCCTACTTTAAGTATTCATCTACATCTCCACTTCTACCGAAGGGCGAGATTTGCACCTTTACATTGTTTAGCCCTTAAGGAACTCGACGTCCTTGTCCTTGTGTTTGGTAATAATCAACTTCCTCTTCCTCACCAAACCCTTCCACATCCAGTTCTTCCTTATCCTCCGCAATCTCCTCTAACTTCAATCTTCGTCTAGTAGCTCCTCTAGCTCGAGGAGGTCGAACTAGGTGATTAGTTCAATTGACTTAGCCATAGTGTCTCTCAAGGGCACCTTATTGTAAGTTTTGCCGTTGTACACCTTGGGATTATTGTTTGTTAACTTGTATTGCGATGACTAGACTCTTAACAAAGTTTGTAAGTTTGTCAAGTTTATCATCAACCAACCTTAGGGTGTTACTCCAATTATGACCACAACCAGGTTGAGCACCACTGCCTTAGTCACCATTAACTCCTTGAACACTTGAATCTAACATAACGTAATACCTTTTCGAATAGCTTAACAAACTACTAACAACTTTAGTCCCTAAAGTTACTCAAACAAAATAGAGACAAACTTGCTCTATTGTCATAATGTAAAATAGAGTAAAACAGAGTATCAATGAAACTACACTTACAAATACTTAAGCACACTATAATAGCTACGGAAGGAACACAGCAACCATCAACAATAAAACAAGCCAAAACTTCACTGCAACTTTACACACTCCCTCGTGGAACTGTACTCTGATACCAACGAAGCTGATGCATCTCTGAAGTTGAACACATGGAGAGGCACCACAACGAAGCAAACCAAAACAAACAAGAAAAAGGTTAACAAAGTCCAGGTAGTTACCAAATGGATATGACTCATCACTCGATCCTACTCGACCTACAATCCATTGGATATGACACATCGATCCGAATTAAAAGGTCACTTGCCACTACTCCTTGCTAAAGGGAATAGATAAGAGTTAGATAACGAGAACACTAAGGTTGCTTAAATGAGTAATTTCTGTATTGAAAAGGATATGATGCTGCGTACAAAGAAAGTAGGGGTTTATATACTTGCCTACTAGGGTTGTTTTACATGTATGAAACGACAAAAGGGTATTTTATAATTACGTTACATGAATCAAACTAAAAAAGGGGTAAAAAGGAGAAAAAATATTCAGTATGGAAAAGAAAGAATTAGTAGGAGTATGATACAACATAGGCAAAAATAAGAAGTGCTAGTTGTCAGGGGTTGAATTAATTTGGATCAGGTCGAAAGCCAATTAGTTTGGTTAGAAAGTCAGCTGAATTGGAGTTAAGCGCAAGTGGTCGGTTGAAGAGCTCGGCTCAGCTAGCCTTTCTTAGGTTACCTTCCAAATTAGGACTTTGTTGCTAAGCAAGAGCATGTTGGATGTGCGTGAGGAGAAATAGGTCGATAAGAGGTTAGATCGAGATAGGGGTCCCTGTCTCAGCTATAGCTTAAAGCTAGTATTTTCCGTACGAGCTCTTGAAGTCCTCTAGCTTGGTTTCTTGTGATTGATCTAAAGAGTTGATTCCTATCACTCTCCGTGAGTTTGACTCCAGAGACACATCAATTGTGGACTTTATGCAACTAACACCAACGAACCCTATGCCCACAAGCTCTACACCTATAATTCCTATGCCTATACACCCTGCCCCTATGATGCCAACGAGGGCAAAGGCATCCACTCAAAGAGGTTCATTCATGACCAAATAAAAGAAGATCTAAACATGTACTTGAAGGAGATACAACCAAAGTCCATATGACTAGGGACAATTAAACCTTCAATTGATCAAAACAAAGCTATAATGAATATAACATATATCTACACATCGTTGTTGGCTAGTAAAGAGCTTGGTCTCTCAAGTGTATGATGATGAGCTTCACTCATATGTTGTGGGTTGGTAGGTGCACATGCTCTCAAGTTTACATTATGCTACAATAATCATGTATAGCTTTCATGTTAACTAATTTCTATGTTTCTTGCCATTAAGTAGTGGAGACAATCCCATTGGTGGGAAATTTAACATATTGATATTCAAACTCATGTAATATCCTGGTAATTCACATTATACAATTAAGTAGTAGAAAACATCCCCTTGACTAATGAGAAAAAATTACTGATCTCAGGTAATTAGTACCACTATTGCTGCGTATGCGCAATTGAAAACTTCTAAAAAGGGATCTTCTATATTATCATTAGCAAACAAAAGTCTTGCCTCAATGCTAAGATAACATGTGAGATCCTTAGATCATTGAGTATAAGCAATCTTGTAATTACATCAACTCTACAAGAGACCCTTTTGGATCATTGAGTTTAAGTGGTCTCACAATTATATCTGTTTAGTCTCATAATCATGTCAATTAAGAAATTTAAAACTCATGTTGCTCAACATTAGTGTAGCTACGTCGAGCCCTTACTCCCTACCACATGGTGTTGTTTTTAAGGGAAAAAAAGAAGAAGAAGAGATAACAAGACAATCTTATTACTTTCTGCTAGACAGTAGCGCTGCTTAGTTAAAGCATTGCTCCTAAGCATGTGAAGTCTTTAAGATATGCTTCTCATTATCGATTAAGACATTGCAAGTCATTAAGGGCATCAAAGCTGCCTTACAACATTATTGTCTAATATGATACTACTAAGTAAAGAGCTATCGCTCACAAGTGCATAATGATGAGACACCTTCATAAAAGCTAAAGAAAGCACCAAATAGATAAAAGAGAGAACAAAATTTAGTCAATGAACTTCTTTGTTATTGATTCTACATGTTCAATTACAACTCATAGTTACAAGGAAATATAAGAGTTATAACCAAGTGATCAAGAAGATTACATGAAACAAGGCTTAAGACAATGTCTACCATAAGTAGTCAGTTATAGATATGCATATGTAACTAAGGTTTCATATAATTGTTTCTATGTAAATAGTGTATTGTCATAAGGCTAAATTAGTATAGCCTTTCAAGGTATCATGTTTTTCATAGACTAGTGTACTACAATGCAGCATTAAGTCCTTAATGGTGTCATGAAGGAATGAGATGCATCAAGACTCATTGACTTTCCCCTTCTCCACATGTCAATAGCTAGAGGAGGAAAATTATAAATGGATATGGTATATGAAGAGGTTATTCTTAGATGATGATGATCATTACTCATAATATTTTCTTTATACGATACTCCTTATGTATGATGTTTGATGTGTGCATGTTTGCAAGGTTTGATGTACATTTGCATGCAATGCTCAAAGTGCACATACACACAAGGCTCAATGCGCATGTGGCACTTGACACATAAGTAGTCCCAATGTTCGATACACTACACTAATTATGACATCCCCCTTCTCTTGATTCGAAGGATAACATTATTAGAGTTATTCAAGACATAGGATTATTTATATATGATGTCATGCCGCCTCCTCTGTTGATTCTTAAAAAGTGGTAGTAATGTCTACCACGGTTGCTACCCCTTGGGGGAGGATGAAAGAGTGATTATTTGTGAAAACCAAGGAAAGTAAGAGAATTAGTAAAGTAAAGTGAAAATGAGATAGAAATTGTACAACCATATAAATGGGAAGTTGAACAAAAAAATGACAAGGGCAATATAAGGAAGGGAGCCTTATTTGAACATTAATCTTCAATTCATGTATTATCATGTATTATTAACAAGCTTATGTTCAATACATACATTCAAGCTCATGTTTAACTTATATGTTCAAGCACATGTGTTCAACTTAGAAGACTAATGGTCAATGCCTCATGTTCAACTCATTTAATGGGTTAATATCTATTCACATTTATGTTAAAAAGGCTTATGGTTTAATTACTTGCATTTAGCTCACATTTCAAGTGCTACACCTAACCTATGATGCCAAGACTTATGTCATATTCAGACCTTACGTCACGCTCAAACCTTGCATCATGTTTAGACTTCACATCATACTCAAGCCTCGCATTGCATTCAAACCTCACATCATGTTTAGGCCTCGCATCGTGTTCGAGTGTCATGTTTGGACCTAATGTCATTTTCAGACCTCACATCATGTTCAATGCTCACATCAAGTTTAGGTCTCGTATCGTGCTTAGGCTTCACAATACATTTAGACCTCATGTCACATTCAGACCTCGTGTCGTGTCATGTTCAAGACTCATTTCATATTTAAGGCTCATGTTAAGTTTAGAGATCATGTCATATTCAAGATTCATGTCATGGTTAAGCTCATGTTTGGGGCTAATGTTCAACTCTTATGTTAAATCACGTTCAAGACTTGTGATTGTGGCTCATGCTCACTTATGTTCAACTCTAATGTTCAAAACCCATATTCACTATCATGTTCCAATGCTTAAGTACAATTATTATGTTCACTCATACTCAAGGCTCATGTACCAAGGCTCATATTTGACTCACATGACGAGACTCATGTTCAGCTCACATGCCAAAAGTGCTGTATCCAATTTACATGCTCAACTCATGTGTACTCATATCAAAAGTTTACAAGTGGCCATATCAAAGGCTTAACTAAAATGTTCAATTTTTATGTGTTCATGTGCAAGGCTTATAATTTGTACACGTGTGCTTAAGTCGTAGACTCACTTTCAACCTTTACGTGCTCATGTTTAGAGTTTATTTCAATTCACATGTTATGCTCACATAGAAGCCTCATGTCCATTTCACATGATTTAACTCACACCTATTAATGTTAAAGCGGGTCGTGTTTATTTCAAATGTTCAATTCATAAGTACTCATGTTAAAGAAGATCAAAGCTTATGTTCAATTCCCATGTTAAGTTCACATTTGAGGCTCATGTCCAGTTTACATGTTCAATGCTCACATCGCATCATGTTTAAGGCTCCATCATGCCATGTTCAAAGACTTACGTTATGATCAAAGATCATGTCATGCTGAAGACTCACATCATGTTTAAGACCTATGTTCAAGATTCATGATTAAGACTCGTGTTTTATTAATGTATGCTCAGCTCATAGGTTTGTGTTCAACTCTCATGTGTTGATATTCAAGACTCATGTTTTATTCATGTGTGCTTGACTCATAGGCTCACTTCCACTCTCATGTGTTAACGTCCAAACCTTATGTTTAGTTCATCTCATGTATAAGGCTTACACTCAACTTTCATATGCTTGTATGTGTATGTACTTACGACTTAAGACTCATGTTCAATTCATATTATAAATTGCAATTGGTTTGATGGAGATCATAAAAGGAGGCCGTACACGACCCAAGCTTTATACCTCTTCACGGTTACCTACTTATGAGGATCGGTCTCTGTTAACCCTCGGTTTGTGGATAGTTTTGGTCCAGGCAATAAAGAGTCTATACTCCTTAAATAGCACTGATTTGCTAACTGCTATAAGGATGAGATTCAGTCCTTAAGTTACGACCGTAGACTTTTGACCCTCGACTAGCAAATAGTTACAGTTCGGGTGGTAAAGAATCTATCCTCTTTAAACTATGCCAATTTGCTAACTGTTGCTAGTTCGAGTCCTCAAGTTACAATCATAGACCTTTGACCTTCTATTTCAAGCAATCGCTATCCTAGCAATAAAAAGATCTTCTTTAAATCGAGCTAATTTGCTGACTATTGAAAGTTCGAGATAGTGGCCACTCGAAATGTGATAGTGAACTCCTCAATATTGATCGTACTACCTGCAAAACAAGGACAATGAAGAGATGTTAGCTTCACATCTAAAAAGAAGAGGGGGTAGGGGTAAGGGAGGGAAGGGGTTGGAGGAAGATACAAGAGTTAATTATTTGATGACACATGAAGATGTTAGTAAAATTACAAGAACCAAAGCAATGAGTAATAAAAATTATCCCATTACTAATTACATGAGAAGGAAAAGAAAAGCAAGTCTTATCACACCTTGGAGTTCAATAAAAACACTCAACTTATATGGATTTATGTAGAAGACAATCCAATACTCAATAATGAATTTGAGTGCAATAAAAATTTAGAGGGAAGCCATTATCAAGAACCGCACATTTACGTACATTATTGGGGAAATGAGACATATGAAAGCATGAATTCAAAAGTAACAGAGAAAGTGATGGAAAAACCAATTTCAACATATCATGAGAATACACGTAGTCAATTCTTTTCCATTCATCCACGAGGCCATTAAAAGAAGTTTCTTGTCAAATGTATTCTCGAAGCTATCAAGTGTACAACTATATTGAGGACATGTGCTAGAAGAGGATGGTCATTGACAATTTGTAACTTACGAAGTTGACGTATATAAAGTGTCTTAGTTTCCATGGTGGATTGGCATCATTAACATGTGAAGTAAAAACAAAAAGAAAAATTCATTCCTATCTTCAACTTCACAGACATGTGTAACTCTTGTCATGGTATAACATAAGACTGGCCCCATTCAAAATAGAATAAATCCTACTCCCTTGATACATCAGTTCATTCAGCTAGATACTAATCGATCTCTAAATGTAGCAGCTAAAGGTCTGCATACAGTCAACATTTCACGTGTACTCAATTGGAACGTAGTACATAGAGATGTACCAAAAAAGTTATTAATTCCATTCCAATGACACACATATGACAAAGTTCTTAGAAACAAAACATGCGCCCATTTAGCAAAATATGATGCACAGTAGGAAGCAGATTCAAACTGAAGGATGCGGAAAGAGCCAATTCACAATGCAAAGTTGACATTGGAAAGTAACCATCCGGTTTAATATTTGACTCAAAGTTCGTCGTGCCACAAAATAAAGTTACAAGTTCAAGAGGATTTTATATCAAAAGCAGGTGAAAACAAACGAGTGCCAAGGTTATCAATTGGCTTCAACAACAGTAATAGGAAGTCTTGAAACTCATCTCATCATCTTGTTATCAACAATTGAGATATCAGGATTTACATTATCAATAATGCCCAAAAAGAAACAACAGCTCATATTATTGTTCATTTGAAGACATGTATGTAGGAAGCAGGTAAAGCATATTATCAACATCTAAACTAAACCATAGAAAGGCCTGTTTCTTGGTCCCTACAAGAGATGACAAAAGGGAGTAGAAAATTTAGCTATGGGATTAAAGTGACAATCAAAATAGAGGGCATCGAGTCTTACCGTCTATTTCGGCTAACCCCTAGTTAGGAAGCACAAAGATGCTGTGAAATATATGAAATCCCAAGAGGATTACGCTGATAAAGAAAAAAACTGAATGAATCAAGTAGGAGGAGAAGAAGAATAAATAGAAAAAGAGAGGAAGAAGAAACCCTAATGTGCTGAAAAATGCAAAGCCTTAACATGTTGAAGACAGATGAAGACAAAAACAAAAAAACAAAAAAAAAAGGAACAAAAGCAAGAAAGAAGAAAAACAAAGGGGATACCAAAAACGAACCAGCAAAGGGCAGGGAAGTTTTAATGATGAGAAAAAGAAAATAGAACTTGGAGGGCATACTACGATTTGTGAGGGGATAGCCATTATTGTTAATGGTCATGATTTGCTTTATGATGTAGCACCCTGCCCCACTCTCAGATTGCCTCTTTTTAGAGCTTCCAAGTTTTACAATTTATAAACCTATATTTTATCTTATACTTGGTTCGACAAGCAAGTGTACCTATTGTTTTTTAGCACGGATGAGTATAGGTTGTCTCTACTAGAAAAATATCTCAAACACTAGTACTTAATAATTTTCCTATTATTTAGCAGTCAAATTTATTAAGTTATCAATTATTAAGACTCTAATTATTAACTAAACTATACTAATCCACAACTTAGAGTGATTAATACAATGATTATAAGAACAATTACGAAAAATTACACTTAACCTACAAACTTACTTCATCACTTAGTATTATCTTACCAAAATATTTTTTATCTTAATACTTACTAACCATGAGAAATTACAGTATATAAGTATTCTTCTCAAAACTATTTAGTTTTAATCTTAATTGTGTCTATTGGAATCTCTTCCTAATTAACAGCCAACTAAGATCACATTAAGGTCGTGTTAATGTATCGATTCCTCTAAGGATGTAATAACTTTCCTAATAATATCTCTATTATCAAGAGTAAGTTGTTTCAATAAACTAGATCTATTCAATAAAATTGTCTCTCGATATATTCTATTAAAATCCATCCTAAGTCAATATCATACACTACAATATACTTAGATTCATTAAATGCCATTCATCGAAATCAACAAACATTGGGAAATTACTTTTTCAAACACTTGATCATACTAAGTAATGTAGCAAGCCCTAATAGATTACTTACATATGATAAAACAACAACACAAACTAATAGGAAACATAATTAAATAGAGATAAAACATGGAATAAGTTAAAAGTAAAAACCCCTTTTTTTTCCACTGAAGAAGTTTGACGAATACACTAACAACAAATTCCCGTTGTCTCTCTTGAGTAATTCCGGGAAAGTACAATACAACACTTAGATAACTATACAGAAGACAACGGAAAAATACAACTGGGTACAAGGATGGGTGAATGGATGTGTTGTGGGTAGGTGATGTGTTGTTCTTGATGATGTTCTACTCTAATAAAATTTAATATCTAAGTTTGATTATGATGTTGATGATGATGATGTCCTTTCTACATAAGTTGCGGTATTTTTAAATTCTTCCTGTCAAAAGGCTCGAATCTTCTCCTTCACAACACCACTTGACATTTTCCATATACTTGTTCATGTGAAAAGGTTAAAAAGAATAGTTATGCCCCTTCTATTACGCCTATGACTTAGGGTGTGATAGTCTCGAAAATAATTATTTTTCACAAATCACGGCCGTTATTGAGGCCGTAATCTCCTTGTCGTATTATTAGATATCATCACGCCCGTGACAATGGCTGTGATCATCCTACTACTATATAATCCCGGCCGTGATTGGCAAGGGAATCGTCAATACTTCCCCTATCACGGTCATAATGGAGGGAGTGATCAAGTTTGGATTCTTCATTACTTCATTATTACGCCCATGATTGTTGCTACTTCACTGATTTCTTCTGCTCATGGCCGTGATTGACTAGAAGGTTGTTGTTCTTATGTATAATTTATCCTCTTACTTGTGATTTACCTGAAATCCATATTTTATACAATTAAGTACCCAAACTAAAGAATTAAATCACATTTATGATCGATTCTATGCTTAAACATGCTTTGAAAGTGTAAAGTAATTTACACTTATCACTCTTCCTCTTTTACGCTAATAGTCTTGAAGGAATTGCTAGTATTAGATTTGTGTCTTGATGATGGTAACAAATAGAATGGGATGAATGAAGGAATTCATGTAGCAATAAAATGAATGTGAGTTCAATTATGCAAGTCCCCTCTATTGCTACTAGTCTTCAATATTTATACAAGGCTTATAATTGTGAAAGAAATAGAAATAGCAACTATTTACACCTGGCAATAACTAATTAACCGACTAAGTAAACATGTGTCAAATATATTCGTTGTATAATACTTTACACCACCCACTCCCCCCCCTACTTCATTAGTTAGTGTTGTAAGAAGCCCTAACTTGTCACATAAAAATCACATCCAATGTTCAGTAAGACTCTTAGTGCAAAGATCTACAAGCTGAAACTTAGATGAAACATGCTAAATGGAGAGAAATCCTAAAGCATTATGATTGCATGCGAAATGGACATTGATATCAATAGGTTTCGTGCAAGCATGAAGATAAGGATTAGATGCAATTAATGGAGTAGACATGTTATCGCAAAATAAGGTGATAGGCATAGAAACTTGTACACCTAAATCACACAAAATGTAGCTCGTTCATAAGGCTTCTTTGGTGGCTGTAGCAAGGGCTCTATACTCCGCTTCAGTAGAAGATGTGGAGATAATGCTTTGTTTTTTAGTTTTCTAAGAAACGAACGCTGATCCCAACATCACACAATAGCCGCTGATGGACTTCTTATCAACAACACTAATAACCCAATCTAAATCTGAAAAAACTTGTAAATACAAATCATTATTGGCAGGATAAAAAAGTCTGAATGACAAAGTTCCTTTGAAGTACTTAAGAATATGTAGAGCAACTGTCATATGTGAAGTATGGGGGGCAGACAAAAATTGGCCAAGATGATGAACCTCATAGCTAATGTTAGGACATGTGAGATTTAAGTAAGACAATCAACCAATCAAATGCTAAAAAATTGTAGGATTAGGTAACAAATCTCCATCATCATGAGTTAGTTTAACCCTTGAAGGCAATAGAGTAATAGAAGGCTTGGCTACTGTAAGTCTTGTTTCTTTAAGTAAGTTAATAAGAAACATTTTTAGATTAAGTATATAACCAGTTGCTATTCGACACAATTCTATACCANCTATCCCCAATAAGAAACACACAAAACATCCCACACCCGCTCGTTTTGGTGGCTAAATCATGCTGAATCGACCTAAGCAACCATTGCTATTGAAGATAGTGGACTCGACCCAACTTGACCGAATTGGCCCAACCCGACCCAACCAACCCTAGGTACAACCCACGTGCCCAATTCATCTGAAGTCTTTATTAATTATTTATTTTTGTTCATATTTAGATGTTGATTTTGTTATTTTTTATTGATTATGTCCAAATGTAAATGTAGTCAAATAAAAAAAAAAAACAAGAATAAAAAAAAAACAAAAGCAAAAAAAAAAAGGAAGTATTCTATTTATTTATTTATTTTTATTTTAATAGTATACATAAAATAAGTAAAATAGTAAATAAAATAAAAATAAAAATAAATAAGTAAATAGAAAGAATAAAGATTATTATTTCTTTTTGTCACTTAGAAAATTGATTTTTCAAAAATAAAATAAAAATAAATCAACCATTTTTTAAATTTGGATCATTTAGAATCTCAAAAAAAAAAAACCAATTTAGGGCCTTTTAGGAAATTTTCTTAAATAAATCAAAATGGATAAAAACATAAACCTGACTATTTTAAAAACTAAAATCAACTCAACCTACTAAAGTTTTCATTAAAAAGAACTGTGTACATTTGATCCCGAATGAAAAGTACGTAGGTATTTACGGGACGACGATAAAAATTAAAAAAAACTAATTTCCCTTTTTCTTTAGTTTAGATTATTTTATTTATCCAATTAAAGCAACCAATAATCAAGTTTTGTCTTTCAAAATTAAAAGGTGATTTTTAAGTTTAATTCTAATTTTGGAAAGTCAATGGTACTCATAAGGGTTTAAAATTCCTAACCCCTGGATCCAGATTCTCTAGTTTCAAAAACTATTTTGTAAAATTAGTTTTAATCGTTACACTAGTGGCTAAGCTATAACCAATTTACCCAATTAGTTATAACTTAATTGTTTTTCCCAACTCTAGTCAGGTAGTAATTTCAGAGTTGTTTTCAAAACAAAAAGGAATGGTTTTCTTTAAACCTTAGTTGAGGATTGGTATTAAATGGGTAAGGTTTAGTATTAATTGGTTTAAAGAAGGCTTATTTTATAAAAAGAACTAGAAGGGTAAAAAACCAAGCTCTACAACTTGGCGACTCTATTGGGGAAGTCAATGGGGTTAACCATTCGACTTTCCAAAATTAAAATTAACCCTTAAAAACCACCTTTATGTAATTTATTTACTTATTTGTCCTTTGTTTGTACCATAGTTGTACTAACATTTTCTTTGTAGGTTCAGTTTTATTTATTTAATTTAAAAGGAGAATTTATTTTATGTACCATAAATGCATGATAGATATAGTCGAACCCGGATAATCTTAGGACCTTAGGATGAGAAGCCATTGTGTAAGTTCTGAGCATAGTGGGGCAACCACCGTTCGAGGCTAATTAGGCTACTCCACTTAAACTTCGATGTAACCAAGGAATTATTTCTTCTTAAATGCGTGAGGTCACAGAGTTTAAAAACCTTTAGAATCTATGCTTCTTGCATACATTCTTCAAGGTTTGGCAAATAGCTAATAGGGCAGCATTGTTACAAAATAGAAAAAGAAAAGATAAACCTGAAACCTCTTTCCTAGAGTTCACTCTCAGCTTTTGTTTATCTATCTTGCATATTACACACATAGGGATATGGGGGATCATTTGTTGTATCAAAGATGCAGGATAGATGCAGTCAAACCCAGGCCATCTTAGGACCCTAGGAGAGAGACCACCATTGTATAGGCTCTGGGTGCTATGGTGTAATCACTGCTCGAGGTTGATTAGGCCACTTCACTTAAGCTCAATGTGACCAATGAAAGTGTTTTTTAATAAGTGAGGTCACAAAACTTAAGGACCTTTTTAAGACCTACCTTTCTTACATATAACCCCTCCCAAGCATGAGTTAATAAACTACTCTTAAGAAGTTGCAACCCTACTGATCATTCAAGATTTTTAATGCAATCAAGTTTCCAAAAATAATGGTAGGTTTGCAACTCAAGGGAGTAATGTATTAACCTAAACAATCCCAATACCTGCATATTTCCATGTGCTTTCTTTTCTACATTAATGATTGATTGTTATCCATAAAATATGTAGACCTAAGAATGGCAGGTAACCAATAAGAGAATAATCAAAAACTACTAGTTGCCCTAGGAATCCATGAATAGTTGCTATAAGCTGAAGCTACCTACTAGAAGCAGAGGGCTAGGTGTGCTGAGGCCTTTAATAGGGCCTTGTTAGCTTAAGATGAAAAAAGCAAGAGAACCATAAATTGGGCTTTACAAATGTTGAACAAGATTAAAGCCCAATTGGAAGAGTTAGATTAGAAACTCTAGATGGAGATGAAGGACTTTGAATAAATTTTAAGTTTCATTGTTAAGTTCCCTTTTGCTTTGTTCCATGTACTTTGATCTTTCCAAAATAAAATTTTTCTCTTCATCCCATCAGTCTTTGTTCTTTCCTTCTTTGTAGATAGTCCTTCAATAGAGTTTATCTAACCATTCACATCTCTCACTTAAGGAAATGCAATTAAAAAGCCAAAAAACAAAAAAAAAAAAATCCATCATTTTTATTTGTTTTCTATAAAATAAAGCATTATCTTTCTCTCTTTAAAAAAAAAAAAAGAAAAGAAAAGTTACTAACGGGTAAAGAATTCTTCTAACTAGGTTCATATGGCTGATGACAGACTTGCCTCCCTAGAAAGGATGATGTAGCAAATGACCCAACAATAGTAAGTTTTGTTCCCAATGATCACCACTCTCTAGATATCCTAAGATCCAAACCTAAAAAGGAAACTCTCGAATTTGGAAGAAAAGGTAGCCACAATACAAAAGAGTATTATAGATCTAGAAATGGCAATGGGCCTCATGCTTAGAAGATTCCAACACCCGATGTTTAGTATTGATCAAATGTCAGTAAGCCTAAGTGATGAAGGAGGCCCAGTAAGGAAAAGGCTAAGGAGGAATGAGAAAAAAACAAACCCAAGGGACTTAGAGGGGACAATTCACTCAATTGAAGATATCAATCACCCAACTCTTTTATCATTTGAAAGTAGCAAGAGTTGTAGCTTATGAAGCCCCTAATCCGAATTACAAACCACGCAGCTTTGATCGAGAAGCAAGATGCGACTATCATATAAGTCAAAAGGGACACTCCATTGAAAAATGCTGGAGATTGAAAAACAAGATTCAAGACCTGATTGATGCAACAGTTATTCAACCAGAGCTACAACAAGACGTTCCCTCTTCAAGTCATGAGGATAGTCTAACTAAGTCACCTAAAGCTCCATTTCTTTTGAGCTTACCAATGCCTTATAATAAACTCACAAGTTGTTTTAAGTAATTGGGTGCTTGTTAAAATAGGGGGAAAGAAAGTTGTTTTCAATAAAGTTTGTAATAGCTAGAATAATACAATTGCCTTTTTCAATGGAATGATTACATTGTTATTAGAGAAAAGAACTTCTCCTTAAGGAATCGATAACTCACTTTTAAAAGGTTTAGAATGAAAAGAAACAAAAATTTTTTTCACACACTGACCTAAAACACTTTAAGGGTTAAGCAACATAAAGGTAAGGATACTTTAGACTCATTCCTTAAAGGAGGTCCAGTTTGAATGTGATACGTAGATTAAGATAAAATTAAGCATTCATTTCTCAAATCCTAAACATAATCATCTCTTGTTTACCCTGTTGGACCTACTTAAAGAATTTTTCAAATTTAAACCTTATCGAAAACCACCCCACAATTGGGCAATTCAGAGGTTAGGGCCATTGATAAGGTGAGAGGGATCAAAATTGGTTTGTACTTGCTTCAGTAACGTTAAGTTCAAAAGCAAATTTTATTTTTGATAAGTTATGTTTTTTTTGAAATAAGGAAGAGCCACATCCTTTTTAAACATCTTGAGCTTTTACTTACCTCACTCGAGCCCATACAATAGAAATCAATAAATTTAGGACTCTAAATTGCTTAAGAGGTAAAAACTTGGTAATGGAGACTTGGAGCCAAAAGAAAAGAAAGAAAAGCAAAAGAACAGTGGGGCAAAGTAATAACAAAATAGAAAAAGGAAAAGATAAGGAAAAGAGGTTAGAAAATTGGGCTCAAGTGTAAGTTTAGAGCCAAGAGAAAGCCATATCATATCGTAATAAGGGCAGTCAAATCAAAAGTTAAAGCCTAAATAGACCTAAAGACACAAAGCTCTGAATTACAGTTCGAGCTCAAAAACCTAAAATCTCTACATTGACTTTAAAGCCTCTCTCACACTTGGCCTTCCTACCCACAATATCACCCTTACACAAGTAAAAGCTCTTCAGATCTTTAAAGATAATTTATCTTTAATAAAAGTTGTTTTTAAAGTTGGGGCAAGTATATTTCTAATTTTTCCTATGGTCCTCGACTTGTACACTCGGGATTATTATTTCAAAATAGGCTTCTTTGTTAGTTCCTTTAGAAACTCGTAGACCAAAAGCCTAAATTCATAATGATAAACTGAAAAAGACCTAATGGATTAATCAAGGCATATCACATGCAAAATGGACTATAATTTTGGGACTGTAGTCAAGAGTATGATCTGGACTGAGAGTTTGCAAGGGAGTTCCCTTTGACTAAACTAGTCATGAGTTACCTTTTAAGGATGTTTAAAATCACAAGGCCCCACCAAGCAGCACAGCCTCCATGTTATGGGGAACATAAGAGGCCCCATGTGGTTATTAAGAAAGGGTTCTTTACCTGTTGGCAAATTAAAAAGAAAAAGAAAAAGAAAAAGAGAGAGAAAGTATCTTTATTACAAGTCCATGTCAGCTTAGGTAGCCAAGTTTTCAATCCATTCTAAAAAAAGAAAGGAAAAAAAAGGGTTAAGAGTCTAGCCTTTTCTCATTCTACCTAAAATAAAGGAAATTATCCCTAATGTCTTTTTCAACATAAGTGGTCTTCACAAAAAAGGGGTTTTTCTATAAATAGTTTCCTCAAAAGTCAGGTAGTGTTTTTGGACAAGTTTTTATCCTAACCAGTCCCGAATGGGCTATCCCACCTTCCATCTATTCAACTCTCTTCAAGGTGTTTAGTAAGCCCATAAATTACCTTTAACATGCCTATAGGGCCCTTCAATTCACCAAGTTCTTTTAATAAGCTCATGAAGCATTCATTAAACTTCTCTTAAGTGTGCTCATAGGGCCCTTCAATTCACCAAGTTCTTTTAATATGCCCATAGGGCACTTCTTTTTTAAGATCTTGTAACGAGTTCAAAGGATGCTTGATTTCTTTAAGTGTGCCAATTGGGCCCTTCTGTTTTTAAAGTTCCTCTTAATGAGCCTATACGGCACTCCTCTTCATCAGTTTCTTTTGGGCCAGCCTTCTAGACGCAATCTCAACTTAATCTCATTTCTAAGTATCTCTTAGGCGAGCCTGTAAGGCGCTTTCTCATCTACTAATTTTTCTTCATTCCAGCAAGATCATATGGCAATTCCCTTCATCATTTTCTTCTTAACAAGCCCTTAAGGCTATTCTCCTTCATAGTTTTTTCCCTTAAGTAAGCTTATAGGGCACTTCCCCTTTGTTCATAAAGTTTCTCTCAAGTAAACCAATAGAGTATCTCCCCTCAAGTCATCAAACCCATAGGGCACTTCCCTTCACCAAGTTTCTCTTAGCTAGCTCGTAAGGCAATTCCCTTCATCATCTTCTTAACAAGCCTTTAGGGCACTCTCCTTCCCAGTATTCCCTCAACAAATCCAGAAGGCTCAACATTCAGACTAATTTAGGGTTGTTAGTCCCTAAGAGACGCTCTTGCCTAAGTTAGTGAGCTTAGTAAAGTACGATCAGGTTTTAGATTGATCCCAGTTTGGGTTATTAGTCCCCAAAAGATGCTCTCACCTAGGTTAGTGAGCCTTGTGAGGTACAACTAAGTTTTTAGATTGATCCCATTTTAGGGTCGCTAATCCTCGAGAGACGCTCCCACCGAGGTTGGTGAGCTTAGTGAAGCACGACCAAGTTTTTAGATCGATCCTAGTTTAGGGTTGCTAGTCTTTGAGAGATACTCCTGCCTAAGTTAGTAAGCCTAGTAAAGCACGATCAGGTTTTTAGATTAATCCCAGTTTAGGATTGCTAATTCCCAAGAGATGCTCCCACCTACGTTAATGAGCCTAGTGAGGCATGACCAAGTTTTTAAATCTATCCCAATTTAGGATTGCTAGTCCCTGAGAGATGCTCCTGCGTAGGTTAATGAGCCTTGTGAAGCATGACTAGGTTTTTAGATCGATCCTACCTTAAGGTTGCTAGTCCCTAAGAAATGCTTCTGCCTTAGTTAGTAAGCCTTGTGAGGTACAGCTAAGTTTTAGATCGATCCCACATTAGGGTTGCTAATTCCCGAAAGATGCTCCCGCCTAGGTTAGTAAAGTACGATCAAGTTTTAGATCGATCCTAATTTAGGGTTGCTAGTTCCTGAGATATGCTCTTACCTAGGTTAGTGAGCCTTACGAAGCACGACTAGGTTTTAGATCAATCCCAGTTTAAGGTTGATAGTTCTCGGGAGATGCTTCCGTCTAGGTTAATGAGCCTTGTGAGGCACGATTAGATTTTAGATCGATCTTAGTCCTATAGAGATACTCCCACCTAAGTTAGTGAGCCTAGAAAGTCACAACCAGGTTTCATTTCTTTATCCAAATCAATTTTAAGATAGCTATAGTTATTTTAGAGTCATCTTAAGGGCAAAAATAGTATCTCTTTGTCTTTGTAGCAAATTTTTGTTCAAACTTCGCTACAAAGAAGAGCAGCTACAAACACTTAATTTTTGCCCCCTCTTTATTTTTATTTTATTATTTTTCTTTTCTCAATAGGCCTTAAAATTAAGAAAAACACAAAACAAAAAAGGAAATTAAATAAAACCCAAAAAATTAAGAAATTTAAAAAAATATATAAAAAAATCCAAAAATAAGAAAAAACACAAAAAATTTAAAATTTTAGAAAGAAACCCTAAAAAGATAAAAAGTTTAGAAAATAAGAAAATTTGGAAAAAAAAGTTAGAAAATTAAAAAAAATTATAGGAAAATTGAAAAAAAAAAAAGTAAGTAAAAGATTTTTAGAAAATAACATTTTATTATGACAGATTTTTATTTTTAATTTTTGTTTAGAAGTTAGACCATTGAATCTGAACTTAAGTTTAAATCTAACCCAAGCTAATTGAGTCCATATGTGCAATTTGATTACACATATAAAGAAGGCACAAGCTAACGGCCTAACGATTAAGCATATAGACATAGCAATAGGTTTGAGTGTGAGGTCTTGGGTTCGAATCTTAATAAATGCAGTGAGGCCCTTTTCTTATTTTTTGTTTTCTATCACATCAAAGACTGACACATGTTAGGATTTGATTACGCTACGTGTTATGATACGTAGTGACTCATGATTAGACGACATGCTGACTTGGCACCACGTATCAACTACGTAGTATGCCACGTCAACCGCTACGTGTTACGTAATGATACGTAGTATGCTGGGGTTGGTTGACATGATCGACGTAGCATCACACCAGCCCATTTTCCCCCTTCTTCTTTCCTTTTCCCTTCATCTTCCTCTCTTTCCCTCTATTCTTCGCGGATACCTCCCTTTTCCCTAGTTTTTCTCACGCGAAGACTAGCTGGTTAGCCCACTTTTTGATCATTTTTTACTCCCTTCAAGTTGCAATTTTGCCAAATTAATGGCAAAATTGCAAACTATGCATGGCCTACTAAGAATTAAGATCGAAAACACGTCCAAATTCAACCTTTGCGAGGATTAAATGAGTCTCAAAAATTCAGAAAAAAAAAAACTTAAATTTCGAAAATTGTCATTCATTTCGATTTTGACTTTCCTCGCTTACTAAGGTAACCTCATGTATAAAAGGAGCTTTAGCTTTAGGGAGTTTAGACAACGATACATAACCATTTACGAGCTTTTGAATCAATTCCTAAGCCCTTGCTCTCTCTCGTAACTACTTTCTCTCTTTAACCCTCTCTCTCTCTCTCCAGCTTACCATTACCCTCTCTAGCTCCGCTACTTTGTAAGCTCCTTAAAAACTAAATATGGCCTATTAAGAATTAAGATTGAAAGCACATCCAGATTTGACCTTTGCGAGGATTAAATGAGTCTTGAAAATTTGGAAAAAAAAAATTAAATTTCGAAAATTGTCATTCATTTCGATTTTGACTTTCCTCGCTTACTAGGGTAATCTTGTGTATAAAAGGAGCTTTAAGGAGTTTAGACAACGACACATAACCATTTACGAGCTTTTGAATCAATTCTCAAGCACCTTCTCTATCTTGCAACCACTTTCTCTCTCTAACCCTCTCTCTATCTCTGCAGCTTACCGCCACCCTAGCTAGCTCCACTGCCTCGTATGCTCCCTAACGCAACCCACCTCATCCTTCGTCATACCCCCTAGTAGCTCTACCAAGTTTGCCTCCACCCTAACCCTAATTGCCAAACCTCCTCTCCTCGAACCACAACCTCCAACAACCATTACCCCAAACTAACCATACGACCGAGCTCCTAGTGACTCTAAACCCCCAACCCAATCATCCAAGCACACCTAGAAAACACCACCCGACCGCCGTGTAAACCACTACCAACAGCCACTTCGCACCACCCTCAAAACCTCCTCCAACAACCATGGCACTTTGCATACCCTACCCCCCTCCCCCCCCTATCCCCAATAAGAAACACAAGAAACACCTCATACCCGCTTGTTTTGGTGGCTAAATCGTGCTGAATCAACCTAAGCAGCCATTGCTATTGAAGACAGTAGACCCGACCCAACCTGACAGAATCAGCCTAACCCAACCCAACCAACCCACCTAAAGTCCGACCCGCGTGCCCAATTCATCTGAAGTCTTTTTTGTTTATTTATTTTATTTATTTATATTCATATTTAGATGTTGATTTTGTTATTTTTTATTGTTTATGTCCAAATGTAAATGTAATCAAATAAAAAAAAAAGAAGAAAAACAAAAAGTAGAAAAAAAGAGAAGAAAAAAAAAAGCAAAAGAAAGAAAAAAAAAGAAAGTAGTCTATTTATTTATTTATTTTTATTTTAATAGAAATAGATAAAATAAGTAAATTAATTAATAAAATAAAAAATAAAAATAAAAATAAATAAGTAAATAGAAATAATAAAGATTATTATTTCTTTTTGTTAGTTAGAAAATTGATTTTTCAAAAATAAAATAAAAATAAATCAACCATTTTTCAAATTTGGATCATTTAGAATCTCCAAAAATAAAAACCAATTTGAGGCCCTTTAGGAAATTTTCTTAAATAAATCAAAATGAGTAAAAACGTAAACCTGTTTGTTTTAAAAACTAAAATCAACTCAACCTACTAAAGTTTTCATTAAAAAGAATTGTGTATATCTGATCTCGAATGACTGGTACATAGGTATCTACAGGACGACGATAAAAATTAAAAAAACTAATTTCCCTTTTTTCTTTAGTTTAGATTATTTTATTTATCCAATTAAAACAACCAATAATCAAGTTTTGTCTTTTAAAATTAAAAAGTGATTTTTAAGTTTAATTTTAATTTTGAAAAGTCAATCGTACCTGTAAGGGTTTAAAATTCCTAACTCTCAGATCCAGATTCTCTGGTTTCAAAAAATGTTTTGTAAAATTAGTTTTAATCGTTAGACTAATGGCTAAGTTATAACCAATTCACCCAATTAATTATAAGTTAACTATTTTTCCTGACTCTAGTCGGGTAGTGATTCCAAAGTTGTTTTTAAAACAAAAAAGAATAGTTTTCCTTAAACCCTAGTCAAAGATCGGTATTAAATGGGTAAGGTTTAGTATTAATCAGTTTAAAGAAGGCCTATTTTATAAAAAGAACTTGGAGGGTAAAAAACTAGGCTCGACATGAACCTAAATGATTATTATGAAATAGTGGATATTTAGTGGTAGTAGTAGAGCAAGGTTGAGAATGAATAGAAGAATGAGCATTAGGTAGAAAAGTAAGGACTGAATGAACAAAATCATGTAACCAAATAGGAGATTACCTATTTTTAGTGTACTTGAGAAGATTAACAGTGTTTAGATACTCAGGAACTATAACAAAGTTCGAAACACTAGATACAGAATCAAAATGTTGAGTGTCTAGATTTTGAAAAGAAGACATATCGGGAGGACAAGAACCGGTTTCAAACATCACAAAAGGTAACGCATCAAGAGAAACAGGGGAATCCGAAACTCATTGCATAGCATAATTGTCATTGTAAGGAAAAATATCCTCAAAGAGCTAGACATCTCTACTAATAAGGACTCGTTTAGATTCAATATCATAAAGTCAATATCCTTTGTGATTATTTGCGTAGCCAAGGAACATACACCTAATTCCTTTTGGGTCAAATTTGTCAAACTTGGGAGATAAATTAGCAACAAAACAAAGATAACCCATTACTCATAGATCATTGTAGGCAAGAGTTTTTTTTAACAAAATTTCATAGGGTGTCTTCCAATCTAATGCTGCCATTGGCATTTTATTAACAAGGAAAGTAGCTATGAGTATACACTCACTCCAAAAGGTTTTTAGTAAATTGGCATGATGTCAGAGTGCTCTTGAAGTTTCAAGTAAATGTTTATGTTTATGCTCTACTCGCTCGTTTTGTTGTGGAGTATATGGTATATTGTATTGATGTATAATACCTTAACTATGAAATAATTGCTCACAATCCTTAGAAATAAATTCCCTTCCATTATCAATTCAAAATGTCTTAGGAGTAACAAAAAATTGATTTCTAACATAACTAATGAATTTAGTCAATATAGAATGAGTTTGAGACTTATGAGCCATTAAAATGTCCAAGTGGCTCTCAAAAAATCATTAGTAATGGTCAAGAAATACCTTACACCAGTAATGGGTACAACATGATAGGGCCCCCAAACATCAACATGAAGAAGCTCAAAAATAAAAGTAGAGACATTTTGACTATCAAATAAGGGCAATCTGTAAAACTTTGCTCATTGACAAGCATTACAAAGAAACTTATTCAAGTCTAAACTCTTATAAATAGGAAATCATTTCATCTTAGAAATAAATGTATATCCCAACCTACTATGTATCAAATGAAGTGTGTTTATACTCTCTGTGTACAAGGCAGTATGACTAGAGCAACCAGACTTATTGAAACAAACAAAATGAGTTACAGAACTAAGAACATACAAACTACTTTATGCCTTTGCTGAAGCCATCATGGTATTTTTACTCAAGTCTTGAAATTTGCAAGATTTAGCATCAAATACTGCTTGCAATGAGTGTGAAGTTACAAGTTTTTGAACAAAAAGTAGGTTGTAAGCAATCTTAGGAATAAAAAGAACATGTGACAAAACAATTTGATCATTGAGTCGCACACTTTTAGCTAACTCAAATTTCTGACTATTTCCATCTAGTAACTATATATGAACTGGTTTATTTAATTGCACAAGGTTATCAAGAAGATGAGAATAAGGTGCCATATGATCAGAAGCTCCTGTATCATCTACCTAAAGAGCCATCCTATTACTAACTGCAAATAAAGCAACATGAGCGATTCAAAGTGTACCTATTTAATCTATTGTGGAATCTTCTTGTACTCTCATCATTCTATAAAGTTCGTGGCAAATATCATGAAAATTTTCTTTATCAAAACCCTTTGTCGATTGCACACCAGTATCAACTTTATCAACTATAGAAGTCTATGCATCAAGAGGAGTCTGCATAAAAGCATTGTTAGCATAAACTATAGACTTATTCTGTGCATTTAATTTTCACCTTTTGTAGCAATCAGGGTACCCAACAAGTTGAAAATAGGTTTCCATTAAATATCCCTTAAACCTATAATGTTTATATAATAGATTTCTCCTTTGTTCCTTCTTATCAACATAGCTTCTAGTAATATTTCCTAGATTAGTTGAAACTAAAGCAAAAGCTTCAACTTTTGAACCTATAGAGCTAGTCACCAATCTTTGTTTCTCCATCTGTCGCACTAGATAATATGCTCTACTCACCGACAGCATAGGATCCATTAACAAAAGTTGACTTCTAACAGCTTCAAATGAATCATTTAAACCCATTAGAAATTGTATTAGTCTATTATGAGAATCAAATTTGACAACCTTCTCCTTAAAAGCATACGTACATAATTCCAATTTACCACAATTGCACTTAGGAAATGGATGTAACTCTTACAATTCATCCCAATGTCTGTGAAGTTTGTNAAAAATAAATAAGTAAATAGAAAGAATAAAGATTATTATTTCTTTTTGTCACTTAGAAAATTGATTTTTCAAAAATAAAATAAAAATAAATCAACCATTTTTCAAATTTGGATCATTTAGAATCTCCAAAAATAAAAACCAATTTGAGGCCCTTTAGGAAATTTTCTTAAATAAATCAAAATGAGTAAAAACGTAAACCTGTTTGTTTTAAAAACTAAAATCAACTCAACCTACTAAAGTTTTCATTAAAAAGAATTGTGTATATCTGATCTCGAATGACTGGTACATAGGTATCTACAGGACGACGATAAAAATTAAAAAAACTAATTTCCCTTTTTTCTTTAGTTTAGATTATTTTATTTATCCAATTAAAACAACCAATAATCAAGTTTTGTCTTTTAAAATTAAAAAGTGATTTTTAAGTTTAATTTTAATTTTGAAAAGTCAATCGTACCTGTAAGGGTTTAAAATTCCTAACTCTCAGATCCAGATTCTCTGGTTTCAAAAAATGTTTTGTAAAATTAGTTTTAATCGTTAGACTAATGGCTAAGTTATAACCAATTCACCCAATTAATTATAAGTTAACTATTTTTCCTGACTCTAGTCGGGTAGTGATTCCAAAGTTGTTTTTAAAACAAAAAAGAATAGTTTTCCTTAAACCCTAGTCAAAGATCGGTATTAAATGGGTAAGGTTTAGTATTAATCAGTTTAAAGAAGGCCTATTTTATAAAAAGAACTTGGAGGGTAAAAAACTAGGCTCGACATGAACCTAAATGATTATTATGAAATAGTGGATATTTAGTGGTAGTAGTAGAGCAAGGTTGAGAATGAATAGAAGAATGAGCATTAGGTAGAAAAGTAAGGACTGAATGAACAAAATCATGTAACCAAATAGGAGATTACCTATTTTTAGTGTACTTGAGAAGATTAACAGTGTTTAGATACTCAGGAACTATAACAAAGTTCGAAACACTAGATACAGAATCAAAATGTTGAGTGTCTAGATTTTGAAAAGAAGACATATCGGGAGGACAAGAACCGGTTTCAAACATCACAAAAGGTAACGCATCAAGAGAAACAGGGGAATCCGAAACTCATTGCATAGCATAATTGTCATTGTAAGGAAAAATATCCTCAAAGAGCTAGACATCTCTACTAATAAGGACTCGTTTAGATTCAATATCATAAAGTCAATATCCTTTGTGATTATTTGCGTAGCCAAGGAACATACACCTAATTCCTTTTGGGTCAAATTTGTCAAACTTGGGAGATAAATTAGCAACAAAACAAAGATAACCCATTACTCATAGATCATTGTAGGCAAGAGTTTTTTTTAACAAAATTTCATAGGGTGTCTTCCAATCTAATGCTGCCATTGGCATTTTATTAACAAGGAAAGTAGCTATGAGTATACACTCACTCCAAAAGGTTTTTAGTAAATTGGCATGATGTCAGAGTGCTCTTGAAGTTTCAAGTAAATGTTTATGTTTATGCTCTACTCGCTCGTTTTGTTGTGGAGTATATGGTATATTGTATTGATGTATAATACCTTAACTATGAAATAATTGCTCACAATCCTTAGAAATAAATTCCCTTCCATTATCAATTCAAAATGTCTTAGGAGTAACAAAAAATTGATTTCTAACATAACTAATGAATTTAGTCAATATAGAATGAGTTTGAGACTTATGAGCCATTAAAATGTCCAAGTGGCTCTCAAAAAATCATTAGTAATGGTCAAGAAATACCTTACACCAGTAATGGGTACAACATGATAGGGCCCCCAAACATCAACATGAAGAAGCTCAAAAATAAAAGTAGAGACATTTTGACTATCAAATAAGGGCAATCTGTAAAACTTTGCTCATTGACAAGCATTACAAAGAAACTTATTCAAGTCTAAACTCTTATAAATAGGAAATCATTTCATCTTAGAAATAAATGTATATCCCAACCTACTATGTATCAAATGAAGTGTGTTTATACTCTCTGTGTACAAGGCAGTATGACTAGAGCAACCAGACTTATTGAAACAAACAAAATGAGTTACAGAACTAAGAACATACAAACTACTTTATGCCTTTGCTGAAGCCATCATGGTATTTTTACTCAAGTCTTGAAATTTGCAAGATTTAGCATCAAATACTGCTTGCAATGAGTGTGAAGTTACAAGTTTTTGAACAAAAAGTAGGTTGTAAGCAATCTTAGGAATAAAAAGAACATGTGACAAAACAATTTGATCATTGAGTCGCACACTTTTAGCTAACTCAAATTTCTGACTATTTCCATCTAGTAACTATATATGAACTGGTTTATTTAATTGCACAAGGTTATCAAGAAGATGAGAATAAGGTGCCATATGATCAGAAGCTCCTGTATCATCTACCTAAAGAGCCATCCTATTACTAACTGCAAATAAAGCAACATGAGCGATTCAAAGTGTACCTATTTAATCTATTGTGGAATCTTCTTGTACTCTCATCATTCTATAAAGTTCGTGGCAAATATCATGAAAATTTTCTTTATCAAAACCCTTTGTCGATTGCACACCAGTATCAACTTTATCAACTATAGAAGTCTATGCATCAAGAGGAGTCTGCATAAAAGCATTGTTAGCATAAACTATAGACTTATTCTGTGCATTTAATTTTCACCTTTTGTAGCAATCAGGGTACCCAACAAGTTGAAAATAGGTTTCCATTAAATATCCCTTAAACCTATAATGTTTATATAATAGATTTCTCCTTTGTTCCTTCTTATCAACATAGCTTCTAGTAATATTTCCTAGATTAGTTGAAACTAAAGCAAAAGCTTCAACTTTTGAACCTATAGAGCTAGTCACCAATCTTTGTTTCTCCATCTGTCGCACTAGATAATATGCTCTACTCACCGACAGCATAGGATCCATTAACAAAAGTTGACTTCTAACAGCTTCAAATGAATCATTTAAACCCATTAGAAATTGTATTAGTCTATTATGAGAATCAAATTTGACAACCTTCTCCTTAAAAGCATACGTACATAATTCCAATTTACCACAATTGCACTTAGGAAATGGATGTAACTCTTACAATTCATCCCAATGTCTGTGAAGTTTGTTGTAATAGACACCAACTGATTGATTATGCTACCTAAGGTTTACTATCTCATGCTATATTTAGAAGATTAATGGACCATTGGCAACACCATATTACTCCTTGATTTCCTCCCAAAGCTCAAAGGCAAATTTCATGTAAAGAAAATTTTGAGCTAAATCATTCATCATAGAATTAAGCAACCAGCATCAAACCATGTAATCACATCGATTCCATTTAATTTTATCATTCGTATTTTCTTCTAGCTTAGGAATAGATCCATCCACAAATCCAATCTTCATCTTAGCTCCTAACCTTAACCTAATCGACTTACTCTATGAAATATAATTAGAGCCATTAAAAATAATGCTTCCTATAGTCATACCTAGGCTATTCAATCCAAACAAGTAGAAAGGATTAGTAAACCCTAATTCTTGTTGATTATTCATCTTCGTCAAATTCAAAGAAAAGTGAGAAACAAACAGATATCAACCACTATAGGAGAATTGTGCAATCAAGAATACCTAGATTGACCCGCTATGATACCTTAAAGGAATTGCTGATATTAGATTTGTTTCTTAATGATAGTAACAAACAGAACGGGATGAATGAAAGAAGTCATGTAGTAGAAAAATGAATATGAGTTCAACTGTATAAGTCCCCCCTGTTACTACTAGTCTTCAGTATTTATACAAGGCTTGTAACTGTAAAAGAAATAGAAATAACAACTATTTATACTTAGCAATAACTAATTAACCAACAAAGGAAACACGTGTCAAATATATTTGCTGTACAATCCTTCACAAGTCCGAGGACCTCTACAAGCTCTTTTCCCCTTTCTTTCTCGAACAAACAATAGCTACTAACATAATCAATTAGCTCTAATATCCCTAAAGGGCTACCCTTCATTTGTTTTCTTAGGTATCTGGATGTATGGGACATTAGGATTCTTGTTTGTTGAGGTCTATAAGTAGGTAGCGAATTCATGGGCTTGTAGTTGTAGAATAGTTGGTTTAAGTTTAATGTGCTCAACGTGAAAAGAATGAAGGTCAATTGTTGATGAGGATGTTTTGATAAAGTATTTTTGAAGGAATTTACTAAAAAGAGATTTGAAAATTCATAACGCAACAAATAAGATTTAGTTAACACAAAGTGTTTGCACTATACGTGAAAACCTTATAAGAAGAATGCTCTTATATAAAAAGAAAATCAAGGCAATATTGATAAATGGAGTCAGCCCAACGAGATCATTAATGTAAACTTAGTGTACAAATTCAACTCAACTAAATCAATAAATCTTGCAAATTGAATCAAAGAGACAAATCAACTCAAATGAGACAACTTAAAGAAGATTTAATTCAGTATTACTTTAAGGGTAATGTACAGCTTAGTTTAGCTAAGGCATGACACACGATTAAGAGATGTTATGACCTCGAGTACTAAGCTAATTTTTGCATGAATCTAGTGGCGACACAGCAATTCAATAGTGCACACACACCAGAGTCAACTGAAAGGCTCATTTGATGCCTAAATCCCTTTGACTATGTCCCAATGACTTCGGTTGGAGGCAAAATATAGAGAGCTAAATTTAAATTTTAGCTTTAAGCCCATTAATTAATTGGGTTTGACTCTTTGGGCTAAGATGATGGGGCCTAAGAGTCAAGTCCAAATATTTGGAATGATCAAGGAAGTTTTGGTATGGTAGGCTAGGAGTAGAGTTTGTTGGATCGACTCAAACCTTTTGTCAACATAAGCTCATACCAAGAATAAGGCTTTCATTGGGGTTGAATCCAAAGAAGCCCATAAGGGATCCATTAAGAGAAGGGATTGATCTTAGCCATTGATCAATATCATGATTCTATGGATGAGATCAATGACCAACTCTTATAAATATCAATTTCACTTCTTATTTAGACAAGAGAGATCTTAGTACAAACGTCATTACTCTACCAAAATCCTGCCTCGAAAGATCAAACACTTGAATATTTCAAGAACATCACCTCATTCTCTATTGACTATAGAGTTTGATGTCTCTTAACTCCTCCACCTGTCTCCACAAGTGTTAGAACATTGTTGAGATCGTCTACTCCTCCTCCCTATACTTCTCTCTTGATCATCCCATACATATGATTGAAGTCATTCCCCAGTCACGTGTAACACAGCTTGGCATATGGCATGCACGTGATCATTGCACCCATACCCTCATACCCACAACTCCTCTATTCAGCAACTTTAACAACCCAAAATCTACCACTTTTGGCCAGTAATCAAGTCTAAGAGTATGTCACAAGGCTTCACATCACAATAGAGTACCCACTTCAAGCACTCCTAGTGTAGATAGGCAAGCCCTTTTGTCGATCCTAGTGCAATATCAAACCTCTTGTCCCAATCAAGCTCTAGAGAGGAAATATTTTCTACAAGTGAACCGTGCTCCATGTATTCATACATTGGAAGCCTGTACTTCCCTTTTGTACAATAGCCCCACATTTCAATTAAATTCATGATTAAGCTTTCCAATTGAGCTCACCTCTGCTAGAAATTCTTCTTCCCCTCCGCTTGCCTCATTGAGCCTCTTGACGGCCACAATTTTTCCTTTGGGTAGTTCATCTTTGTACATAGATCCTGTGGCTCCTCTTGCAATTTCCTTGCTAAAATCTTTTGTGGCCGCTTTTAGCTCACTATATGTATAACTCCTGAATCTTGTTACTGCAAGGTGGTAACCTTGTTTAGCATTAATCTTGTCAAGTCTTGTCCAAATTAAGGAACAAAACACGACAACTCCTGCAATGATCTCCAACCCTGCTAATGCCAGGGAAAATATGACCATAGCTTTTATTACTCTATTCTCATCCCGTTTTGTTTAAGTCCTAGTTAGGTTGATATCGTGTATCGAGCAACGTAAATTGGATTCTTATAGATTCTTTGCCTCTGTTTGGTAGTAACTGAAATTGTGATCCTTCGGCAATTTCAAATAGATGTTTCCTACATCAGATGAGCCATGACCATTCAATAACTGAACTTTTGGATAACAATTAAATTTATCACTTGCGTTGTCAAATTTGTATTGAAAACCACTACAACTGTACATATCAACGCATCGCTTCTTGCACTCTGCAAAAGTTGTATTTGGATAGAACCCTTTTTCATATCCATAAAAGACGGTATGAGGAAGCCAAATGAAGTCAACACCAGCATTTTCATCATCACAAAAGCTCTTGAATTGGGTTTGCACCCTTGAGTCCACTCAGCGAGGCTTCTCCTCTCTTACCCGGGCAAACAAGAGCAACTTCTTCCAGAAAAAGGATCGTAAATGCATAGACTATTAGGTCCACAAATGCCATGAACTTCACAAGGCCTGGAAATTAATTGCCAAGTAACCCTCCATCCTTTTTGTTCCGCAGATCGGCTATACAAACGAACGTTACCATCTAAATCGACTCTCAACATTCTCTGGATCACAACACCGAAGTTGGCTGAGAGAAACTTCAAGTTATCGGAAGATGTAAAGTTGCCACAGATATCAAGGACTGCCAATCTACTATCATTGTAAGGTGTTCTTCCAACTTCCCAGGGAAGTGAGGATGGATCGGGCCAATAAATGCTCGAGACTTCAGATCCAGTAAAAAGAAGACGGAGAACATTATCATCGTGGAAATAAAGCTTGTAGTAGCCAGATGAATAGTTTCCTCGGCTTTTGGCTGAGATGAGAGTAGTGTCTCTTGTCAGTACTTGCTGTGGAAGAAGTGTATCGGTTGGTGATTCAAAGCTTTGCCATAAAATCCTTCCTTCAAGAGTTTTGAGGATTAGATTTCCATTGTTTTTGAGCTTTAATTCCACTGATGTTTCAATCATTGAAGCCGCGTTTGTGGACCAAACCATTGAACTTGCACACCTAGCGTCCATTAGCACCACATCACCATGCTTTGTTAAGTTAGGTTTGGAGTGCTTTCCGTTCACGGGTTCATCGCGGTTCGCCATCCACACAACGGTATAGCCTTTGAGGCTACAAGAGGGTTTGCTGAACCAAATGGCTAAGGAGTAAGCATTATTTCCTACCGGGTAAAACCCCGCGGTGAATTCACCATTTTCTGATATCAAAACATCATCTGCGTTCTCCACAGAAACAGAAATGCCCTGCTTCATGCTTCCATATTTTGAAGAGGAAAATGGTATGCATAAGAACATTAATGATAGAAGCAATAATAAGAAGAAATGGTTTCTCATAGCAATCATTAGAGGTGTTTTATATGGCTGTTGTGTGTTTGATGACTTCATGAGTAGACGGTAGTCTATTTATATACCAGAAAGACCACCTTAAGTCGATGGCTAACTAACTAGAGAGGACCAAATACTTTTCTAAGATACGAGGTTTATCACTAATTAGTTCCTCTTTGACTTCAAGGAACATTTTTTGTTGATATGCACTTTTTAGCAGCATAATGTTTGTTGCATCTTTTGGCTGAAATTGATAGTGTAACACGTGTGCTGCTGTGGTGTATATACAAGGCCCAATTGTGATTCATTTATTTGTCCAGATATCTAAATATTATTGGCCAATTTTTGTAGTTAGTTAGATTGTTAGTTTGTTAGATCGACTAAGTTGTATATGTATCTAAGAGGATCATTTCAGTAACAACTTCTTATTTTCACAAACACATATTGTATTCTTTCCTTCATCCACTATAAGCACAATTATGAAATCCATTGCGTGATCTAGCTTCATCGCTACGAGCTATGATTCTTTAGTAATTCTACATGGTATCAAAGCGTGTTATGGGGTGTCTTTGCTATGTTGTACAATAACCTAGATCAAGTGATAAAATGGATACTAGAGGTATATGTTGTATTTTTCTTGGTTATGCAGTTGGTTACAAAGCCTATTGGGTCTATGCTCTTGACACTAAGAAGATTTTGTTTAGCAAAGGTACTGTTTTCTTTGAAGATGTGTTTCCTTTTGCTGCCGATTTTAGTGCCTTATCTAATTCTTCTTCTTGTGCAAATTCCCTTCAATCTCACTCTTCTTTCCCTCATGTTCTTCTTCATTTTGATACTAATAATTCTCATCCTCAAACTATTTCTAATAATTCTAATCTCCTATTTTTCCTTATGCTGCTGATAGTACACTTGAGTCTTCTATTCCTGAATAAATCTCCTCTCTTGATGCTATATGCGGATCTTCTTGCCCTTCTAAACCACCATAGTGGCTCCAAGACCATGTCACCAATATTGCTTACACTTCTAACCAGTTACCTTCATCTTCTTTCCCATATTCCTTTTCTACTACCTATTTTTCTCACTTCCCTCCTAATTACGTTAGATCTTTGGCCCTACTATTAACTACTAAAGAACCATCATGTTATTCTCAAGCTGCTAAACTTAATGATTGGGTTATCGCAATGAATAAAGAATTAGAAGCCTTAAAGCTTAATCATACTTGGGACCTCACTACTTTACCTTAAGGCAAGAAAGCTATCAGATGTAAATGGGTTTACAAAACTAAATATAAACCTAATGGCAATGTTAAACATTACAAAGCTTGGTTAGTTGCCAAGGGTTGTAATCACGTTCAAGGAATAGATTATCAAGGAACTTTTTCTCTTGTTGCAAAGATAGGGACTGTTAAGATTTTGCTTGCTATTGCAACTGTTTGTAGATGGCCTTTATTTCAATTAGACATTAACATGCCATCTTAGATGGTTTCGTTGATGAGGAAATTTATATGCTCCTCAAGGCTATATTAAGGCTCTACCAGGTCAGGTTTACAAGCTTAAGAGGTCCCTTTATGGATTAAAGTAGGTCTCTCATCAATGGAATGTTGAAATTAGTCCATTCTTGTTGAAGCTTGATTTTACTCACTCTAAAAATGACTATTCCTTGTTTGTGAGACATACTCAGGATGATTTCACTATTATTTTATTATATGTTAATGATCTTGTCAGGGGAACTAATGTTGCAACTA
This sequence comes from Lumnitzera littorea, assembly GCA_024138015.1. Lineage (NCBI taxonomy): Eukaryota > Viridiplantae > Streptophyta > Magnoliopsida > Myrtales > Combretaceae > Lumnitzera > Lumnitzera littorea. The sequence continues at coordinate 135,067,179 of JAMXBB010000001.1, read as the reverse complement.
TACAACATGTCAAGAGTTGTTTACATGATGCTTTTATGATCAAGGATCTTGGTGAAGCACCTTTGTTCTTGGGCTTGGAATTGTGTCGCACGACTCAAGGCCTCCTAGTTAATCAACACAAGTTTATTATTAACATCCTTCAAGATACTGGGATGGTAGGTTGCAAACCAGCTTTTGTTCTTTTGTCGACTAGTCTCAATTTGTTCTCTACTGATTCTCCTCTACAGGAAGTGTTAGGATTTATAGATAAAAAATAACACAGCAAAAAAAAAAAAAAAAAAAAAAACTACAAAACCTATCTTAGGATCCATATGTGATATGCAATAAAATATATATCAATAAAATTATAAAACTACCTTTTCCCTTATGAGAAGTACCGTCTCCTCTAAGGATTGGAGTTCAATTGAAATCTGAATTTGATTTATTGTTTCAAAATATGTTTACCACAAGGACTCTAAACGTAATCCCTCTATCAATATTTATACATACGTTAATAAGAACAAATTCTAATCCTTTTGATTGCTAGATAATTGGGATTAGAATTAGAAAAACAAGGAAGAAAAAATTATATATCTCTCTCTTGCCTTTTCTCAAGGTGTTTCTCCAAAAAGAAAATTATCATTTCTCCTACTCTTGTTTCTTTTTTAAACATTAACTAAAATTAATGAAAAAGACCTTTCATTCTATGGTACAACTTTTCAATTGCCACAGATGACCTTTTAATTCCCATGAACTTTTTCATTGCAATTGAATATGAAATTAATAAATTCCATATCCTTTCAATTGTTATGAACTTTTCAATAGCAATTAAACATGGAATTAATAAATTCCATCTATTTATACACGAAAAGGTAATAATAAAATACATAATCTTTAAAAGGTACTTAATCACAAATATATACTATGTGATAAAATAAATTGCTTCCAATTTATTATTTTAGATCAATTTATTCTAGTTCTAAAATAAATATTGATAAATTTTAGTATCCACTAAAATTTCTTGTCAAAACTTTGTTCCCATTAATTGTACTATAGTGTGCAACCTTCTAGGTCTCTATATACGAAAAAAATGTATAAACATAAACTAAGGTAACCATTTAGCAACAGTTATTGGTCATCCAACGTAATAGAAAAAGTGTGAACGAAAAATTACTATGAACCGATTACTATGTAATTGAATCTCTTCATCAAATGATATCCTAATTAAACCATTGCATGTTATGTCATCAACGTTTAATCATTTTACTTGGTTTCTAAGAAAAAATAGACTATATAATACTTGCTATGGCCATGGGCTTTATAAGTCACTATTATCTTAATTAAGCAGCCTTGGATATCAACTCCCTAATCCAAGAGAGTAATGAATTTTATCTTAACTTATTATTGTCCTTTCTATATTTCATACTATACTCAATAATCGTATTATTTACAATCCAAATAAAGATTACGTTTAACGGTATTAAAGCACAGCATTTCATAAATAGAATACATGAAGGTCTCAAGTCTATGGATTATTTACACTCGTTCATTTAGAGGAGGGACCAATGACATTAAATATATAGTATCCTCTATTAGCAAGTTGTGTCCAATGTACTCATTTAACTTTGAGCACCCACTTGTATGACTTGAATATCTTTCCTTCAATCAAGTGAGAATGATTTTAGTTACATAACGTGTTGGTCTAAATATCTATGTCCTCTCTAGATATTTATCCAACCAAGGACAACTTTTAGATAATACAATGTAATGGAATCTCATTGATAATACACATTTATTATAATTCCATACATACTCTAATTATTTATGAGACTTTATTGTAAAATATATACCAGCAAAAAAGTATATAAATACAATAAATACTTGCCTTTTATAAATAATATCCATAAATACATAAAAAAATATCTTAGCACATTGTACTCAAATTACAACAGCAAGGTCCTTTGCCTTACAAACATCTGATGGGTCTTCTACTTTAACTTACCCTTACGAGACCAAACTTAGCTTATGTTGTTCATCACTTAAGCTAACTTTTATCTTCTCAACACCAACGTCATATGACTGTTGCTATCCATGTGTTGCAGTATCTTAAAGCTCATCCTTCTCTAGGTCTTTTTTATTCCTCTGTTTCTGATTTTTCCCTTTCATGTTTTTGTGACATGAATTAGGTAGCTTCGTTAGTTGATAGGAAATCCTTATCTAACTTTTGTGTATTCCCTAGTTCTTCTCTTATTTCTTAGAAAACCAAGAAACAAACTATGGCTAGCACTTCGAGTACTGAAGCTGAATACAGGAGTATGAGCTCTTCTACTAAAGAATTACTTTGGATCAGTTACATCTTACATGATCTTAATGCTGATGTTTCATTGCCTATTGACCTTCATTGTGACAATACGTCTACACTTCAGATTGCTGCTAACCCCCGTTTTCTTAGTCGCACAAAATACATTATTGTTGAGGTACATTTCTTGCGTGATCACCTTGCTACCAGTTTCTTGCACACTATTTTTGTTCCTTCTTCTCAATAGTTGGGAGATTTCTCTACTAAAGCTGTTCTTGCTCATAAGATTACCAAATTTTCTCTCAAGATGAGCCTTCATTCAACACTACCTTCAGGGGTGGGGGTGGGTAGCGGCCGCGGGGGTGTGTTAGTGTAACACATGTATTGCTATGGTGTATATACTAGGCGATCCAATTGTCATTTATTTATTGGTCCAAATGTCTAAATATTATTGGCCAGTTGTTGTAGTTAATTAGATTGTTAGTTTGTTAGATGGAATGAGTTGTATATATATCTGATAAGATCATTTCAGTATCAACTTTTCATTTACACAAACACATACTATATTCTTTCCTTCATCCATTTTAAGCATGATTATGATATCCATTGTATGATCTAGCTTCATTGTTATGAGCTATGATTCTTCAATAATTCCATAAATATACAAATTATCTTGGTTCATCTTAACTAGTTGATTATAAAAAGGATTTAAGGGCGGTTTATCAATGAAATGCAAATATATCTTTTATACTTTCAAAAATATTTTTGTTCTCACTAACTTTTGAAAAATATGCATATTTTTCTCAAATGATCACTAAAATCTCAATATGTAACCATTTACATGATAATTTAATGATGATCAAAAGAATAGTTACCAAAATCACAAATTTACTCATGCAATTCTATGAGTTTATAATTTTAAGAGGTTTTTCCAAGTTAACTCGTATATAAAATCTTTCTCTTGTAAAAACTTTTGTTTTTAACCAATTTCACTTGTCAAACTCTGTAAGAACTCACTTTTTAACCGACTTTACCGATGCTATATATATAAGTAGAATGGGCCAAATATACATATATATATATATATATATAACTAGGTTTCTATAATCCATTAAATCATATTCCTATACTATTCCAATTTTTTTCCTCTTTCTTTCTCTCTCTCCCTCCTAATTCTTTCTTTGATATTCACAACCGTCATATAAGTTCTAACTCCAATAGAAAAGTTTATATGAAAAATTATATATTTAAGTTTATACCGTTAATAATGTAAAATGAGTTGAAACATTTGGTTTTCTTCAATTCATTAATTTTTTTAGATAAAATAATTGAAAAAAATTAGTTCTAACTATGTTTATCCTTATTTTGTGAATGTTAAATCATAGATTAAGAACTTTTTATGGAAAAGGAACCTAATTTATTCATTTTTTTATTTTCATCATATATTTCAAATTTTTTTTTATAACTATTATAAGTATATTTATAGTTTTTTAAAAGTTATTTTATGTAAATTTAAAACTTATGTTTATACGTTTGGATTTTACATTTTGATTCTACAGACCCTTTAAGTATTCTAAGTAGAATCGTGACTTTGATAATCTTGATTAGAAGTTTATCTATATATTTTTAGAAGTTAAAAAAAGATGACAATACACATTAAAGATTTAGCTATAATTTTTAGTGTTTTTTTACTATATGTACATGTATTTATATATATATATATATATGTAAAGACAGTATTATTAATCTAACAAATTCATCGTACACTTTTAATATTAATTTAAGTAGATAATATTAGTAGTATTATTAATTTGATAATATAATTTAGCTATAATATATTAGTGTTGCCTTGGAAAGATAAAATTACAATGAGATATTACATTAGTAATATATAACATTGACGGATTGGCATTTATAATAATTTACACCCTAGTAATGTTGTCTTTGTATCATGCTTTATACCCAATCACAATTATACAGATGATGCAAATGAATGGGCAAATAAGAAGACACAAGTCAGAAAGTTAATGGATAACTAAGGTGATGNTTTTAGTGTTTTTTTACTATATGTACATGTATTTATATATATATATATATATGTAAAGACAGTATTATTAATCTAACAAATTCATCGTACACTTTTAATATTAATTTAAGTAGATAATATTAGTAGTATTATTAATTTGATAATATAATTTAGCTATAATATATTAGTGTTGCCTTGGAAAGATAAAATTACAATGAGATATTACATTAGTAATATATAACATTGACGGATTGGCATTTATAATAATTTACACCCTAGTAATGTTGTCTTTGTATCATGCTTTATACCCAATCACAATTATACAGATGATGCAAATGAATGGGCAAATAAGAAGACACAAGTCAGAAAGTTAATGGATAACTAAGGTGATGAGACTAATAAGAATACATAAGTTAAAGAGTTTGAAAAAAGAAGCAAGTTGTCATAAGAACCAAACATTGAAATGTATCGAAGTTCACGAAAGGACGTCGTTTCCTTAATGAAAATGTAACTTAAACTTTATATAAAAAAAATGATTCAATAAATATTATACGTCATGTATTATACATATATAGTATGTAAATATCAATAAGGTATTGTCATATATGGTGAGTGAAAATCATAGAAGGGTGATAATTGTTTTGAAAATTATCTATACAATTATTATATGTGTCAATGCTTATTAATATATACACATCACATATGTTGTGTAGCTACAGGTTCTGCTACAAGTTCCACTACAGGAGGCTATTCCTCAACTCTGGGAGCATCCTGCTCACTTGTAATCAAGGAATTAAGTAGCTGAGAAGCTTGTGTAACATATTGTTGCATCAAATTGAAGGGACCCACAATAGTCTCCCTTTGTTGCATAATAGCGAAAGTAGCAAAAACAGGTACACGTTGGGCAAATATTGCTCTAAGCTCATTCAAACTCTAATTAGTTTGTTACAGCTCTAATGCTAGTTACATATTATCGAGAACAACTTTTTGAGTATCATCTCCTTGATTCGTACCTCCTATTAGAGGTAGATTTTGATTATTGATAATGGCAGGACCATCGTGTTCTTGATCATTGTCATTCATAAGATCAGTAGGCCTTCTTAGCATAAGTACCATGACATAAATATCAAATCTCTCCTTTCTAGTAGAGTTGCCAAGAAAATGTATAGGTTGATTCAAAATGGAAGAGGTCACATTCATGCTACATGTCAGATTGTACTATACATGACTAAGAAAGTGATTTGACTTGTACGTATGGGTTAATCAAGCGAATTAGGATAAGGAGGTAGAGTAGGCATTCTTAGTAGGCTTTAACATATAAGATGACATGTAAATGAGCGCGATGGCATCGAATTCCACAATGGATGAAGAATAGGGCAGTATTTTTATGGTGTTTAAGTGTTTGATCTTTTGTGATGAGAATCCGATAAAGTAACAACATTCGTACCAATTCTCTCTCGTTTAAATGAAGATGTGAATGGGCTATTCATAAGGAATATTAATTGATCCTATCCGTCAGATCATGATGGTGATCAATGGTTAAAATTGAGGACTTTTATTAATGGATATCAAGTGAGTTATTTTCATAGGTTTAAGCCCAAATAAAGACTATTTATTAATTTAATGTGAACCAAATCAAGAAAGATTGGATCTGGTGGACTAATCTAATGAATCTTACTTGAAGCCTATTATGCTAAATCTCTCTTGATCATCCTAAGTTCTTATGAGCTTAATTCTCTAGGCCCTATCACCCTAATCCAAAGAGTCAAATTCATTTCGTTATTAGGCTTAAAGTTCAAATTCAAATTTAGCCCTCTACACTACCCATACAATTATAATACGTGTCAATGCCTATTGATATAAACATATCACGTATGCATAACACGTAATGTGTAATATGCATTAAATCTTTTTTTATTATATATATATATTGTGTAAATACTAATAATATATTGATACATATATCTATGTAAATCACGTGTGATAATTAATTTAATAACTATTTATTTCATTAATATTCATGTCAATATCTAATTAATATTTATATGTTATGTATTATTTATACGTGATATATAATATTTATTGAGTTTTTTTTCTTAGTTTAGGGTAGTATGTAAAATCCTTCTTTCATATTTTTATTTTTAAATTTAATTTAGCATGTTTTGACGTTATGCCTACGTCACTCATACACACCTCGACTGTTGGAAATCTGATAATCTACAATGGTGCCATTTCATTATTATATTCAAATAAAAGATTGAAAAAGTTAGAATAGGATAAGCCCAATTCTTTTGGAGTCAACCACCCTCTACACTAGCTATCTGGCTTCTCTCTAAGCCAACTTATAAACAAAAAAGATATCCTTAATCTCTCTTACAATCTTATGCAACTAACTTTTACAAATTAGTCAAATATACGAGGAATAGAACAAAAAAAATTCTCTGAACAAATTTAGTACAAAGAACAGAACAGTAAGACGTGAAAACTTTAATGCAAGTAGTCTCTGGGGGAGTCGTCGAGGTAGTCCTTTTTAAGTGCGTGTAGGCTCTTTTTTTCTTTAGTGATAGTAGAATGCGCAATATATAACAGATCTCGCTTCTTCATTCTGAATTTGTGTAGTTTATATCCTTCTTTGTAATAATAGCTCGAGGAGAACGAATAGGCAAATGATTGAGATTTGAAGTTTATCTCATATTTGAAATTAAAAATTCGTCCAAAATCTTTTCCCTATTTTTTTTTTCCTTACTAATATGTACCTAAAAGCCTAAAATATCTTGTCAAAGTTATATATATATATATATATATCCCATTTTATTTGGAACAAAAATGCTTTATAAATCTCCTCCAAATCTTTCAATTCAAATTAAAAAAAAAAGGTCTAAAAAAAAATTCTACACCATATTTTTATCCCTTATCATCTCATATTTACTTTTGAAAAACAATCTCAAATATTTCACTAAAGATATTCCATCGAAATAGCTAGTATGATCCATATCTTGTATCTTCCTCTCTCTCTCTCTATATATATATATTTGAATTTAAATCCTAGATATTTCTGAAAATCAGCTAAGCATTATAACTTATTGAAGGAGGTTTCTACTATAATGCTAGTAATATAGTAATAATGCGTTATGATAATATTAACCAGTTTAAATAATTAATTTAGTAAAACTTAGTTTACACTATCCTTAATTAAAATGTGTTGTGGAAAATAATAACCGAGTCCTCCATGCCCACGTGTCAAAAACTTGGAAGAAGACCGATCTTCACGCCCAATTTACATAAACGGATTTAGATAACGACCGGGTTGGCATGAATTTAACCCCATGCTTTAGAAAAATCAGCCCGATAACTGAATAAAAATGCTTGCCGCCATGTCATAACAACCTGCTAATTGAATAACTGCCACGTTAATGATTTTACCCAAGCTGCTGAAATGTGGATAAATCTGCTTGTAACACATGTAGATGAAACTCCCTAGTGTAATTATTCACAAACCGCATCTTATCACTTACATGAGCTGTTATTTAACTCGTTGATTTCTTAAATAACCATCAGTTGCTGTACTTGAACAAAATATATAAACCATACACTTCACTTCAATAAATTTTTAAAAATTTATTTCATCTCAATATTTTAATTTCCACATAAATAATTCAAACTTTACTAGAATGGAATTGAATATATTTCCTAAATATATTTCATTTGTCCAAACTTATATCTTCATATATTTTTAATCTATCCAATTTATATATTCTAGGTCACACTGTTTGAGCTAAGGAAAAGGAAAAAAAATACAAAAATGTAGCATTTGAAAAAATAATCTTAAAAATACGCACTTAAACTTGTCTCTTGAAGAGGTGAGTTTAGTACTTGAAGAGGTGAGTTCAATTTGTACTAAACTCACCTCTTCAAGAGCCAATTTCAGTACAAATTATTTCAATACACTCACATTTTATATTTTTATCTACTCCTCCAGTTTAAATTTAGTCAAGCCTATATGCAATTATAATTTAAAATTGCATTATCTTAAATTTAGTAGAGCCCATGTAGGATTTTAGTTATAAAGGTATTTGAGACGTGATGTTTAGTAGACAATTAATTTTTTTTAGTCAACCAATGGAATTATATCCGGTTATTTATTTGTGAAATGTTTGGTTATGTCTAAGTTTAGCACTACACAAATATGTGTTTTGAATCGATATCGAAAACTGTATATAGATTTAAATTATGAAGAAATGAAACAATTGAACGGAACGTAAGTAAATTGTCATAATAGCTAAATGGTATTTCAAAAGTAAAGAAAATAAATTAGAAGCAAAATATACAAAGCTAATAACGTCGATGTCATCGTCGAGGCAATGGACAAGCATCCTGAGGTTTTGCATTGTCATGTAGCTAAACCACTTGAGTTGCATCCAGCTATGTGATCTATCCACCATCTTAGCTATAAGCACTTAAGAACGATCCATGTATAGGGACTAGAGAAGGGTGCATTTGCATGACTCCCTCACTCATAACGTACTGAGTTTCTCTAATCGACCTCCTCAATGGTGCTGAGGAGTATGAAACTAACTAGTAGAGGCCTCTCAAATGACAAGGGTATGACACATAAGATTATCGGAGCACTCCTTGAGGAATGGCTTATGGAAATCAAATCCAAGTGGTCAAGGAGATGCTAGTAGAGAGAAGTGTGGAGGAGAAGCATTGTCGAGAATCTTTACGTCAAGTTATCTACATCGTCGACCCCTAACTTGATGACGACCATGTACCCTATGACCATTACCTCTCTGTAGCTCGTCCAGTGGGGAGTCGTCTTTAAAGACATATGGACCAGGTGGAGCTGGGTTGCCTAAGTAAACCCTAATAATCCCTTAAATGAGGTCATCTACTCGATGCTGCTCAAATAATATATCTTCATATGACATGTGCGGCACTCTATATAAGAAGTCTACCTACATTCCTCATGCAAAAGTTTAAGTTGCATATAAATTGAAAAATAAAAATGTAAACAAAAAAGCAACTATACATACCAAATACATCCAAGAAGTCTTAGATCGACTAATATATCTACAGGTAACTTGCTGGTACCAAGGGACATACTCAAGATGTACACCAGGCAATGGTTGAACCTGAGCAATCCAGTTTTGGCAATCTTCCCATTGTGCTATCTAAGTTGTATGGTGAGTCAACCAATTTATATCTGTCCTGACCCTTAGGTTGATATCATACAATGCACGTCCTGTATCAGGATGGGCTGGGATCTCCTGCATTCTGCCAAACTGTCAAGCCATGCGATCGGGATAATACATCTCTACGATGTAGAAGCATATAAGTAGTACATGGCTTAGCCATACGTTACTCCTATATTGACAATAAGCTAGTAATCTAGCTATATCATCGTGATCATATGGAATCTAAACAACCTAAATTGATGATCAACAATGAGGATGAAAAAAGCAACAGTTACTAAATGAATAAGCAGAACGATATTGGTAAATATGCACCTGCTCCGAACATGGTAATCGAATGCATCTCTATACTGTCTAACCACATGCATGGGCAATTCAGTTATGTCAAAGTCTGTCCCCCATTGACTCATAAGTAGTCAACCATCGATAGCTGTTGTAATTTAGTAACACAAGGGGGCAATGTGTAAGAAATGCTCCCATGCCTACACTTACAAAATAACCAATGGACTACTAATCTCTCCTACGTCAGCCCTAAAAGCCAAGTACAACTAGCGATATAGCCATGCCGAGCAAGCTACTCCCCACGCATATCACTTGATCATGGTGATGTCCGATAAAAGATGGAGGAACATTAGGTGTACGATATTATTAGACTTATCTGAAAGCAGCATACCCCCAATCAACTACATGATATGTACCCTCGTGAAGTGCTACATTGTCTCCTCATCTACATTAAAAGACAAATCGATGAAGTTGTCCTTCAACCACAACAACTTTAATCTGGCACCCTTTAAGGCACTCTTTGGTGGATGAATTCCTAATAGGTCGTGACATATCTTAGCCCACCTGGTAGCAGCCATCACTCTAGTAACTACATCACCATCGGCTGATAGACCTATGAGCAAAGATATATTCTATAGCATCACCATCATCTCGCTAGTATGGAAGTGAAACATATGTATCTCCTCCCTCCATCACTCAGCCAAGGCGATAATCAAGTAGTAATCCAACTGTATGAAGGGAACTTGATATGCACCAATGAAACCTGAACTTTAAATTCGGGATCATACGTAGATCTATTGGGATCTCCTTGCCATCCCGTTGCCTAAATATCACCTCACATCTATAGTACCAAAGCTAGTAATTTTCCTATAACCAAGTAAGAAGAAATATTGTTACAATCAGTATAGGAAATGGAACAAATTGCAAATATGTTTTCCATTTACTATTCCTTACTTGACCACCCCTACGAATTTAGCCTCTTGGATCGCATTTAGTAGATGTAGGAACACCACATACAATTCTTCCCACTTACTGTAAACCTGTTCAATTGCTTTGTGCTTTGCTTTCCTAATTCTCTTGATGTAGACAATAAACATGCAACTGGTGCTCGATACGTTCTTCGGTGGGACCGCTCAGGATTCAAACACCTCTATTTCAACTTGTAGTCCAATATCATCGTTGTGCCGTCCAATATCATCCTCAATTGCAACAGGGCTTATCGATGGTGGGTTTACTTCATAAATTTCAATATATATTTCTGCAAAACCATTAACTCCACTACGTCTTAATAAGGAGGCCATCAATTGTTGGACATTGTAATCATTGTTGATGGGGATGGCATAAAACGTATCTATACTCCTGCTTACGAGGGGCATTTATGAATCAACTTAATCCGATGTGTTGTCATGTCAACCCGAAGCCAATTACATATCATTCCAACTATCTGGTCAAACGTGGCCCAAAATGGAACTTCAACTACTGTTCTTGAGTGCTTATCATACTGCACCCCATCCTCTCCTTCCACAATATTTCTACCAATATAACAAACTAACCTCATATTATCCATTGTATACCTGTTTACTACTAATATTATGAAAGCTAATGAGTCTTATTGCATAAAATATTAGTAAATAATAATATTTATATTATTTGTTGTACCCTTAATTCCTTTTTCACAGCTAATATTATGGAAGCTAATAGGTATAATTTACAACTAATTTCTTAGTAACATCATTATATATGCATTATAATTTACAATAATTAGCATAATTTTTTAAAAAAAACGACTCATCACATACTTAATACAAATAAAAATGACTATAAAATTACCAATATACAATAATGTACCATCATATATAAAGTCATAACACTATTTTTTTGAAAAATATATACTTAAAACAAATCAAAACAGGTAAAAAGCATACCTTTTTCATAGTAAAGTTTAAAATAACACATCACATACAAACATATACATTTGTCTCATAATTTATCAGTATCCAATAATGTACCATCATACATCAAGTCATAATACGATTTCTTCATAAAACATATGCTTAAAATGAATCAAAATGAGTAAAAATCATACCTTTTTCCTATTTTGATGTCTAGAGAGAGAAAGAGATGATAGTACACTAATTGTCTCCCCATTTCCAAAAAACTTTCCACAATATAGACCTACACTACGTAACTACTTCGATTCTATGATTGATTTGTCAAAAAAGAACCTAGATAGCTAATTTTGGTGGAGGGTTTTCTCGAATAGTTGAAAAGAGAGAGAGAGAGAGAGAGAGTATGGAAGAAATTGGGCATGCAAAATGGGGAAGAAGAAGGGGTAGGGGACTTATATGGCCGTGGAAATCGCCTCTTTAAAAGATAATTTCAAATGTTGTATTTTTGGGATAATTTTCTTAAATGCTGCATTTTTGTAATTTTTTTTTTTTTTTTTTGCATTTTTTTTTCCTTTTCCCATTTTCGCTAACCTTTAAGAATTTATCTTCAATTAGAGAAACCACTGAGCAATCCTTTACGTCCTTTATTCCTTTTGTAGATTCATTTCAAATCTGTCTTTGTCTTGATAAGTAGATTTAATTTATCACTTAAACAACTTACACATTTTATGGATATAGTAGTAATCACTTAACACATTTTCTGTTGTCACCGAAACTAAATTAGAAGACTTAATAGTATGGTTCCAATATGATGCAAGAGGGAATGATGAGATAACTTCTTGGAAACCGAATCAACATTTTTGTTTTAAATATGACTAGAATAATTTTATTGAAATAGTGTGTTTTGTCTTCAAACTACTTCCAAAAATAAAACTAAAACCTTAGATAAAATAAACTTTTGTCATAGTGTTTTCTTATTATAAAGGGTTAATGTCACAAATGATATCCAAACCTTATTGAATTGTGTAATTTACTTATATTTTGAAATGATTAATTTATTACCCAATTGAAGTTTTCGTAGTCATTTCTGTTATAGGAATTAATTCTATTAAGTCCATTTACTAACATAAACATAAAGATATACTAGATATTTGGCATTGCAGTGGCCAACTATAGAGAATTGTGCTACTCTCACCATGTAGCCACCAAGCACCTCTTAGCTCTAAGGTAGTTGGAACATCCACTTAAGACAAAGTGGGTCATAATCTCCTTAAAAAAGTAGGTCATTTGATCCATTGGCAATAATGGTTCAATTTTTTATTTGTCTTTATCTTCATATTACAAAATGCTCTTAATAGAATTAGTTTGGATAGTAAAAATATCTAAGTAAAAATTTAATTAGATAGTAAATTGATCTTTTAAAAAATATAAGTAGTAAATCGCCAATTTAATAAAATTTAGGTGTTATTTATAACATTAACCATATTAGAAATATATTACTCACCTTTAAATTCACTTTTTATAGGAAAAACAAAATAAGGCAAACTTAGTCTCTCAAACCCTCAGCCCATACTACTTCTATCTTTTCCCTCCTCTCTCGTTGTGGGTTTCTTTTTTTCTTTGTTAAGATAGTGTTCAAGAAATCGACGTCAAAGGTAACTCTATGTGCCCTCCCTAATCGAGGTTTGTTTTCTTCTCAATGCAAGGGAATAAAATCTCAACAAATATAAGAATAAGGAAAGAAATACATCTAATGGTAAGAGTTTAAGACTTCTAAAATTATTTTGGATAATAAATAAGAGATTTTCCCTTTTTTTAACTTTTTAGGAATAAAGGGTAAAACAAAAGTTAACATCTTAAAAGGAGTTTGCAACAGATTTAAGGATCTCCTTGCCATATCCCCTAAAAGTAAGTGTCCTCACTAATTTTTTTATGTTAATATAATCTTAGTAGTAACCCTTTTAAACTTAAATCACAATTTGGAAATATCAACTTGTTAGGTTTTATAAATCAGAAAGAACGCATCAGAAATTAAAAAAAAAAAAAAAACTACAAAACCTATTCTAGGATCTAAGTGTGATATACAATAAAAATATATGTTAATAAAAGATTATAAAACTACTTTTTCTCTTATGAGAAGTATCATCTTCTTTTGGGGATGGAGTTCAATTGAAATTCGAATCCAATTTATTGTTTCAAAATGTGTTTACCATAAGGACTCTAAACATAATCCTTCTACCAATATCCATACATACTTTAACAAGAAAAAAATTCTAATCATTTATATTACTGGATAACTAGGATTATAATTAGAAAAACTCGGAAGCAAAAATTATCTCTCTCTCTCTTGCCTTTTCTTAAGGTGTTTCTCCATAAAGAAAATCATCATTTCTCCTGCTTTTGTCTCTTTTTTAAACATTAACTAAAATTAATGAAAGAGACCTTTCATTCCATAAACTTTTTAATTGCCACAACTTTTCAATTATATAACAATTAAATATGAAATTAATGGCAGACAACCTTTTAATTGCTATAAACTTTTCAATTGCAATTAAATATACAATTAATAAATTTCATATCCTTTTAATTGTCATAAACTTTTCAATAGCAATTAAACATAGAATTAATAAATTCCATCTATGTATACACAAAAAGGCAATAATAAAATAAATAACCTTTAATAGGTATTTAACCACAACTATATACTATGCAATAAAATAAATTTCTTCTAATTTATTATTTCAGATCAATTTATTCTAGCTCCGAAATAAATATTGACAAATTTTCTTGTCAAAACTTTGTTCCTATTAATCATGTTATAGTGTACAACCCTTTAGGTTTTTATACACAAAGGTAACATAAACTAAGATAACCATCTAATAATAATTATTGGTCATTCAACGTAATAGAAAAAGCGTTAACGAGAAATCACTATGAACCGATTACTACATAATTGAATCTTTTCATCAAATGATATCCTGATTAAACTATTGCATGTCATGTCATCAACGTTTAATCATTTTACTTGGTTTCCAACATAAAATAGACTTAATAATACTTACCGTGGCCACAAGAAGTCATTATTATCTTAACCATGTAGCCTGGTGATCTACTTAAACTATATATATATATAATTAAATTACGAATACTCCAGTAAGTATATTAGGTCAAAATCAAGTAATACAGAGCAAGTAAGGTTGTTGATCCCTTGAGCACTACAAAATTACTAATCATAAACTAATTCTTATCAATATTCAGGCAATCAATAGTAAATTAACTAATCTAATAGTTATACTAAAACTATCGAAAATAAAATAACTATAAAATATCCAAAACTAAGCAATCAATTGAGAATTGTGAGAAAAACAAAATCCATCTAGTTATGCAAATTAAATTATTATCATGTTATATAGATTAATAGCTATATGGTCATTCAAGTGAAATTCTTATGTCTTAAAACTTAAGGACTTAAATCTCTAATTAATTAGTCAGCTCCTGCATCTTTTAATTAATAATGGACTCTAAATTACAATCATACATCTCCTGATGCTATGATTGACTAATGCCTTAAATCAATTATCCCTAATGTCTTAATGAATAATTAATTCCAAAACATCACATTAATCCCTAAATAATTTCTAATTAATCTAATTAACGCCTCTCTAGCATTAGTCAATCAAATTAATCAAGAATTTCTAACAAACCCTAAATTAACTCCCGTATCACTAGGATTTCTAACAATTATAATCAACTAAACAACTATAATTGAAATAATAGAAATTGCAATCATGAATCAACCATATATTTATTAAACCTATAACATGAATGCAATTCTCATCTCAGCTAGCTAAGATTTAATCAATTCTCACAAATAAACTTAGCCAACCATGAAATTTGAAATGAAAGCACAATTACTAATTGAATTTGCAAATAAGTTCATAATTGAAAGTAGGAATAAATTATAGAATTGCATAAACATAAATAAATTAGAAGTCACCAATTCTATAATTGTAAAGAGTAAACTTCAATTGCAACTTCAAAATTGATCCCTACAGCAATAGTGAAATGTTCTCAACGATCCAAGTAATTCTATGGAAGAATTCTTCAAAAATTATCTACTGTTTGTTCTAAACTCTCTCTAAATCTAAAGAAGATGTAAAAGTCTTTTTTCTAACCTATCTCTCAAACGATGAAACATAAGGCTATTTATAGAGAAAACTAGGGTTAGCTTGCGTAAGGCATTCATTTCATGAAGGTCGGTGGTGTAAGCTTCAAGGCTAGTGGCTTACATTCCAAAGCTAACAGTGTAGACTCCAAAGGCTGCCAGTATTCATTGTAGGCCAATTGCCTCTAATTCAAAATTGCAACGTGTTGATTCGGACTTCATTTATTCGTGTAAAACTCCTCTAAATCGACCATATTTCCACTCTAAATCCTTCATTACCTAAAATGTCCAAATGAAGATACTTAAATATCAATTCTAAATGATTTCTATAAAATCAATAATAATTCTATCTAATTCGTACATTAAAATATGCCTTTATCACTCAGATATCAACTCTCTAATCTAAGAGTTATAAATTCTATTTTGACTCTTCACTATCCTCTCTATATTTCATGTCATACCCAATAACCATATTATTTATAATCTAAATAAAGACTGTGTTTAACGATATTAAAGCATAACATTCCATATATAGAATATATAAAGGTCTTAAGTATAGGGATAATTTATGCTCGTTCATTTAAAGGAGGGATCACTGACATTAAACATGTAGTGTCCTTTATTAGTGGTTCGTGTCCAGTATACCTACTTAACTTTAGGCACCTATTTATATAACTTGAATATTTTTCCCCCGGTCTAGTGAGAATGATCTTAGTTATATAACGTATTGGTCTAAATATCTATGTTCCATCTAGATATTTATCTGAGCAAAAACAACTTTTAGATAATACAATGTAATGGAATCTCACTGATAATACACCTTTATTATAATTCCATACATACTCTAATTATCTATGGGACTTTATTGTAAAATATATATCAATAGAAAAGTATATAAATACAATAAATACTTACCTTTTATCAATAATATCTAGAAATACGTCAAAAATATCTTGGCACATCATGCACAAATTACAACACTCCCACTTGTACCATTTCTAAGTACTATAGACTCTAAGTCCTAAGCTCCTCACATGGGTCTCATGTTTTTGCTTAAGTAAAGCCTTTATGAGTGGATCAACAACATTTTCATTTGTTGCTATTTTGCAAACCAACACATCACCTCTTTGAACTATCTCTTTAAGGATGTGAAACTTTTGAAGTACATGTTTAGACCTTTGGTGAGACCTTGGTTCATTAGCTTGAGCTATAACTGCATTGTTATCACAATATATTGTAACAACATCTACAACACTTAGAACTACCCCTAACTCAGAGATAAAGTTTCTAATCCATGTGACTTCTTTAGTTGCTTCAGAAGCCGCTGTGTACTCGAACTCTACTATAAAATCTACTACTGTTTCTTGTTTATAGCTCCTCCAACAAACAGTTCCATGGTTTAAGCAAAACACATAACCTTACTGCGATTTCAGATCATCCTAATCTATTTGGAAACTAGCATCAGTATATCCTCTAACAGCTAGTTCCTTGTCTCCTCCATCAACCAAGAATAAATCTTTTGTTCTTCTCAAATACTTGAGAATGGTCTTAACAACACCTTAGTGACCCTCACCTCAATCAGCCTAATATCTACTTGTCATGCTTATAGCATAAGCGATGTCTAGCTACTACATATCATGGCATACATTATGGACCCAATTACCAAGGCATATGGTACTTTTTCCACTTTTTTTTTCTCCTCTTGTGTTTTTGGACACATTATCTTAGAGAGATGTACACAATGTGACATAAGCAAAAATCTTCTCTTAGAATTTTGCATATTGAATCTATTTAATACTTTGTCAATGTATGTACTTTGACTTAATCCAAGTAGCCTCTTATACCTATTTTGGTATATCTTAATTCCTAAGATATAGGTTGCTTCTCCCAAGTCTTTCATAGAGAAGCACTTACCTAATCAAGCCTTGGTAGACTCTAGGGTAGGATATCATCAACATATAAAACTAAGAACAAAATCGTGCTCCCACTCACCTTCTTGTAAAGACAAGGTTCTTCTAGATTCTTAAGATAGCCAAATTCCTTAATTACCTCATCGAATCTCAAATTCTAGCTCCGACGGGCTTGCTTCAATCCATAAATGGATCTCTTCAACTTACAATTTTTATTGATATTCTCAAGTACTATAAAACCAGGAGGTTGTACTATGTACACTTCCTCCTTTAACTTTCCATTTAGGAAAGTTGTTTTAACATCCATTTGCCAAATCTTATAATTCTTATAAGCTGCTATTGCGAGCAAAATTCAAATAGACTTAAGCATTGCTACTAGTGAAACAATTTCATCATAATTGATTCCATGACGTTAAGTGAAACCTTTTACTACTAGCCTAGCTTTATAGGTATTTACATTCTCATCCATGTCAATCTTCTTTTTAGAGACCCATTTGCACTCTATAGGTTTTACCCCAACTGGTACATCTACCAAATCTCATACTTGGTTAGTGTACATGGAGTCCATCTCAGATTTTATTGCTTATAACCATTTCTCAGAGTCTAGTAAAGCAATTGCTTCTTCATATGTTGACGATTTGTCATTTTTGACAAGTAAGACATCTTCTTGATGTGTTATGAGTAAATTTAACCTTTCAGGTTCTTGACGTACTCTTGTTGACTTACATGGTTCTTGCATTTCAAAAGTAATCTTTAGTTGTGACACCATAGGTACTTGTGATGTTTGTTTCACACCTAATTGCCCATGTTCCAACTCATTTATGGAATCTTGAATTTTTTTCAAGATCTACTTTACTCCCACTATTTTCTTTAGAGATAAACTCTCTCTCTAAGAATGTAGCACATTGAGCAACAAACACCTTGTGCTCACTTGGAAGATAAAAGCAGTATCCCTTAGTTTATTTGGGATATCCTATAAATGTGCATTTAATAGACTTTGCTGCAAGCTTATAAGAGAATCCACTTTTCACGTAAGCATCACAACCCTAAACTTTAAGATAAGATAAATTAGGTTTCCTCCTAAACCATAACTCATATGGTGTTTTATCTATTGCCTTAATTAGAACACGGTTTAGGTTATATGTTGCTGTTTCCAAGGCAAAACCCCAAAAGGATAAAAGAAGACTCGCATGACTCATCATTGACCTATCCATATCCATTAGGGTGTGGTTTCTCCTCTCTAAAACACTATTCCATTCTGGCATTCCAAGAGGTGTGAATTGTGAAATTATTCTACACTCCTTCAAGTAATCAATGAACTCTTGCCTAAGATATTCTCCACCTCTATCACTATGAAATGTTTTTAGCTTCTTGTCAAGTTGATTTTCAACTTCACTTTTAAATTCTTTGAATTTCTCAAAAGTTTTTGGCTTATGCCTCATCAAGTAGATACATCCATACCTACTTAAATCATTAGTAAAAGTCACAAAGTAAGAAAATACACCTCTAGCTTGAGTTAATAATGGCTCATACGCATCACTGTGTATGAGTTCTAATAACTCTTTTACCTTTTCACCTTTCTTGGTAAAAGGTTTTTTAGCCATTTTACCTTGTAAACATGCTTAACAAGTATCTATGGATTTAAAATCAAATGAATCCAAATACCGTTCAAAATAAAGTCTAGCTAAGTGCTTCTCATTTACATGGCCAAGTCTACAATGCCATATGTAAGTTAAATTTGAATCATGTGTTTTATGTATTTTAGTCTCAATGCAATGAACAGATTCATTAGTATTAAGAATATAAAGATCGTTAACTAATATTCCATCACCATAAAATATTCCATTCATATAAAATGAACAACTTCTATTTTTAAATTGGAAAACAAATGCCTTGGTATCTAAACATGATACCAAAATTATGTTTTTGGTGAAACTAGGAACATAATAACAATTCTTTAATTCTAATCAAGTCCACTAAACAAAGAAATGACATAGGTTCCTACAGCTAAAGCAATAACTCTCACTCCATTAACTACTCATAGTTCCATTTCTCCCTTAGACAACTTCCTGGTCTCACTTAAACCCTACAAGTCAACATAGATATGAGAACCACATCCTGTATCCATAAGCCATGCAAAAGAAACAAGAAGATTGCATTCAATCATAAAGATACTTGAGGCATTATTCTCACTTGATATCTTTTTCTTGAATTGAATACAATTCCTCTTCCAATGGCCCTTCTTGCCACCATGGAAAGATATTGCTTCCTTCTCATCAGAATTGGGCTTCTAGTGCCCCTTCTTGAGCTTTGATTGCTCACCTTTCTTTACTTGCTTACCCTTGGAATTGTTAGTTCTATTAACCTTTCTCCTTTTTGACTTACCAATAAAGAGAACTTCTTGAGGCATCTTTGACTTAGACTTTAAGTCATTTTCAGCTATCCTCAACATGGCAAGCAAATCTGTCAGAGAGCTCTCCATTCCATTCATGTTATAGTTCATGACAAATTAGGAGAAAGAATCTGATAGAGAAGCCAATATCAAATCGATGGCCAATTTTTTATCTAACTTCGAGCCTAAGCTCTCGAGCCTCTCTATGTGCCCTATCATCTTGAGTACATGAGGCCCAACTTAGCTTCCCTCAGCTATCTTACAGTTAAATAGGGCCCAAGATGTATTGTACCGTTCAACCCTAGCACTTTCTTGAATTAGCTCCTACAAGTGAGCATATATCTTTCTTGCAGACATATTCTCATGTTGCTTCTGCAATTCAGATGACATTACAGATAGCATGAGACACTGGACATCAATAGAGTCCTCCAGGTATTTATGATATTGCTCATATTCTTCTATGGTGGCATCCTTGCCCAGTTCTTTAATTTCTTCCTCTTATAGGACATATAATTTCCTTTCATGCCTAAGGATAATTTTTAATTTCCTCATCCAGTCAAGGAAATTTGGTCCAACGACGATATTATCTTTATCAAGAATAGATTGCAGTAAAATATTCTTATTGCTATTTGCCATTTTGGATCTACAAAAAGATGCATAGTTTAGTGTTTATGAATTTATTTTGTAAAAGGACTTTTAAATTATCTCCCACAATTTTACTCAAATCTAATAGCCCCCTCCATTAGATTCAGAAAACCCCATTAGAAGGTTTTCTAATGGATCTAAAATTCCAAATAAAATTAATATGCACACAGTTGGTTTATACTTACATATTACATTATTTTAGGTAGGCCTTAATTGATAAGGATACAAGATGCAATAGGCAAGATGATGCGGTAATGAGTCGTTAATCCAAAATGGGTACTTGGGATTCAAAATGGGTATAAAGAAATAGGAGGGTTTGATGATGAATGTGAATGGATAACATGCACCAAGACACAAACACAATTAGGGGTTTGAGCTTAAAATAGGGTTCAATACAACTCATGAACACTAAATGTTGCTTGAGAATTCAAATGAGGGTTAGATGCAACTTACTAACTGATTCAAATGAAAGGCTCACCATAATCTTGGGGTCAAGATTGATAAGAACGTAGGGAAGGATTAAAGAGTTTAATCAATACTCAATAATCTGGAAAACTCAAACTCTACTAGCATAAGTATAGCCTTGCTCAAAAGAGGAAAGTCTCACTCTTTATATAGGGGAATATTCTTCATCGTATGTCTATTTTTTTCTATTCTTGTATGTTTACAAATGTTACTATTTATAGCAAGTCCTAAACCCTAGTGATAAAACTGTAAATAATGTATAAGGCCTTAAACCATAAAGAATTGAGCCCATAAATAAAATAAAGGAAAACATGTACAAGAATACAAAACTGTACATTTTACAAGGGAAGTCAACATGTAGTCACTCAACGTATCTTAGAAGAAGTAGTTTTCGAACCGGACGAGGTTAGTAGTTGAATGTTTGAGTCTAGGGAAAGAGTCCTTGAGGTTTCACATGGCTTAGCCAAGCTACTAGAGAGGTTTACCCACAATTGCCGAGTCCTAAAGTAGTCAGCAATTATCTCTCCAAGTAATATCGAGTAGATCCAACTCTCAGCAACGTAGTCTCTTGGCAACTCAGTCAACAACAGACTTGTTGTCGAGTAGTTATTTTCCTCCCTCTCGTCCTTCTAGCTTTAGCTCAACCTCGGCTTTAAACAAGTCTACCTTAGCTTATGTGCAGTTGGAGGCTGATTCCCATCATTAATGAACTCACCAATTGTAAAACTATACTACTTTTGGATTTCCTATTGAGTTACTTTTTTATGTACAACTTTAAAACCCAATACTTGCCCATTAAATTGTTAACCTTAGCTGAGCTAACAAATCAACAATTCAATTTAAGTTAACCCATTAATAAATTATAAAAATTACAATTATTTAATGTGAGCCTACAATTGAGCTGTAGTGAATCATATGAAATCCTAACTATTTTATAATTTATAACTAGAGGGTAATATTATTGAATCTTGACTTAATATATTTAAGGGATTTTATAATGTCTCACTAACTATGTATACAATTTTCGATCATTAACAATACTTAGATACATAAAATAAATAAAACAACTATAATAAAACAATAATGCAATGATCATGGGTCAGCTAAAAATGGGCCGAGACTAGGCCTACAGTAGATGGCCATGGGACCAAAATCCATTAACTCAGATCCAGCTTCTCTTTGGCCTTTTAGACTTCTCTGTGTCTTAAATAAATATGTACCTCCAATCTTCCATTTTTAGTACTAAAACTAATTTTCTAAAAAAAAAAAAAAATAGAAAACATTATCATGACCCTAAGAGGGGCCTAGTAGGATTGTTTAACATTTTCATATTACGTATACACCTGTAATACAAAAACTATCTTGCAAGCTAGAGATTGCAAGACTCTAAGCAATTAGTCACTAAAGTTTTAGATTCTTAATTTAATTAACTTTCTATAATATATAAGCACCTATGAATATTCGATAAGCCACAGTCCATTAGAACCGCAGAGAATTGGTATTCCCTACCAAATATTAAGACAAGGTAAAACAGCTTACTAATTTATAAGAAATACTACATAATTCTATCATGTGAATATACTCTACATAAATTATTTCTGTACTACTATACACTTTTCAATCAACTCTAACATTACCAATCTTATCTCCAATTTGTACTCTGTTTTCAAGCTTATCACAATCCCTACTTACAAGAAACCTGCAATAGAAACTATAGGGGAATGAGCAAACCATAGCTCAGTAAGTTTGCTCCTCACTACTATCTCTCAAGCAAGTTATCAATCATTAATAACACCTATGTAAGCCATCTACATATAAAATGAATGTAGGCACAATGAATACAAGAAACACATCCATAGGAGTCCGAAACTATGGAAGGTATAGAGTTATGTTATCTACGCATCGATTTTTCCTCCTTACTTATCCGTACGGAGCACCTAACCTGAATCGCATGAGACTACCTATGCGTAGAGTCCCACTAAACGTTACTCGACTATTACCCTAGTCCTAAAATCAACAATCAATATAGGTGAACCCTAACTAGGGCCGCCTACCAAACAATCAAAGGCCCCTCGAGCACAAATAGTAAATCCATCTCGCTATCAACAAACATCCAATGCCCTATGGGCATAAATATGCAAGTCCTCTCGCAAACAATTAGAGATACCATGTTAGCTTTGCCTAAACAATGAAAATATCATTTATGGGTTTTATGAGCCTTTTCAGAAATCATTTAAAAGTATATTTAAGATAGGAAAAACATTTACCAAATCACTTTTCTCAAAAATTTGCAAAGCTAATACTCTCCATCAACATACCAGTTGGATTATAAACATGCGACAAATATAACTGGTTTTTCGTTTTTTTAGTCGAATAGTTACATTTACCAATTTAAAAAAGTGATCACACAAATAATAGCACACAAAGTAATCAGTTATTCAACAAACAATCAATATCAATCCACAAGCAACATACAAATAACAAATAGCAAGCAGATAACAGATCATAAGAACTCCCTCACTTGAGTCACGCTCACTTTCTCGGCCTTTAAGAATTCCAAGACTCGATAATTAAATACCTAAAAGATAAGAAAGCTTATAAGTATTCTGAAAAACTAGGTTTTCTAATTAACTAAATATCTATAATTATTTGTCTAGTTTTCCACTATTCCCCAAGTATAGTATAAATATAGTTTGACTTAAATCTCTTACTCAGATTGTCTTAAATTTAATCACATATAATTTTTTCAATTTAGTTCAAATTCTTGTGAACTTATAGTCCATTTTAATCATTTTTTGATGTACTTTTTCGTAGTAGGGTTCATTTTGAATGTTGTAACCCGTGATTTTGGTTATGATATAAAAATATCACAAAATGCATTATTTTGACTTAAATAGTTGTAAAATATCAATTTAAGCTTTTCGTAGTATAATTATGATTTAATAATTATTTGTATCGTATATTTTTGTAATTTACTTATTTTAAGTCTTTTTTACCATAATTACTCATTTTATCTTCTTTTTAAGGTTTAAAAATTTATTAATTTAAAAAATTCTACTTT
>JAMXBB010000001.1:135021909-135042374 GCA_024138015.1 Lumnitzera littorea | reverse complement strand
GTAGAGGCTGAACCTAGAATAAATCGATCTCAAGATACAAATCGACTTCCCGAGTTTATAAAATCAAATTGGT
Organism: Lumnitzera littorea; assembly: GCA_024138015.1. Taxonomy (NCBI): domain Eukaryota; kingdom Viridiplantae; phylum Streptophyta; class Magnoliopsida; order Myrtales; family Combretaceae; genus Lumnitzera; species Lumnitzera littorea. Next base: position 135,042,301 of record JAMXBB010000001.1, on the reverse strand, counting down.
ATTTTGAAGGTGAAATGGGCAAGCCTGCTTTAGCTGATGATTGGTTGGCTCAGATTGAGCGCAGTTTTGAGGCATATAGGATTCCTGAAAATCAAAAAGTCGCTTATGGTACCTTCTTGCTAAAGATGGGAGCACGAGTTTGGTGGGATTCGACAGCAAGAACCATGTTAGGCCCTATTTCGTGGCAAACATTTCGGGAAGCATTCAAGAGTCAGTATTTCCCTGTCAGTGTGCAAAATCAAATGACTCGACAGTTAATGGAAATAAAGAAAGGGCCTATGAGTGTAGCGCAATATGAGAACGAGTTTAACAAACTGTTGCAGTATGTGCCTGAGTCATACAGAGATAATCAGGTGTTAAAGAAGGATCTTTTTCTTAATGGATTTGATGTTACAATGCGATGCAAGTTGATGGATTATGGATTCACCACTTATCATCAAATTGTGGATAAGGCACGTGAACTGGAGAATAATCAACTGGCTATACAAGGTGAATGGAGTAAGAAATTGAGAAGGATCAATCAATATAGGCCTGTTTTCAAGAGAACATTTTCAAATGCAATTAATAACTCAAATCAGAGAGGGAAAAAGTTAGCTGCAGTAACTAGTGGCCCTGTTTCAAACAAGACTGGATTTAGTTTTTATGATGAATCTGGAAACGTGAAATGTTGGAAATGTGGAGCTCAACATTTCCCTAGGCAATGTGCTCAGCTCAAAGGCAAGTGTTATTTGTGTGGTGATCCGAATCATATATCAAGAGAGTGTCCAAAGATGAAAACGGTAAAATGCTTTAAGTGTGGAATGAAAGGACATTTCTCTAGGTATTGTGGTCAAACTGGACAAAAGAAATCCGGAGGAGCAGAGACAACTGCTGTTCCAGTACGGGTGTTTGCAATTAAAGGGATAGAAGAGGATATTGAGGACTTTGATGAATGGATGGAAGAGTACTTTCATGATGGTTCGAATGATGAAATGGAGATTAATGAAACTGATCAAGGTTTAGTAACAGGTATGTAAAATTAACTTGTAATTTTTACTTATTTATGATTTGATTGTGTGCATATCTGTGGATAGTGTTAAAAACTATGGGAAGATATGATTTGGACATAGTACTTAAGAGATAGACAATTATAACACTAGTAATTATTTCAGGAAATGTACTTATAAATGGACGAACTGCATATGCGTTGTTTGATACTGGAGCATCACATTCATTTAGTAGTCGGGAGTTTGTATTGAGAAATGCAATAAAGACAAGTGAAGTCAAATCCACATATAGGATAAGAACACCTACGGGAGAACAAGTGTTAACACGAGAAATAATAGATGATGGACAGTTACAAATCCAAGGACAAGAATTCCCAATAAGACTTATAGTATTACCAATTAAAGGATATGATATCATTGTGGGAATAGATTGGTTGTCCAAGCAGAGAGCGAAAGCGGATTGTTAAAATAAAAACATAATCTTAGATAAAGGAAAGATCATATTCCAAGGAAAAACAGGTGAACGAAATCTAAGATTATCGGTGATAAAAGTAAGCGAAATTACTAAGGAATGGCAATTCTACTGGATATTCACCATTGAAGGAGAAAAGGAAAAACCAAAATTATCAGAAATACCAGTAGTGAATGAGTTTTTTGATATCTTTCCTAAAGAATTACCTGGATTAGCACCACAGCGAGAGTTAGATTTTTCTATAGAATTGGTGCCAGGGACTGAACCAATATCAAAGGCTCCATACCGAATGTCGCCAATAGAACTTCAAGAATTGAAAAAGCAACTGCAAGAACTATTGGACAAAGGATTGATACGACCCAGCGTGTCTCCTTAGGGAGCACCAGTGTTGTTCGTGAAAAAGAAAGATGGAACCATGAGGTTATGTATTGATTATCGGGAAATAAATAAGGTAACCATTAAGAATAAATATCCATTACCCAGGATTGATGACTTGTTTGATCAACTGCATGGTGCCACTATGTTTCACGAATTGATTTAAGATCTGGATACCATCAGTTACGAATTAAGTTGGAGGATACATCAAAAACAGCTTTCAGAACCAGATATGGGCACTATGAGTTTTTAGTAATGCCTTTTGGTTTAACAAATGCACCAGCTGTGTTTATGGATTTGATGAACCGGATTTATCAGCCTTTCTTGGATAAGTTTGTTGTGGTATTCATTGATGATATTTTAATTTATTCCAAGACTAAAGAGGATCGTGTAGATCATTTACGTATAGCCTTGCAAAAATTGAGGGACAATAAACTGTATGCTAAGTTGGATAAATGTGCATTCTGGTTGGATAGGATATCATTTTTGGGACACATTGTGTCAGGCGAAGGAATTTTAGTTGATTCTGAGAAAGTTAAAGCAGTAACTGAATGGAAACAGCCAACTACTATAACGGAAATAAGAAGTTTTCTCGGAATGGCAGGATATTATAGGCAATTTATAAAAGATTTCTCAAAAATCGCTAAGCCTATGACTCGACTGACATAGAAAGATGTTAAGTTTGAATGGAATGATGAATGTGAACAAAGTTTCCAAGAATTGAAACGTCGATTGATTTCTGCACCAATACTTATTCTACCAGATCCGAGTAAATCTTATTGTGTATATAGTGATGCTTCCAAAAGTGGACTAAGATGTGTATTGATGCAGGATAGAAAAGTGGTCGCTTATGCATCCAGACAGTTGAGGCCTCATGAGAGAAACTATCTGACTCATGATTTGGAATTAGCAGCTGTAGTGTTTGCTTTGAAGATCTGGAGACATTATTTATACGAGCAACATTGTGAGATATATACAGATCATAAAAGTTTGAAATATTTCTTCACTCAGAAAGAGCTGAACTTAAGACAAAGACGTTGGTTGGAATTAATCAAGGATTATGATTTGACCATCAACTATCACCCTAGCAAAGCCAATGTCGTAACAGATGCATTGAGTCGCAAGAACTACAAACAGGTGGCCTCACTGCTCACTACTCAGCAAGAATTGATCAAAGAATTTGAAAAGATGGAAATTGAGTTCAGATGGCATGAAACTGAAGCACAATTGATGAATTTAGTTGTGCAACCAACCTTGATCGAAAGAATTAAGCTGCAACAAGGTGAGGACCGAAAGTTGAAAGAAATCAAGGAAAGGTTGAATGCAGGCGATGTACCTGACTTTAAAATTGATGTTGAGAATGTGATAAGATATAAGGACAGAATCTGTATGCCTAGTAATTCGAAATTGAAGAATGAAATAATGATTGAGGCACATGATACAGGTTATACATTACATCCCGGTGGAAATAAGATGTATCGTGATCTGAAAGCATTGTTTTGGTGGAAAGGTATGAAAAAGGACGTAGCACAATATGTGGCTGGGTGCAATACATGCCAACAAGTGAAAGCAGAACATCAGAGGCCTAATGGTTTATTGCAACCATTAGAAATACCTCAATGGAAATGGGATCATATTACAATGGATTTTGTAATTGGACTTTCGAGGACTAGATCGGGTTACGACTCAATTTGGGTTGTTGTAGATAGGTTAACGAAGTGTACTCACTTCTTATCTTATCGAATTGGTGATTCAATAGAAAAGTTGGCACGACTATATATTAAAGAGATTGTTAAACTACATGGTGTGCCAATAAGCATTGTGTCGGATAGAGACAGTCGATTTGTATCGAAGTTTTGGGAAAGTTTACATCGATCTTTAGGAACTAAACTACAATTTAGTACAGCTTATCACCCACAAACCGATGGACAGTCAGAAAGAGTTATTCAAATACTCGAAGATATGTTAAGGGGTTGTATTTTAGATTTCAGAGGCGATTGGGATTAGTATTTTCCATTAGTGGAATTTGCTTACAACAATAGTTATCAAGCAACGATTCAGATGGCACCGTATGAAGCTTTATATGGAAGGAAATGCCGATCGCCATTATATTGGGAGAATGATGAATATGCAATGATAGGACCTAATATGATTGGTCGGATGAATGATAAAGTTAAGATAATACGACAAAGGATGAAAGCAGTACAAGATCGATACAAAAGTTGGGCTGATCTAAAGAGAAAATTTATGGAATTTACTCCAGGAGATCATGTGTATATAAAGATAAATCCATTCAAGGGATTTAAGCGTTTCGGTATAACAGGAAAGTTAAGCCCCCGATATATCGGACCTTTCGAGATTTTAGAAAGAATTGGAAACGTTGCATACCAAATTGCTTTACCCCCAAGTTTAGCAGGATATCATGATGTATTCCATGTGTCAATGTTACGAAAATTCGTGAAGAACCCAGATGCTGTCATGGAATTGAAACCAGTGGATTTACAAGAAGACTATACTGTTGAGGAAAAACCGATCAAAATCTTAGAAAACCGAATTCAGAAGTTACGAAATCGGGAGGTAGAGTATGTGAAAGTTCAATGGGGTAGCGGTCCAACAACCGAACTAACTTGGGAACCGAAGTCGGCAATGCAGAATCGTTACCCAACACTCTTCAAAGAATGAAGTAAGTCCTAAAGTTTTTATTAGCAAATAAATAGTTATTGCATTTAGATTTAAAGTTTTGAGGACAAAACTCTTTTAAGGGAGGTGGAAATGTAAGCTCCCAAAATTGAGTTTAGCACAACCGAGCTAAGATTTAGGGCTTTTAGGGTAACTTATCCAATTGAGCCTAAACTTTGTAACTAGAATGAAAAAGTTAGTCGAGATATTACGATAAAGTTAGATTTTAGTAATAATGATCCAAAATCCTAATTTTGCCCTTACAAATTGGAGTATTTACTAAAGCCCTAAAATGTTCAGAACTCCTAAAATCGAACTTAGATTGCAACAAGAACTTAGAGATAAGTTAATTGAGCTATAAAATGAGATAATGTAGTATAATTTACTATAAAAAAATACACGTAATTTTTTAGTATACTCGGTACAAATAATAATTATACTCGTAAATTAACTTTAAATGGAGTAATTATAAATATATTGTGTTGAATTCATGAAATTAACCTTAGAATGTATCCTAAAAATAAAAGATATGCTAGAAACTTAATTATATGAGTAAAGTTATATATTTCACATGTTATTTACATAGGATATAACCTTGTATATTAATTAAATAATTAATTCTAACATATAATATCTATATTTAAGTAATTATTTAATAAAAGAAAAAGAAAAATTAATTAAATAACAATGAGATTGCTGGAAGTAGGCGTGGCAAGACAGAAGGGAAAGCAAAGTGCTGAATCAAAAGTAGAATTATAAAATTAGGACACCACATGCTTAGCTAAATAGGAAAAAAACAAAAGAAAAAAATAAAGAAAAATCCTTAGGCGGTGAAAGAAGTGTATAAAAATTACCCCAGCAACAGGATGATAACAATTGACAATTTGGAATAAAAAATAACAGAAAGAAAAATCAGAAAAAAATCGTAGAAAAAAAAAAAATAGGACAATCACCGAGCAAGGCTAGTTCTTAAGGTTCCCTTTGATCTGCTGTTACGCCACTCCACCGCTAAGGAGTACCCCCAGCGTCTAGGCGTTCCGACAACCGCCCAGCCACTGCCGGCCACCGGAGCACCCAAGAATACTAAGGTCAAATTTCTGCCCTGTTTTTCAATAATTTCTAAAAAATAGTAAATCCGCCCAGAAAATTATGAAAAAAATTACTTAGGTTATTTTAGACATGCTTTCATGTGATATTTTTATTTTTGAAAAATTCGTAATATTTAATATACTTTATTAAGAAATCTGTAATTCATCCGAATATATATTAGTGAAATAAATGTACTATATGATGTTGTTTCTAGCTGAAAATTTTTGTGTAGGATGTGTATGATATATGGGTAATTGCTACGTAGCCCAAATTTTTATTTGAATAATTTTAATATTTGTTGAATTTTTAGGCCTGAAATTGGTTCGAAAATAGCCTGAAATTATGAATTTAATAGGAAATTATGAAATTAATTGATGAAATGGACATGTACTGATCTATAATAAATAATAATGGTATTGAGTCAGATTGAAATTAATTGGATGCTAAAAGAATTATAATTGGATAATTTATCAAATTTAGGGGTAAAATTGTCAATACGAAAATATAGGCAATAGGTCGAAAACTTGAAACCAAGTGATAATTGAATTCCATATATTTTTAGAAGTCCATAGAAATTTTCGGAGAATTATTGGGAAATCCGAACTATTTATTACGAATTTATTAAGTAAAATAGCTTAAATTACAAGTCGGGGTGTATTTGTAATATTAATAGACTAAAATGAGTTAAATAGTTAAATAAAACCTATATATAGGATTGCTGATCGAATTGGGTTAAATGGAGATTTTTATTATAATTATTAATATTTTCTGATCGGGATATACTTTAGGTGTATTAGAATTGAATAATACTTATATTGTTATAATATAAGGACAAATTGGATAAAATATAATTTAAAACTGCAAATTTCGCATAATACGATCGTTTTTATATAATTATGTATAATTGTATTAAAAATTCAAACTACCCGTTAAAATCCATCTCTAGGAATAGGATTCGTAAGATGTATCGTTAAGTCTATACGAACTCAATGATACTAGTTTTGTTGAAATCGAATAACCTTAAGCAATCTAGCCTATAACTATAACATATTCAAGAATATACAAATTTCGATAACTTTACCGGAATTAAAACGTGAATTAATAAATAAAAAGTACATTTCGATACGATCAAAACGATATATAATACGTAATAGTATATATGATGTACAATGTCAATAATTAATAATTTAATTCGATATATAGTAATAACATGACTGCATATTATGGAAACAATATATATAACCATTTTAGATTAAACTCTAATGTTTTCGTAATTATTACGAAAAATAAATTTGGACCTTTTGTGTAATTAGGACCTTCCAAAGACGGTTGACAATTCAAGTCAGAAATGGCGAACATCTAAACAAGTAAGTTGGGATGGTAGCTTCGCCGCTGTTTGGGTACCATTTAAAAATATCCGGAGACCCAAGAGTACTTCTGGTTGTGTTTGTAGTTAGATGATTATGCGCATGCTATGTGTGTGAATGATACTCTGTTGTGATAGGAGTTCAACTCCTTGGTGTGCTGTTCTGCATATTTGCATGGATTCTGTATTGTGTGAACTTATTGGTCACCCCTGATTATCACTAATGATTATTCGACTAAAGTGTAATTGGTTATGCATAATCACCCGTTAGGGGAAACGATTAAGAGTGTTAAGCCAAACACCGACTTCCTTCAATGAGGATAGCTGAAATGGTCCTTTCCTCATCCTTAGTCGAACTAAGTGATAGGCGAGGAGGTCGCGGCAAGGTTGGGGGCCATGGTTCGAAGGCGGTCTTGGGAGGAGGGTGTTCTCCATTGCACAAGCCCGGGTTTGGTCTAACTTGAGTCGCGATGAAACTCCTCAATCCGAGTTGGAGTGGATGAAATTTCTCTAACCTCACAGTGGACCGGTTAACACTGTGCGATGTTTTCATTTGAGTGATTGCATTGCATTGCATTTCATCATAATTATTAACCTTATTTGTGATTGTATAGTACTCTTCTAACTCCGCCTCACTTACTGAGCTAGTTATGCTCACACCCCTACAGATTCTTTTACAGGTGCTGAGTGAAGGTAAAGATGTTCCGGTACCACCGTTCTCAGGTTAGTGTGCTGCTGTGTGGGAAAGTGAGGATCGAGGATGTCACGCCCCGAAGCGGCAGAGTCGTAACAGCTCCGCCGTGTAAACCACCCTAAGATAGAAGTTGGCCTCACAACCGCTATCCTAGACCTGATCTACACAAGGCGTCCACAACTAACCCGCTTTGAAGTAGACAATTTGTAATTTAAATAAATCATTTACCTATAAAAGTGAGGAATTATATATATATGTTATCATTCAATTATTGCAGTTAAAGTTTACAACATTTCTCTATAGTATATTCCCTAGTTATTACATCACTCGGAAATGAAAAATAATTTTAAAATAAAAACTTAGACCTTAAAATATGTGTTTATTCTTCAATGTTTTTCCTCACTCCCCAGGATCCAGCAGTTGCTAGCTTCGGAGTAATTGGTTGCCGCTTCTTAGCCAGTACCTGCACGATGTCTATAGGGATGTGAGCAACCACAGCTCAGTAAGTTAGGACGGAGGACTTAAAACTATACCATACACACAACAAGGTTTTCAATCACTTATTAGTTGCAATGCATGTGCAAGCAAATGCCATCGCACGACGTTGTCCGGCCCGTCGTGAGATTAGAGAAATTACGCCCGCTCTAATCCGGGTTGAGGAGTTACCGTTAATGCAACAGCTCACGACCAAACCCAGGCTTGTGTAATGGAGACCTTGCTCCTCCCGCGACTACCTTCGAACCACTGTCTTCATCCCCGCCGCGACCTCCTCTCCTGTCACTTAGTTCGACTGAGGATGAAGAAGGGACCATTTTGCAATCCTGCGCTATCCCTTCCGAAGGGGTCGGTATTTGGCCGGAGAGTCCTAAATCCCCTAACGGGTTGCCATGCATGTTCGATTATGATTATTGGTCGTACATTTGATTAAGTCCAATTTAGAGCGATCAATCATTACATACAATTCATACAACATGTGCTAAAGCAGCAAACAGAATCATAGCATCACCCATAATCAAGCACATGCACGCATTCAACTATCTAACAAGCACAACCAAGCATAATCTTAAGCCTCCAAAATACAGCATCGTATTAATCCCAACTTACCTCGACTCCTCGCTCGCTCACTCGAGGTCCGATTTGCTCAGGCCATCGCCGATTATCCCTATAACACGAACGTGGTTTCAGCTTTTCATATAACTATTATAGATTCGTTTTATCCTATAATGCTTATTGTTAGGTTTTGTTTACGGTCTAATATGCCTAATTATCTAGGTATTAAGTCTTTTATAATTATTCCAGGTTTAGGTTTAGGTTCGGTTTTCGCATCGATTTCTGAACCAGGTTTTTAGTTCGATTTTTAAGTAATGTTTTAGATTCCAACCCTAAAAATCCGTTTCAACCTATAATGTGAAATTAATCACATTACTTCTCGATCTCCTATATACCATTATTACCCCTAGTCAGTATTTTATTCCATCCGGTACACTTAAATCCCTATTTGTGTACCGAATTTACTCCTAATGTGAGAAATTTTTACATTTTTCATATAATTACATAAATTCAAGTTTCTTATCAGATTTATTATATATTCCTATTATTTATATAATATCAATTTTTATCCTAATATTTTCTATTTATTATATTTTCAAAAATTACACATTATGCATTATTACATATTATGCACATAATGCATTTCTAATATTTCTATTACCCTAATTACCATCTCTAACATAATTTATCACTTCAAAATGTCTAAATTCATCCTAGATCAGGTTTTACACCTAATTATTCTAATTTACAAAATTAACTCATAATTTACTATGTTTTTCTATTACTAATTTACTACATAATTAACCTAATAATTACATCTAACACCCTAAATGCTATAAGTATCATACTCCATCAGATCTTAACATCCTAAAACATGTAATTATTCACTAAATCAGAAATTAATCATTTAATTACATAATTAACCCTAAATTACCCATTTTATGCCTCTTTTTAGAGCCTAAAAATTATCTAAAAATTTCGAAAATTAATTTTTGAAAAAGGGCTTCATAGCACTGTTCTATGTCACATGAGCATCCTACAGAAAAATTTTTAGCCCCAAACTACATCCCTAAGCCTATTTAATTTCCGGTTTAATCATGCTCGGTTTTGAATAATTTGTTAAGGACCCTATATTTCCAGACATAATTAAACTAAATCAAAATTTTTCCCTAAATCTACATACGATAAAACCTCAGAATAACAAGTTTCATAATTTTCTGGGCAAAATAACTAATTTTACAAAATTATACAAGAATCGGGCTGGAATTTGGACTCACTGGTTCAGGTGGCTCCGGCCACCGCGGGCCGCCGTGGCCTTGTCGGCCGGCCTGGGCGCTGCCACCACCGTGTGGTGGTGGTGGCCGTCCACTCCCAGCTCCTCGTTTGGTGTGGGTTCTCTTTAAAACCCTTAACTGCACAGTTTTTCTTATTTTTTTTATTTTCTGGATTTTCTCTCGAATTTTCGACTCTCCCTAATTTTCTCTGATTTCTAACTGTCCAAATGAGTTCCTGGATTTTTCCTGCTATTTATAGGGTTTTAGGGGATTTATTGTGCATTAATTTGGACAAGACAAGTGCTTTATCCCTAAATTTTTTGCTTTTATGTTGTCCTAATTTAATTGGTTGAATTTTCTTTTTCAGATTCTGACTTGCCACGACCAACCTTGCATCATTCCACACCCTTCTGATTTTTTTCTGATTTTTCCACAATTATTTTATAATTTTCTTTAATTATTTGCTTAGTTTTCGGCCAATTTTAGTAATTACGCGTATTTTTATCTACACGTAAATACATGTAGGGTACACGTGAATATTCCTAAATATTATTTTGGTCATTCTAAAATTTTTAGTATACATATAATCTATCTCTACTAATTTATTAGTTATTATATTACATTTTTTGCCTTTTTGGTAATTAGCAGTTATTATGCTTAAAATTTGAAAATTTTATAGTCTCCTATTTTACTACTTATTTTCTTAAATTTAAGTTTACAGGGTCATTTTTATTGGTATCTTGTTAAATAATTTATAATTTGGATTTGATCGGATCTTTTAACCGATCGCCCTAAACCTTGGGTTCTAAGTTCAATCCTACGGTTACTTGGCTGAACTTTGGGGCTTACAGAGGAATTTAACTGAACCTGAGCTTTTGTCTTGTCTTTAAGTTTTGAAGAAAACTAAATGGGAATTCCCTGGGAGCCCACTAGTTTTCTAACTTATTGTATATAAATTGTATAACCTGTGGTTTTTAATAAACTCTGATGGTAATCTTTACCCTTGGATGTGAAATGTTTGTATAATTACGGTTGTAATACTAAACAACAGATTGTATAGAACAAGTATTTTGTAAAAGCTCTACCGCAGGTTTGAATATTAATAGATGTCAGAACAGACGTTTCAAGCTGGTTGAGTTGTGCGCCTTGTGTAAACTGCGTCTACGATAGCAGCTGTGAGGTCAGCTTCTATCTTAGATTAGTTTACACGGCGGGACTGTTATGACTCTTCTTGTTCGGGGCGTGACACCCATTTAGTTCAGGTTTGTTATGGTAAGTCCTAATGATAACTAAGCTACTATGAACACCATATAAAAATATCGAAGATACGATGATAAGATAATATCCGATTTGAATTCATTAAATATTCAATCTAGTTTCTAGAAACCCTATATTAAGTCAGGCTTTCTATCTTAGGCCCAATTCAATCCATCTTAATTTAACCCAATATACATACTAACCCATTAAATAAATCCTAAGTCTATTTAGTCCAATATAAATTAGATAAAAATCTGCTTTATATTGGACTGAACTAAAAAATATTTTAATAAAGCCCAACTATTTAAGATTAGGAATTTATTAAATTGAATATACATTTTCAACCATTGTTTTATCCGACTCTAAACGACTCGACTCAACTCGATACTTTATATTTATTTTTCTTTCAATTTTCGTTCATTTATTTATTTTTTATTTTTTTAATTTATTTTTTAATTTTTCAATTATTTACAAACCTGGCTCAAAAGTAATAAGAGACTGAAATTAAAACAAAGGGTGGCAAAAATAGGGTGTCTACAACTATCCATCCTAAGACATACTCATTTTTGCTTAGTCCTTGCTTGAATCAATAAGGTAAGGACTTTGATTATTAAAAAAATTAGGTCTTCACTTGAAAGGTCAAGTATCCTTAAGAGCATAGATCTCTTTAATGATCTATTACTTGAAAGGATAGATCTTTTGAAGGTAAGATAGGATGACACTTTATTAGAGATAAAATATGATGGCACTCCATTGAGCAAGTGATCCAATAAATGACTAACTAGACATGACAGCATTCTATTGAGCAAGTGATCTTGGAAAGGATTGGATGACACTCTATCAAACAAGCAACCCAATTAAGGATAGGACGATGCTCCTTTAAGTAAGCGATCCTAACAAAGAACTAGATAGGATAGCACTCCTATGAGCCAGCGATCCAACAAGAAATGGGATAGCGCTCCACTGAGCAAGCAATCCTAGAAAGGATTAGCTGGCACTTCACTAAGTAAGCAATCTAACAAATGATAGGACAACACTCCTTTGAGTAGACGATCTTAGAAAGGATTGGATGGTACTCTACTGAGCAAGCGATCCAATAAGGAATAGGATAGCGCTCCTTTAAGCAAGCAATCCTAAAAAAGACTAGATGGCACTCCAATGAGCAAGTGATCCATGAATTTCAAGGACTTTGATGAGTTTTGACAAAATGATCTGAGACTTGAGTTTGAAGGATTTTGATGATTCTTTGAAAATTTTGACTTTTTCTTTTTAAGAAATCTCTCTTGACAATTTTTGAAAAAGGTTATGTTTCTCTTTTGAAAACTTTTTATCTTTTTTCTCTCTTTTCTTCTTTTTTCAAGAAATTAAAAAAAAAAACACTCTTTGATGGAAAATTATGTTGCTAACAAGTAAAAAAGTTTCAAAGACTCTAAAGATCACAAATAAGGGGTTGGCTTGCCCCTTACCCATTGATCACTCATTCTTTCAATCTTGTTTCCTAGAGCATAATTCATGATCTCTGAACATTTTAGAAGCACTGATTTCAAACTTGAGGTTAAGACCATTCGTGTTCTTAAGAAAGCACTCAACTTTTCTTTAATTTTCCACTAAGGTAATAGATATCATTACCTGAAATGTTTAGTCAAACAAGACTTCCTTGTACTCCCATCGGTCTATTTTCACTCTCAACATCAATTCCAAAAATTGTAGCCCATCTTGTAAATGATACACTCTGGTCAATCAATTAAGTATTTCTTGGGTTTACAATGTAAGGCTTTTGGTTAATGGTTTGAGGAAATGGATATCAATGCACTTTAGCCAATTTTTTTTTTTAAAAATCATATACAATCCATCTTAAGTTTATAAGTCAAAAACCTAAGAGAAACTAAACATAAGCTTATCCCAATTTCATAAGCAAATTTTGTTGAAGAAAAGTCGTTTTCTTTAGTCAAAAGAATTTCATCAAGGGTAATATAATGGGTGGGATCATAAAATGAGGGCTTTGCTTTTGAGCTTAGGAATTTAAAATGTTTAGCTTTTGGATATCATCACAAGTTCAAAGTTTCAACTATTTGACTTATGCTTGAAGGTGCTACCTTGCTAATGTTTTCTTCTTCTTTTTTTCTCACTTTTTTCTCTTTTTTCTTTCTTCTTCTTCTTCTTCTTTTGTCAAGACAATCACCTTCTACTGCTGAGTTTCCACTTGATGGGATTTGAAGCCCTAAAACCATAGTTCAAAGAGTATAAGCTGAGGAAAAGTGTATATGGCTTTGAAGTGATCAGGAAAGAATATATAGCCTTGATGTGTTTGAATAAGTGTATGGGCCTGACTGAGGTATGTATAGTTTGAAGCTCTTCTTCATTCTAAAGAAATTGAATTATCTATGACAATATTTGTTCATAAATTGGCACAATTAAGGCAAGCATAACTTAGTCTATTTCCTTTCTCTAAATTAATTACCCTAACCTCTTAATTGCCCCAGTGTAGGGTGATTCTTAATAGGGCTAATTCTAAGAAAAATCGCTAAAAAGCTCAAATAAACTTACAAGGGATAATTGTGTTTAAGGTAGTAAAATAAATGCCCAATATCATTTTGACATGTGTACCATGTTTAAGATGGATCTTATTTACGGAATGAGCCTAATTACTTACATTGTGTCGTTCAACGTTCATGTGTATCTAAGGTTAGTGTTTGGGACATGGGTTACCTCTTTTCATCATAAACCCTTTAAGTAATGTGTTACTATTGCCTTAGATAGAAAATTTTAAATTCCAAGTTCACATTTACTTTATCCATTTTCACTCGTTCCAAATCTGCATAAAGTGTTTCATTTAGTGAGAGACTAATGACATGCCCTTATTGAGCTAAAGACAAAAATGTACAAGAAAATTGTTTTATTTAGATAACTCATATCCATTACAAACTCCAAAGTAAAGAAAAAAAAATGCAGGAACTAAAATTCTTTTCCATTTCTTGCCCTTATTTCTGTCACTCCTTCGAACTTAACCTATTAAGTTGAATTGATCTCTTAGAGATATACCCAACTAATTCAAATGGTGAGCCACCTTTTTAGATGATAGTATTAGGCCTTCAATATTTGGTGCTAGAGGCTATTTATTTGATGCTTCTTTAAAACCTAAGGAAGGAATATCACTGCCATTTGACCCATTAACCTTTAGAAAGGTCAACTGGATAATCTGCATCAATCAAATCTTGTACCTGATGTTTCAGTTTCCAACAGTTTTCTATGGTATGCATCACCTAGCCTACATGATATTCATACCATTTGTTAGGGTTATGATCCCTTGGCTTGTACTTCTTTGTTAGGTTTTCACAGGCTAGCATTCTTGCTTCTCTCAATTGCTTGACTACTTAGGCTATTGGAATCTTGAACTGAGTCAGTTGTCTTCTCTTATTGTAGATAGGCTTGTCTTGATCCTAAGCTTTCCCAATTGGCGCACCCATTCCTGACTTCTCTTTTGTTGAATCATCTTCATGCTTGGGCTATAATGTCCTTTTCATATTAAGATCTAAGTTTTCGATTTGCTTTAGTATATAACCCATTGCCATTTCTGCACTTGTGAGTCTTTCTTTTAACTTCACTAACTTTTCTTCTAGAGTAGTAACCCTTTTTTCCAGACCCCAGTAGTAACATGCCCCCTAAACTTGACCATTCAAATATGTCTCTAGTAACTTTTCCAAACTTTGCATCCTGTTAATAGTCCACTCTGTGTAGAATATGGACCTTGGATCCTTAACAAAGTTCAACTGGACTAATTTTTCATCAATCAAACCTTGGACTTTATTCTTCAACTCCCAGCAATGGTCAGTAGCATGCCCCTGCTGACCCATGTGGTACTCACATTACAATCCAGGATCTTATTTTGAAGGTCTATACCTTAGTGTTGGAGTCTTAAGATGCAACAAACCCTCTTCTTTTAGGCGGCGATAGACTTGAGACATAAGAATCGGGATATGAGTAAACCCCCTTCTAGGTGATTTTTGGCTTAGCTTATTTTCCTTAAGCTTTAGGCTAGGGCTTAGGGCACCAAGCTTGCATATCATTAAATAGGACATCGTAGTGTTCATGATGGCCTTTGAATCCAATAGAGCTAATCCCTTCTTTATCAATCTCCCCACTCTAATGACATCTTTAATGTGACTAAATCTACAAATGTGGAAGTGATATGACCCAAGAGGTGATTATAATAAGGTTCACCTAATGTACGGATGAATATGTTGATCAGTTCATTTTCTAGCAATTGTATCATAGCTTGAGCAACTGTAAATCTCCATCTTTGGGCATACTCCTTAAATGACTCGGTCGGCTTTATTTTCATGTTATTCACATCCATCAGAGAAAAAACCACTTCTTCATTGAACTTGTACTGTTGATAAAAGGCTTGAGCTAGCTTATCCCAAGTATTAAGCTCAACTAAGTTTAATTGGGAATACCATATCAACGCCGACCCAATAAGGCTATCTTAGAAAGTTTGAATAATCAATTGCTCATGTTTAGAAAATTAGGCCAACTTGCGAAGATAAATCCTGAGGTGAAGTTTAGGACAACCTACTCCATCATACTTCTCAAAATTTGGTACCTTAAACTTCTTAGGTAAATTATAGTTTTCAAAAGAGCAAACATTGCTCAAGCCCATATTACTTTACATATCATGATCCTTGAGAACTCTCATTTTCTCTTCAATTTTTTGCAAGATTTCTTCCACCATCTTTGTCAATTTCTACTCAAATTCCTTCCCCATGCCTTTGTTGCTGTTGTTAAGCTCATGAACTAACAACCCTTTAAACTTTTCTACCTTAGATGGTATGTCAATAAGCCCTTAGGCTTAGGTATGAGTTATGGTCTCAACTTACTTCGCATGCTCGCTCAAAACTCCTTCTGTTGTGGCTATTCTCTATTCAAGAGCTTTAGACATCTTGGTTTTGACAACAAATGATTATGGGCTTCAAGTTGAGCCAGATCACTTAAAAAGCAATCTTTCAAAGCCTGCAAGAATCCCTTCTTATTAGCAACACTGTATTCTTTTTTTAAAAAAAAAAAACCAATTTTTTAATTTTGAAAACCATTCTTCTTTTTTTTTTGGAAAATTTTATCAAAAAAAAAAAATCAATGTTGATTTTATGTTACAAATTACCTAATATTAACATTGATGAATCTAAACTTATTATATAGACAAAAGGTTAAAAAAAATGGAAGCATTAGGACTGACAACTGAGGACACAAGATTTGGGACTAACAACTAAGGATACAGGATAACAATTATATTACAAAGATGATATAAATAAGCGAGAATTATTTTACAATGAGAAACTTATTGAACAGATGACACAAGGGTGACAACTAATAGAGAAAACTCTATTAGGACCATAACAACTTAATGGATAAACACGAAGAACTAGAATTTAGACGTTTACAAGATTAATGACTTTGAGGTGGGAAATACTTTACAATAGGAATTTGATGGTTAAATCTTTTTTATTTTTTTTTTATTTTGTTAGTTCCTAACAATATAGTATATGTGGAGCATTGCAATAAAAATCGATCAAGTAAATAAAATTATCATGAAACTAGTTTTTTAATCATAAAATATCTTTTTGAAATTTCCTTCTTTAAAAAAATTTGTTAGATAGCCTTTAAAAAAATGACAGTTTTATAATAATCTTTATCATAGTTAATTTCCATAATTATACGCCTAAAAAAAATTTACAAATCGATACTGAGTTTTTTTTTTTTAACATTAGCACATTATAGTACAAGAGAAATATTAATGATTTTATGTTTTCTATATTAAATCTTATGTTACACAACTTATTACTTATAAAATAACACAAAATCTATAAGCTCACATATATTACACAAGATAGCATATAAAATAAATGTGATGCAATATGCTACATACGCGTGCAATGCAATGGGGTTGGTCATTAATAAACTATAGGAATAGAATTATTATAAACATACGATCAATATTCATATAAACTTACATATATAAGTGTGTGGATTTCTAAAAGTTTTTTTTTTTTTTTAAATAAAGCTTATGTACACTTCCATATGTAAGTACATTAAATTTTAAAAATAAGGTCCAATTGATCATGGGTTATAATAATTCTCTTCTAACTCCAATAATTTAAAAATTATTGACCCATTTTTATTTTACAATGATATAGGAGAATAGGATCTATAGGTTTCAAGCTTTGTAGCCTTTGATATTCCCAAGGAAACGCTTAGTAGGCTATATTGAAGTATGAGTAGGCTTGCATAGCACCATCAAACAGGGGTAAAGACCCTAGCAACCTAAGGGTTATATAATAGCGATCAATCTTAAGTTCTTAAGGTAGCCTAGATCCGTCCACGTCTAAGTATACAAATGATTTTTTTTTAAAAAAAAAAAAACCTTAAATCTCTAATAATTGGCCCATTAGGTTAGGCTTTTTTTAGAGCCCTACATCACTAAAACTCAATTAGTATAACTATATTACAATGTACAAATAAAAAGAAACAAAAAAATGAAAGCCCATTAACTAATTTTTATTTTTACATGGTTAGCCCACTAGTATCTCCAATAGAGTTGCCAATTCTGTCGAGCCCTATTTCTGTTTTTCTTAATTTATTTTATAATAAGCACAGCCTGCTTAATAAAAAATACTTGATATTAAATTAAGGAAACAACTTCTTTAAAAAATATTTTTAAAAAATGGTAGTTGCCAACCAATTACAGTGGTAGCAAAATGAAATTAGGGTTTTTGGGTAAAAAACCCCTAATTTAGCTACTAATTTGCAAATATTCTAAAAAATAATTTTTTAGAAAATTAAACCAGAATAAAACTTAGTTTAGAAACTAACCTATTAAGACTAAGTTACCATGTCAAAAAAAAAAAAAAACTAATGAGATTTTTTTTATAATTTTTCTAAAAATGCCAAAATATATGCAAATATGCAAAAATATGACTAAAATGAATTTTTTATGATTTTTTATTACGAATTTTTAGAAAATTATATATTTTTTATGATTGCCTCAAAAGTACCTACGTATTCGCTAATCAAAATCAAACCAACGTAGTTCTTTTTTTAAAAAAAATTTAGTAGATGATTCTTTTTTAAAGGAAATCAAGCCAAATTTACGTTAGTTATCAAATTATTATTATTATTTTTAAAAAATACGTAAGAAGATCTAACTTTACGAATCTTTAAAAAAAAAAAAACTCTAACTAACTAAATCTTTTGAAAATTCCAATTAAGACTTTTATTTAAAAAAAAAACCACTACATGCCAAAAATGCATTTTTTCTAAATCCTAAATATAAAATATACTAAGAAACATATCTTCTTTGAAGAAATGAATCGCGGAGAAAAAATATATAACTTTTTTCTAAACAATGCAATTTTGATAAAAAAAAATGTAATTTAACTAAAATTTATCAAAAAAATTACAAATTATCTAAAAATTGCAAAATGGCATAACAATTATTAAAATTTATTAAAAAAAACCTACACTAAAAAACAAGATAGTAAAATAAATTGATTAGCTAAAACAAAACAAAATAAGTAACTTATTTTGGTCGTGTATTTATGTATAAAATCTAAATGTGTGTCTGTATCCTGGTCGTGTGTATGTGTATGAAATTTGGACGTATGTGTCGTGAGGTAAGTGAGTGTATGTGTCAATGATCGAATTGTGTGTGTGTCAATGAGCGAAGTGCAAGCGTAAGCGTAAGAGTACTTACGGGTGTTCACATGAGGGAGGGGGTTGGGGTGCGAATGTGTTTGTGAGGTATTGCAAATCTAGTCATGTATAATTGGTGTTAGTGTAATTGTATAAAATGTGTAATTATGAAAACATTTAAAAATTTTACAATCGCAACCACTATTTATAAATCATAAATTTATATCTTTTTGGATAAAGATTCAACCTTAACAAATCCAATATACAATGATACAATAGTATCCGATTTGGATTCATTGAAGAATCTAGTTTCTAAAAACCTTACATTGAGTTGGGCTTTTTATTTTGGGGGCGATTCAATCCATCTTAATTTAGCCCAATATACGTGCTAATCCATTTAATAAATCCTAAATATATTTAGCCCAGTATAAATTAGATAAAAAGCTATTTTATATTGGACTAGACTAAAATATATTTTAATGAAGCTCAACTATTTAAGACTCAAAATTTATTAAATTGAATATATATTTTCAACCATTGTCTGATGAGATCCTAAATAACTTAACTTGATTTCAAACTTTATTTCTTTTTTTTTTTTTCAATTTTCCTTTATTTATTTATTCTATTTATTTTTTATTTTTTTCTTTTTTTAAAATTTAATTTTTCATTTTTTTAATTTTTCAATTTTTTACAAACCTAGCTCATAAGTAAAAAGAAACTGAAATTAAAATAAAGGGTGACAAAAATAGGGTGTCTATATCCCTTCTGTCAGCAATTCCCCAATTCAATCACACATTAGAGCCCTTCAAATCAACTCTCTTGCTATGTGTTTTACTTTCATCTTCAATTCCATGCGTTTCGAGTCATTCTGGTAAATTAGTATTTATTAATTATTTGGGTATTTTGTTAAATAAGTTGTAATATATATATTTTTGTTTCTAATACATTCATATTCGGCGTCGATTCGGCGTCGATTCAGTGTCCATCCAATGTTCCGGTCTCGGCTTTATTTCATGAGTTGATTTGATTCCCTTTTTCGGTATTGTATAAGTAGAATATTATTAATTTTGTTTTTTGATATTATTGTGAAAAGTAATTATTTTTTTAGCACTTGATTCCTATTATAAATTGATTTATTTGTCATAATTGTCGTATTACTTTATATAAAAGTTATTATTATACTTTGTGTCATAATATTAAATTATGTGTATATATGTATTTATAGCGTTAGATTTCTATTTCCTATTATATTTGGTGTTGGATCACTATTTTCTAGTTATGTATGGAGTTACATTAATACTCGTATCTTATATGTACGATTTCAAGTTTTGATTTGGTTTACAACACTATTATCTTATTATGATTATGCCTTATTATTAATATTGACGATATTATGATTTAAGTATTTTTATTATAATTATTATTATGATTATATAGTATATGATATTAATTATAAAGTATGTC
>JAMXBB010000001.1:134991052-135021409 GCA_024138015.1 Lumnitzera littorea | reverse complement strand
AAACACATTTTTATTTTTAGTAGTAAAATGTAAAAGATCTTTTTATTTAAAATAAAAAATACAGACTAAATAATAAAAACTCGATCAATGGAGATCGTGTATGCATAGCAAAGGATGGAAATCTCATGTGAAAATAAAATTTTGGATATTAAACTATAAAAATGCAAAGCCTCTAAGCAACAGCACAACTTTACACAAACCAAGAGCATTGTCCAGAATATGTGATATACTTATCCTATCTATGCTCATAATATTGTTGTTGGATGATGGATAACATAACCAAAAAACAAAACCACATTGTAAATCACACAAAGTCAAATTTCAATCCTTCAACACTACCATCAACAAGATGTAAAAATAAAAGATATCAGCGAATGATCTAAATTTAAATTATAAGCCACTCTCCATCTAATTTGTGCACTACATCTATAAGGAGTAAATTAAATCAAAGCAGTTCTTCAAATAACAAACATCTAATTCCTCAAAGTAGAAAGAATGAGTACAATCAAGTAGGAAATCAAAAACTTTTAGAAATCAACAAATATCAAGTTTCAACTACTAAAGAACCATAAAATTTCAATTCTTTTACACAACAGAAATTTAGAAGTTCCTCTTTACTTGCAATTAATTCTTCATCCATACATCATGATGATTGAAATACATTTGCAGTTAATGTATTAGACACTTAAGAACTCTGCGACTTCTAGGCTAATTTTCGATAACAACACCGATACGTATAAGCAATCTAATTTGTAATTGTAATTCACGCACCAAGTCAAAGTACCACAATAGGAAATAGAAGCCCTAAAAAGTTTTCAAATTCATGAAACAATTATAGTGCAAAATCAAGAAATATCATTGACCTCACTACTAATGCTCGATACAAGAAACGCCATTTTTACCACTTTTTTTTCTGAAGAAAGGGTTTGCTAGTTTTCAATCATTGTGTGTGCAATTTCTCTTCCGTTGTCGACATATTTAGATTGATAATGCAACTGTGATGCCTTAAAACATGGGGATTTACAGCCCGCCACTTGTCATCCTTAATGGTTAACACATTAAGGGGTTTAGGAACATATACCCTACCTATAATCCACAAATAATTAATAGTAATTTGCAAACTCTCATATGAATAACTCCTCAATCATTAATAAAAGAGTGACATAAATACCCACTCATTTCCAATCTACATAAAGATCTAACATTAACCAACCTAGGATAGCATAACTATAGCATCTTAACTAAGAAATTTTACAACTCTAACATGTAACATAAAATACGTAACCAATAGGAGTCATAGGCTACTCCTCCCCAAAAATTAATAAGCAATACAAATAACATGTTACAAGTAGTGATAAAACCATATCCCCACTCCAGTCTATGCTTATCATCTATTCTACACGTAATTCGACTCATCATCTAAGTAGCAATCTCCATCCCTTTCATACTAATAATAATAATCATAGCTGGCATCATCATATATCTCAATAATATCATCATAACTTAAACTTGCAGCTAAAAGACACAAATTCCCGAAGGGTGAGCTATGCCTAGTATGAATACCACATACATACTCATGAACAAACGAGTAAATGACACAAGTATACAAAAATAACCATATTAGATGCAACAATTAACCAATTTAGTCTTTGTTTATTAGGTCCGCAAGTAGCACAATCTCAACATCTTGAGACTTGGGGTTACTCATAACCCTTATATACAAGCAATATAGATAATACATAAGTATTGGTGTTGGGTCCTTGCCAATACCTAAATAACCTATCACCATCCTAAATTTACCTTTGTCCTTTTTGTACAAGACTCTACTCCGGACAGCATCGCGCAAAGATCGCCACGTGGCTCCCTAACATTACTAAACCCTACTAGTGGGTGACTAAAGCTAAGCACAAGCAACACATTTATTTTAGGTTCAAGTTTAGTTAAATCTGGTTAAATCACTATCCTAAGATGCATAACTGATAACCATGTATCTCATACCTGAAATGGATAGCTCATTAAAACCTTTCTTAAACTCTTCACAAATTCTTAAAGGGAACACACAATAAGGCTTTATGCGATATTTAAAACTCATAAACAAGTTCTCTTAATCATAACTTTGGCTTTGTTATTTACTCTACCAACCACAAGAAACTTATAGGAGTTTTAAGAAAGTGTTTGGAAACATGTTTGAAATTAGCTTACAATATTTAAGACACTTAAAAGTAGGTTTTGGCATAAAATTATAGACACCTCATTTTTGCCACCGTTAGGATTCTTTCTTATAGGTTCAAACTAAAAAATAAAAAATGAAAGAAAAAAACAATAAAAATATAAAATATAAAGTGTCAAGTTGAGTTAATCGTTTAGGGTCGAATCAGACAATGGATGAAAATGTACATTCAATTTAATAAATTCTGAATCTTAAATAGTCAAGCTTTATTTAGAAATACTTTAGTCAAATGAAATATAAAGTGGATTTTTTTAATCTAATTTATATCGCGCTAAATAGATTTAAGATTTATTAAATGGATTAACATATATATTGAGCTAAATTAAGATGGAATAAATCGAGCCAAAGATAAAAAGCCCAAATAAGTGTAGGGTTCCTAAAAACTAGATTAAATCTTCAATGAATTTAATAAATCCAAATCGAGTATCATTGTATCTTATCAATATTGGATTTGTTAAGATTGAATTTATATCTAAAAAAATCTAAAAGATTCAAGTTTGTGGCTTATAAATAGTAATTTGGTTGTAAAGTTTTTAAACATTTTCACAATTAGACCAAACTCACAAACACATAAAGTTCACATTTTCACACAAGACCGATAAGCCACTTTCGCACTTCACCGATCCAAACACATTCTAGATGCAATTCACGATCTACACTATCCATACCATCTACATCTTGCACTGACACAACAAGCCATACGATCAGTCACTTACACTCACAATCGTATAAAAAACTCCACACACGCCGAATACGTCCACATTCATCAGCTACACATACATTGATCACAGCTCACATGACACACATTGAACACGTCCATATTGATTAGCCACATACATGCCGATCACAGCACATCTACACTATCTAAGGTCCAGTTCACACATACAGGAGCACTCACAATCTATTGTCCTCCACTATCCAACATAAAGCAGATAGTAACAGATACACACATTACGTGCATACAAGCCACATCCGATTACGTATCAACTTACGATGCACCTCCACTGTCCACAATCAATTCACAATACGAACATGCTAATCACATACACGATCCGACTTACATAGGTAATTGAGTAAATTATTTTAGTTAGTTATTCTTTTTTAATTAATCACTTTATTTTACTAACTTGTTTATTAGTGCAGGTTTTTTAAATAAATTTTAATAAATTATATGTCATGCGGTTTTGCAATTTTTTAGATAAATTGTAATTTCTTTTTTTATAAATTCCATGTTTTTCTAGTTAAATTTCATTTTTTTTTTACCTAAAATTACATTTTTTAGAAAATGTTACATATCTTCTTTGAGATCCGTATATTTGGAGGAGATAAATATCTAAATTATGTATTTTAGTAAATCTTGCATTTAGGGTTTAGAAAAAATTAATTTTTGACATGTAGTAGTTTTTTTTTTTAAAAAATAAAAAATAAAAATTCTTCATTGAAGTTTTTTAAAAAGATTTAGTTAGTTAGATTTTTTTTAAATTTTTTCACGTAATTAGATCTTTTTAATTTTTTTTTTAATAACAAATCAATAACCAATGTAAATATGGCTCAATTTCTTTTTAAAAAAATCAACCCACTAAATCTTTTCTAAAAAAATAGAACTACGTTGGTTTGATTCCATTTAGCGGGTATATAGGCACCTCTAAGGCAATCATATAAAAATAAAATAAAATAATTTTCTTTTTTTTAGAAAATTCGTAATAAAGATTATTTAAAATTCATCTTAACTACATTTTTGCATATTAGTATATAATTTAGTATTTTTAAAAATATTATAAAAAATAAAAGCCCATTAGTTTCTTTTTATCTTTACATGGTGAATTAATTTTAATAAGTTACCCCCTGAGCATGGATTTTTTAGGTTAATTTTCTAAAAAAAAATAATATTTTTTAGAATATTTGCAAACTAGTGGCTAAATTAGGGTTTTCTCACCCAAAAACCCTAATTTCATTTTTTATTAGTTTAACTGGTTAACGACTCTAATTTTTTATTTTTTTAAACATTTTTTCATAAAAAAAATATTTCCTTAGTTTTATGTCGAGTAACTTATATTAAATGGATTGGGCTAAATATAAGTTAAATTAAGGAAAATCGAAATAGTGCTCGACAAAATTAGCGACTCTACAAGGAAACTAAGTAAGCTAATCATGTAAAAATAAAAATTAATTAATGAGCTTTGATTTATTTTTAGTTCTTTTCATGTATATATTGTAATATAGTTGTATTAATTAGGTTTTAATGATGCAGGCCTTTAAGAAAAGCTTAGCCCAATAGGCCCGTTACTAGGGATTTAAGGGTTTTAAAAAGAAAAAAGAAAAAGAAAAATTATTTGTGTGCTTAAATGTAGTCAGATCTAAGCCACTTTAGAAATTTAGGACAAGTTATCATTTTATAACCCTCGGGTTGCTGGGGTCTTTACCCCTGCTTGTCGATAATAGGCAAGTCCACTTATGCTTCAATATAGCTTAGTAGGTTTTCTTTTTAAAAGACCTGAAGCTACAGAGCTTAAGACCCATAGATCCCACGCACTTGCATTGTTTTTTTCTTTTGGAAAAAAAGGGTTAATCATCATTTAATTATAAGAAAATTTGATAATCTGTGATTGGTTAGGTTTTCTTTTTAAAAAAAAAATAAAAGAAGGAAAATTAAAAGAATCAATACCCTTATATATAAGTGTCTATGGGCTTCATTTTTTTTTATTTTAATCCACTTATATATAAATGTATTCCTTAATCGTAGGTTTATAATGATTCCATTCATATAATTTAATATTTACTGACATTTATTACATGACATGCATTTGTAGCATATTACATTAATTTTATACTATATTTTGTTGTATATATATTGTTATCTTCAATTTTTTTTTTTTTTTTTGTATATTATGTGGTTGCTTGTGTAATATAGGTATTATGTATTGTTTTTTTCTTTTTACAAATAAAAAGTGGCACAATAAGATTTAAGATTGAACCCACTAAATTACAATAAAATTTTTTATAGGAAAGCAAATGAATATTAATGCAATGTTTTAAAAAAAAAAAATCTATCATGAGTAAGAAGTTGCAATTTTATTATTTTCTCATTTAACATATTGGCCATATAAATTTTTCCATGTATTTTCTTTTTTCCATATAAAAAAAATTTCCCCTATAACCTGTTAAAAGATATTTTGCTTTTGTAAAATTTTCTCTACATTTTGTCCACGTTTGTACATATAGAAAAATTATAAACCCAATAAGAGTGTAGCTCATTTGTACTCAATTCATTTTACTACAGGGTTTTAATAAAGCTATAACTTTTAATTTTTTTTTAGATTATTGCACTATTATCCAGTTGCTAGTTCTGCATCTGCATAGGTATACTTTACTTATATGCTATTTGTGTATTCATTCATTCATTCATTTATTTATTTTTTTGTACTTTTATTAGAAATTTGTTCAATAACCCATGTGTAAAAAAACAAATGGTAAAAAAATCCTTCAACTTGCAAATATTCATTAACAATGATCTGTAAATAATCATTATCCCTAAATTGTTCTTACTCATGTTTTGGTAATATTAGGCACCGCTCTTATAAAATTGTCACCTCCAATTACCGGTTGTTTCCTTTGAAGCTTTACCATCCTCATCATGTTGCTTCTAGTTTTTTCTTTTCTTTACATAATGTCAGCAATTTAGTCATCAATAGCATAGATTCTCTTTAGCATCCTTTAGGGTCTTCAAGAATTTTTACTTGTAAATAAGTCATTACCTTCAATTGTTAACTTTGTAAAATAATCACTCCTTCTTATCAACTCTCTAACTTTTTCATTTATTCCAATAAATTAGGAGATGTTAGTAACCCTATTTGTAACATAAGTTTTTGTAATGTAAGTGTTTTCAAATGCCTTTTGAATAAAGTTTGCCAAAAAAATTCTTAAATTTTTCAAAATGAAAAAAACCTGCCAACAACTATGAGTTTTTGGGACTTTGACTTTTTACTTTTAAGCAGTTAAACCCATTGTTGAAGCCCATAGCCATTCATTTTTTAAGCTAAGACAACTAACAACAACTATTCCGGCCCAAGCTTAATCTTGGTAGTCACTCCTTCTAAGCCCAAAGCACTGTACGGCCTATGAGTTAAACTTGATACTAAGGGGTAAAAGGGGAAAACATATTGGAAATTGATAAATGAAAATGGTGGAGACATATCCCATCCCTAGGAAAAGCCCAAGCTAAACACAATCCTTGAGAAGAAGTCCAATATTAAGCTTTTTCAAAAGCCCTAAACATAAAAGCTTAAACACAAATTACAGACATCCCCACCTATTTCAACCTACGTCAAGCTAGGAAAAACCTAAACATGTGGCCTGTTGACTTCCATGGAACTTTGTCCACACACCAATCCTTTCCAAGCCTAGAAAGACCTAAACACTCACTCTACAAAATCGGTCCACCCACTCTAACCTTAAAATAGAGCATGAAGCTTGTCTCTACTATGAATTATTCCACTGACAAACCTAATGACCTTAGGCTAAGCAAGCAATAAATGGGGCAATCTTTTAAAGCTAGAGGGGCATGTGACCTACTAAGGCATCACAAAATATCTAGTCTCATCAAATGAGATTGGGGAAAATAGGGACAAACATGGGCAAACAAAGAAAATGCTTCAAGTCTTTAAAACAGGAAATATCTTGTTATCCAAAACATTTAGAATGATAAAAAGCAAGCCCTAATCCTAAACACTAACCTAAAAACACCCATGAGAGTTGAGAGACATGAAAGAGAGGATGTGACTCATTCTTGAAAAGAGACCTATCTTGCATGTGATAGATGGATTGAAAGGATGATAGGCATTCATTCCATTACCTTAAACACTATTAACCCTTATGAGCCCATTCTTACCTTTTGGGGATTTTCTGAAAATTAACCCTGTCAAGAACAACCCTTATACTGGGAGCAATTGGAAGGTTAGAAGCATTGATTTTAGAGAAAAGGGATAGAATAACTTGTGCTTTCTTTAGTTGTATCAATTCATGACCAATAATTGTCATAGATAAATCGATTTCTTTAAACTGAAGAAGAGTTTCAAATCATATGCCCTTCACTTAGGCTTATATGATCTTATTCAAACACTCAAGCCTATAGATTTTTTCCAAACACTCCAAATCCTTGAACGCTTCACTAAGCTTGTACAATTTAAGCTCATGGTTTTAGGGCCATTAATTTCTTCAAGCAAAAACTTAAACATATGGAAGGCGATTACCTTGGAAAAAAGAGAAAAAGAAAGAAAAAGAAAAAGAGGAAAAAAAGAAAGAAAAAAAGAAGAAGAAATAAAAGTAAGGTAATTATGTCTCAAAGGGTAGTCTAAAACTCCTAAAGGGCTCGTGGCTCGAGTATATTAAAAAGCTTAGCCCTTGAATTCCAAGATAAAAGGCTTAAATGTTCCTCGACACTTCAAAGTACAAACCTAAGCAAGAAATTTCAAGCCCAAAGGAATAAAACTCTAATTCTGTGATCCCACTTACTATACTACCCCTAATGAAACTCTTTTGACCAAAGAATTCCATTTATCTTGAGAAATCATTGCTTGTGAAACTGGGAAAAACCCATCTTAGCATTTCCCTTTAAGGTTCTTGACTTATAAACCTGAGTTGAGATATTAATTTTTCAAAATTATTTAAACACATCTATATCCCTTTTTGTTTAAGTTAATGACCAAAGGCCTATGTTACAACCTTGAGAAAAAGACTTATTAGATTAATCAAAATGTATCACTTACAAGACTAACTGTAATTTTTGGAGTTGTAGTCGAGAATGAAAACAAACCATTGGAGAGTGTAAGGAAGTCCTCTTTGACTAAAAAATTCAGATAATTTGGATACTTTTTCTAGTATGAAACTTATGCAAAAGTTAAGCATGCCTTAGGAGCCGAGGAAGCACTTCACATCAAAATTGAATGAGAATTCCTTGTGGCAAGAAGGATAAGGTGTCTAGTGGAAGCTTACCTGCTCCCATATCAACAGCTAACAAACGATCAAAGATGAAGAATGAAAGGCCAATTGGTTAAAAGAATGAGCATACTGCTTATCAGTAACATTTGGAGTCGATATAATTAGCTTACTTGTTAGCGAGCAAAAGATGAACCATTTTTTTTAATAAAGCACATTTTTCCTTCAAGTTTTTAAAAATGAAAGATTTGAAAATTTGTAGTGAGAACTTTAGTCATCCTCGAGTTAAGAACTTCATTAATCTCTTATAACTTAGGAATCCTAGTTATCCTTTCGAAACTTTGGTCATCTTAACAAGAACCTTAGTTGTCATTATCTTATGAACTTTAGTTATCTTATATCCAAGTTATTCTTAAGGAGCTTTGATCATCTTATCGTTCAAGAACCTTAGTCATTCTTAGATCAGGAACTTTGATTATCCTATGGTATGAGGAATATTTAAGAGCTTCAGCATTAGGAGCCTTTGTCATTATACTAAAGAGCTTAGGTTATCCTAAGAATTTTGAGAACTTTAGTTATCTTATGCTCAAAGAGTTTTAGCCTATGTTAAAGAATATTAGTTATCCTAAGAATAAAAAAAAAAAAAATTAGCAATGCCTTTAAACCCTTTTGTTAAGTTTTCTTCTTTAAAAGATCTATCCTTTCAAGAAGTCAATTTTTCTTTTAAAAACATCAATTTTTTGGCATAATGCCTAATCTTATCCTTTGGCTTTGTCTTTTTAAGATGGGCCTCTTATTTCTTTGCCCCGTCCTTTTAAGGTAAGCTTCTAATCTTTTGGCCTATCCTTTCAAGACTAGTTTTTTTAATCATTTGCCCTATCCTTTCAAAATAGACACCCTAATCTTTTGCTTTATCCTTTAAAGATAGGTACCCAAATCTTTTATCCTATCCTTTTAAGGTAGGCACCCTAATCTTTTGCTCTATCCTTTTAAGATAAGCCTCCTAATCTTTTGCCCTGTCCTTTTAATATAGGCACTTTAATCTTTTGTTCTATCCTTTGAAGATAGGCCTCTTAATATTTTGCCCTATCCTTTTAAGATAGGCCTCCTAATCTTTTGCCCTATCCTTTCAAGATAGGTACCCTAATCTTTTGCCCTATCCTTTCAAGATAAATCTCCTAATCATTTGCCTTGTTCTTTCAAGATAGACTCCCCTATTACTTTACCCTATCCTTTTAAGATAAGCCCCTTAACCTTTTGCCTTGTCCTTTCAAGATAGGCTTGCTTTTGCCCCATCCGTTCAAGATGAACCTCTAATTCCTTAGCCTTATCCTTTTAAGATAGGCTTCCTATTCCTTAGTCCTATCTTTTCAAGATAGGCCCCCTAACCTTTACCCGTCCTTTCAAGATGGGCCACCTATTCTCTTTGCTCCGTCCTTTCAAAATGGGCCTCTTATTCCTTTACCCCATTCTTTCAAGACGAGCCTCCTATTCCTTTACCTTATCCTTTTAAGATATGTTCTTATTCCTTTACCCTGTCCTTTCAAGATAGGTTCTTATTTTTGTACCGTATCCTTTTAAGATAAGTTCTTATTTCTTTGCCCTGTCTTTTCAAGATGGGTCTCCTATTCTTTTGCCCTGTTCTTTTAAGACGGGCTGTTTATTCTTTACATTGAGATTTTAAGTCAGTATCCCTTTTCAAAACGAGACACTACTCAACTAACCATCCAAGTCAGTAATCTTTACCCTATTAATTCAAGATGGGTATTGGCAAAAATGGGTATCTTTTTTATCTTTATAGCGAATTTTGAATCAAACTTCACTGCAAAAAGGGGTAGTTATAGACACTTCATTTTTACTACTGTTAGGATTCTTTCTTATCTAGTCAGATTAAAAAATAATAATAAAAAAGGAAAATTGAAAGAAAAATAAAAAATATAAAGTGATGCAAACCATGACCAAGAGCAAACAAGGATGGTCACTAGATGGGTTCAAGCTTACAAAAAGCTCAAAAGGAAGTGATGGTAAATGTGTGAAAGGAAAAATGCTAATGAAGAGTGAGCAAAAACCCACTACGGCTCTAATGGATATAATGTACTAATAGAACTTCTAAGGACTCATAGCACAACTCTATATGATATACAAATCGGTCCAGTGAGGTTACTCGTCACCTAGCCTTACTTAAGGGTTAGGATAAGAGCGATACCGAGAGTAAATAAGTAGTATTTACACAAGGAAGGAAATACTCAAAGTGTATTAATGATGATCAACCTATTGTAGCTACAATTACAAGGGTATTTATACTTATAAGTTAAGGTAACTTGCCCAAAAGGGAAAAAGACAAAAAGGGCATTTTCTAAGAAAGTAATGTACAAGATACAAAAGGGTAAAAATGAATATTGAAGAAAAACAATCATTGGTCTAATGGATTTTACACATGATTCTATACATGTAGCAAAGCTATATTGATAATGCTATTAGAAGACATAGACAAAAAGTACGGTTAGCTTGCTTATCCGAGTAAGGGTGACTTAGTCAATCCAGACTCTCTCTCTTAGTAGCCTGGCATAGGTAATGCCAAGTAAGTGATTGGTCAGGCATAAGTGAGAATGAGGGTTGGTTGTTGTCTCAGTTGTCCGCTTTTCGGCACACTATTAGTGAGAAATAAGTAATCATTCGGCTTAGCATGAAGAATGGGTCGGTTAAGATATACTCGATCTCCGTAGGAGTTGGTTAGAGTTAGAGCAGAAGAATCTGCCTTGCCAGGCCTTCCAATCCTTGGGCTCAACTGCAGGTCAAAGGCTTAGTAGCTTGATTCTTATCATTCCTTCCAGGTTGATTTGGATTTGAGATCAAATTTTAATGGTCTTGGATCACCTCTCTATCAAGGTGATATGGACTGAGGTCGGCAATGTTGAAGGTGTTAGAAACCCCATAGTCCTCGGGTAGCTCCAATCTATAGGTATTATCATTGACCTTCTAGAGGATTTTGAAAAGTCCTTTAGCTCTTGTAAATAACTTATTCCCTCTTTTGTTCGAGAACCATTCCTTGTTGTGGTACAGCCATACCAAGTCTCCTTGTTAGAATTGTTTAGTCGTCTCACCCTTAGCCCTCTCTCGCATTCTTCTAGTGGTTTGTTGAATTTGCTAAGTAACTTTATTATAGATGTGCTGAAGAGATTGTACTCTAGCTCTAGCGTCAGGTTCCTCTTGCGTGGGTACAAGCACAGGGGTGTGATCGAGGGGCAACTCGAGATTGAAACTATAGACAACCTCAAAGGGGGTCTACTTAGTGGTGTTATGCACTATTCGGTTATAAGCGAATTCGACCACTGGCAAGCAAATGTCCTAATCAGCCAAGTTCTTGCCCACTATAGCTTGGAGTAGTGATCCAAAGTACGATTAACCACCTCTATTTAGCCATTAGTTTGGGGGTGACAGGAAGTACTGAAGAGTAGTTTAGTCCCCATCCAACGCCATAAGGTCCTTCAAAAATGGCTCAAGAACTTCGGTTCCCTATCAGAGACTACACTTCTCGGTACTCCATGTAACTATATAATCCCCTACAAGAAAAGAGAAACAATAGCCAAAGCATCGTTAGTTTTGGTGCAAGGCACAAAGTACACCATCTTGCTGAACTGATCCACCATAACCATTACAAAATCTTTACCTTAAGCAGTTCATGGTAATTCGAGGATAAAGTCCATGCTCAACTCAGTCTATGGTTTCTTCCCTTCCCCTTTTCGGCTCAGCACTTAGCCCTTTTACACATGGCACAGCTTTCAACAATTAGGTGCATATCTCACCTCATTCTCAACCAAAAGAATCAACCACTCAACAATTCATATGTCCTTTTCTCCTTGAAATGTCTAGATAACCCTCAATTATGGGCTTCCTTATTTAGTAGGTCCCGTAATGAACAAGTCAGCATACATAATTTTCCTCCTCAAAACAAGTAGCCATCTTCCATATGATATTCATCTACTATTCTTTCATTGATGCATCATGTAACTATGGGTCCAAAGTATGGATACTCAAAATACTGCTCTTTGATACTCGTAAACCTAAATAGTCTGGTCTGCAGTTCATTCAGAAGTGCATGTCTTCTTGAAAGAGCATCGACAACTACATTGCTCTTTTCTTATTTATATTTTAGTACAAAATTAAATCCCTTAAGGAATTTTACCCATCTCACCTGCCGCCTAAACAACTTTGTCTAGCTTTAAAGATACCTCAAAGACTTATGGTCAGTGTAGATGACAAACCCTCTTAGCAATAGATAATGCTACCATATTTACAATGCTTGGATCAGTGCTAAGAGTTCTTTATCATATATAAAGTAATTTAACTAAGGTCCTCTAAGCTTCTTACTATAGAAGGCAATTGGTCGGCCTTCCTACATTAGAATAGTGCCTATTCTAATGCTTAATGCATCACATTCCAACTCAAATATTTTCTCAAAGTCAGGTAGAACCAATATCGGAGCGAAGGTCAATCTTTCTTTTATCTTGGTGAAGCTCCTCTCCTCCCTTTCTCCCCATCAGAAGTTAGTGTTCTTCTTCGTTAACTCAATAAGTGGTGCAACAAGAGTGCTGAAATTCATGATGAATCATCTATAAAATGAAAACAGTCTATGGAATCTTCTTACGTCGGTTGAAGTAGTAGGAGTCAACCACTTAACGATTGCTCAAATTTTCTCGTCATCCACTTGTAAGCCTCCCATACTTACTACATAACTAAAGAATACCACTTCCTTTTAGTATAAGCAACACTTATTGAGAATGCCAAATAATCTCTTGGCATAGAAGATATCCAAAATGGCCCAGAGATGTTTACAGTGACTTAACATGTCAGCACTGTAGACCAAGATGTCATCAAAGTACACCATGACACACTTCTCGATGATTCATTAGTCTCATGAAAGTGCTTGGGGCATTCGATAAGCTGAAGGGCATGACCATCAATTCATATAATCTATGTTGAGTCTTGAATGCTGTTTTCCACTTGTCTCCTAGCCTCATGCAAATTTGATGATAACCAAACTTAAGATTAATCTTGCTGAACAATTTGGCCCTACTCAATTCATCTAGTATGTCTTCCAACCTCAAGATAGGATCCTTATACTTAATAATAATATTGTTTACGACTTTATTATCTACACACATCTACTAGGTTCCATCCTTTTTCAACACTAAAAGTGCCGGCATAGTGTAAAGGCTAATACTTTCTCCAACGTATGCTCTCTTTAGCAACTCATTAACAATTGACTTGATGTTGGAGCTCAGAAGCCTGTTTAGGACTCATTCAGTAGGTAGGCTTATTCGGCAAGGCGATGCTGGGTATTAAGTCAATGCAATGTTCTATACCTCTCGGTGAAGGCAACCCTTTAGGTAACTCTTCTAGGAACAAATCGGCATATTTACCCAGTAATGCTCTTACTTCCTAGGGTAGTTCACCCCATTCCCTCATCTCCAGCAAGTGCCTGACTAACATTAGGGTTAGCTCATCAACATTGATGGCTTCTTGGAGTGCGGCTCTACTCATCACCAGAGCCTTCTTCAATCTACGAGCAAGTTTACTTTATAGTTTGTTAACTTCTCTCAACGGCATCAGGTTCAGTGTAATCTTTCGGCCATCCTTCTCCAATGTATACATGTTCTTGTAGCTGTCATGGACAACTCTCCTATCAAACAGCCATGGTCTACTTAGCAACACATATGAAGCATACATGGGTAATACATCGTAGAAAATCTGGTTAGAGTAATTCCTTATAGTGATTGGTAGTAGTATTTGTCATGTAACATGTAGTGCCCCTTTCTCACTCAACCATTGCAACTTGTACGGCTTTGGATATGCAATAGTCAACGACTTCAATTTTGAAATAAGATCGGCTGATGTCATATTAGTGCAACTCCTACTATCCATAATGAGGGCACATACTTGATCATTAACCTTACATGTGATATGAAATAAATTCTCCCTCTACTCCTCCTCTTGTAAGGGTTTTATGTTCATTGTACATTAGACAACCATGATCAAATGATATAAGTCATCAATAAACATGTTCTCCTCAATTAGTTCTTTCTTGGCATTTTCTTTCTTGACAAGGATCTCCTTCTCCTCAGGTTCCTCATATGTACTCTCTACCTCCAGCTTCATAATGTCTCCCTTTATCACCATAGTTTTTCGATTTGGGTACTAAGCAGCCATATGTCCAAACCATTGGCACTGAACAGCCAAAAAGCACTTGATCCAGCTCGTCTTCCTACCAAACCCTTACCCCTTCTCATAAGTTCAGGTTGGCATGTCACTATTGAGTTGGCCTTTCCAGTCGACTCAGACATCCACCTTTCAAGTCGACTCGATACTTGACTATGCTTAGTGACTTCCCTGTCCAAGTCGATTGGTCGACTAGTCGACATTCTGGCAAGTACTCAGCTTCTTCTCTATCTCTCCACTCGTTGGGTTATTCAGATGGCTTCATCTATTGTTATGCATCTTTGAAGTTTTACAATATCTCGAATATCACCTCTTAATCCTATGATGAATCTAAAGATTGTTTGTGCTAAGGGATCCTCTACTTCACATCAGATCATGAGCATTTGGAATTCCTAGACATACTCTTCATCTATTCGGCCTCCTTGTCTCAGCTCTTAAAGCCAAGTAAAGGTATCCTATAGATAAGTTTCTGACATGAACCTGTTTCTGAGTATTCTCTTTATCTTAGGTCAAGTATTAATCTCTCGGTAGCTCTCTCGCTCTTCATAGCCTGGAAAGTTTTTCACCACATGGCAGCATATCCAAAGAATTCAATAATAACAGTTCTCACCTTCTCATAATCCTCGTACCGATAATAGTAAAAAACATACCCCTCTTTCTCTTCCCATTCTAGGTATTCATCAGCATTCGCAAATCCATTGAAGCTCGGAATTTGAAGTTTCACATGGTTAGAATACTCTTCTCCATCCTCTTCATCTAGTTCCCTCAAGTCTATCCTTCATCTTACTCGTCTACTTACTCCTCCACCTCGAACTGGTCGAGATGGGTTCTAACCTCTAATAGGTTGAGCAGCTTGTGGGGTATTTTATGCAACCTCAGTGGGTCGATAAGCCAATGCATAAACAACTTGAGTCAGATCTATGAAGAGGTTAGCTACCTCATCAAGTCTCTCATCAGTGCTCTTAAGGGTTCCCTGAGATTGTCATCCATAGTGGACAACTCTACTGTAGTCATCTCTAATACCAATGTTCATACTTGGGTTAGTCATTTTCTCTACAAATTCAAAGCTCAAAACTCTTCCAAATAGGTGATACAGCAAACACTTCCACAAACCAGAAAAAGCAATAGCTAATACACAGCAATTAAGATGAACACAGTAACTTAACCAACTACAACTCAATCAAAACTCTGCTCTAATACCAAGATAATGCGAATTGTGACCAAGAACAAACAAAGTCGGTCACTGGATGGGTCTAAGCTTGCAGTAAGCTCAAAAGGAAGTGATGATGAATGTACGAAAGGATAAATGTGAATGAAGAGTAAGCAAAAACCTATAGATAGCTTCAATGAATATGCCACACCAATGGAACTTCCGAGGACTCATGGTACAACTCGATGTAACGCAAAAATCGGTCCGGTGAGGTTACTTGCCACCTAGCCTTACTTAAGGGTTAAGATAAGAGTGCTGCCGAGAGTAAACAAGCAATGTTTACACAAAGAAGGAAATATTCAAAGTGTATTAATGATGATCAATCTATTGTAACTACAATTATAAGGATATTTATACCTACAAGTTAGGACAACTTGCCCAAAAGGGAAAAGGCAAAAAGGGCATTTCCTAAGGAAGTAATGTACAGGATACAAAAGGGTAAAAATGAATATTCAAGAAAAACAATCATTGGTTCAACGGATTCTACACATAATTCTGTACACGTGGTGATGCTGTACTGGTGATGCCGTTGGAAGATGTGGACAAAAAGTATGATCAGCTTGCTTGTCTAAGCAGGGGTTACTTAGTTAGTCTAGACTCTCTTTCAGCAATCTAGCATAGGTGATGCCGAGTAAGTGATTGGCCAGGCATGAGTGAGAATGAGGGTCGATTGTTATCTTGGTCATTTGCTTCTTAGCATAGTATCTGTGAGAAATAGGTAGTCATTCGGCTTGGTGTGAAAAATGAGTTGGTTAGGATATACTTAGTCTCAGCAAGAGTCGACTAAAGCAAAAGAATCTGCCTTATTAGGCCTTGTAGTTCTCAAGCTCGGCTGCAGATCAAAGGCCTAGTAGCCTAACTCTTATCATAAAGTATTGAGTCAAGTCTATCGTTTAAGGTCAAATTAGACAATGGTTGAAAATGTACATTCAATTTAATAAATTCTAAGTCTTAAATAGTCGAGCTTATTTAGAAATATTTTTAGTCCAATGAAATATAAAGCTAATTTTTTTTATCTAATTTATATTAGGCTAAATAAACTTAGGATTTATTAAATGGATTAGCGTGTATATTGGGCTAAATTAAGATGGTCTAAATTGGGCCAAAGATAGAAATCTAAATAAGTATGGGATTTCTAAGGAGCATTACATATCACCCGATAAGTACTATTGCCAATCACTATCGGACATTACTCCAACAAAATTCTCTATGACGTACTGCCTATATGTGCTTCACACGTACTGCTTAGCCGACTATGGCTGTTTGATGGGAGGGTTATCTATGATGGGTACAAAAACACATATGTGTGAGAAGGATAGCCGAAAGATTACATTGAACTCGATGCTGTCGAGAGAAGTTAACAAACTATAGACTAAACTTACTTACGGATTGAAGAATGCTCTAGTGATGAGTAGAGCTAAACTCCGAGTAGCCACCAATGCTAACGAACCGACCTTTATGTTGGTCAGGTGCCTGCTAAAGAAGAAAGAGTAAGGTAAACTACCTTAGGGAGGTAAAGGAGATGCTAGATGAGTATGCTGACATGTTCGTAGAATAGTTACCTTAGGGACTGCCTCTACTCTAAGGCATAGAACATTGCATTGACTTAATACCCAATGTCACCCTATCGAATAAGCCAACCTATCAAATGAGTCTTGAGCAAGCTTATGAGCTTCAATGTCAAGTCAATGAGTTACTAAAGAGAGGATATGTTAAGGAAAGTCTTAGCCCTTACACTGTGCCGGCACTTCTAGTGCTGAAAAAGGATGGAACTTAGTGAATGTGTGTGAATAACCGAGCCATAACAAGATTATGATCAAGTACAAGTATCCTATTCCGAGGTTAAAAGAAATGCTGGATGAAATGAGTGGAGCCAAGATCTTCAATAAGGTTGATCTTAAGTCTAACTACCATCAAATTCGCACAAGGTTAGGAGATGAGTGGAAAATAGCATTCAAAACTTAACATGGACTTTATAAATGGATGGTCATGCCCTTTAGATTATCAAATGCCCTGAGCACTTTCAGGAGACTAATGAACCATATGTTGAGACATCTGATAGGAAAGTATGTTGTGGTGTACTTTAACGACATCCTAATCTACAGTGTCGACATGCGAGGTCACTATGAACATCTTTAACCCATACTGGATATCCTCTATGCTAAGAGACTATTTAGCAACCTTGAAAAGTGTTGTTTTTGCCTGGAGAAAGTGGTACTCTTAGGCTATGTAGTAAGTGGAGGAGGCTTACAAGTGGATGATGAGAAGATCCGAGAAATTGTCAAATAGCCGACTCCTACTACTTATGTCGACATAAGAAGTTTCCATGGATTGGCTTCATTCTATAGAAGATTCATTAGGAATTTCAGGATCCTTGCCGCACCAATTACTGAGCTAACAAAGAAGAAGACCGACTTTTGATTAGGAGAAAAGGAGGAGAGGAGTTTTGCTGAAATAAAGGAAAGATTGACCTCCACCTGGGTGTTAGTTTTACCTGACTTCGAGAAAATATTTAAGTTGAAGCGCAACGCATTAAGCATTGGGATAGGTGCTATCTTAATACAGGAATGTCGACCAATTGCCTTCTACAGTGAGAAGCTTAAAGGACCTCAGCTAAACTACTCTATATATGATAAAGAACTCTTAACGCTGATCTAAGCATTGCAAGTATGGCAACATTATCTACTGCTGAGAGAATTTGTCATCTATATTGACCATGAATCCTTAAGATATCTCTGAAGTCAGAATAAATTGTCAAAGCGGCAGATGAGATGGATTGAATTCCTTAAGGGATTCAATTTTGTGATAAAATATAAGCAAGGAAAGAGCAACGTAGTTGTAGATGCTCTTTCAAGAAAGCATGCACTTCTAATGCACTACATACCAAATTGTTTAGGTTTGAGAGTATTAAAGAATAGTATTTTGAGGATATACATTTTGGGCCCATACTTGCGCATTGTATCGATGGAAGGACAATAGACAAATATCATATGGAGCAAGGATACTTGTTCCAAGGAGGGAAATTGTATGAGCCAACCTATTCACTTCGGGAGCTACTAATCAAGGAAGCCCATAGTAGAGGACTGTTTAGACATTTTAGGGAGAAAATAACATATGAATTGCTAAGTGGTCAATTGCTTTAGTTGAGAATGAGGCAAGATGTACATCGAGGTGTTGAAAGCTATATCATGTGCAAGAGGGCTAAGTGCTGAGCTAAACAAGGAAAAGCAATGCCTTTGCCTATTCCAACAAAGCCATGGGCCGAATTGAGCATGGACTTTATTCTCAAACTACCACGAATTGCCCAAGGCAAAGATTCTGTAATGGTTGTCATGGATAGGTTCAACAAGATGGCACACTTTGTGCCCTATTCTAAGACTAACGACAATTCGACTATTACTTTTCTTTTCTTGCAACAGATTGTACGGTTACACAGCATACTGAGGAGTGTAATCTCCAACAGAAACCCGAAGTTCTTAAGCCATTTTTGGAGGACCTTGTAGAATCAGATTGAGACCAAACTACTATTTAGTACTTCCTATCGCTCCCAAATTGACAGGTAAACAGAGGTGGTTGATCGCACTTTAGGATCATTGCTCTGAGCTATAGTGGGCAAGAACTTAACTGACTGGGACGTCTACTTACTAGTGGTCGAATTTGCTTACAATTGAACAATACATGACACCACTAAGCAAACCCCCTTCGAAATGATCTATGGTTTTAATCTTGAGTTCCCCTTAATCACACCCTTGTACTTATACCCATACAAAAGGACCCTAACACAAGAGCTAAAGCACAATCCCATCAACACATCTACGATAAGGTCACTCAACACATTGACTAAGCCGCCAAACGTATGTAAGAGAAGACCAAGGGTAAGATGGCTAAACACTTTCAACCAAGAGACTTGGTGTGGCTACACCTAAGCAAAGAGAGGTTTCTAAGAAAGAGGAGGAACAAGCTATCCCCAAGGGCTAAAGGACCTTTCAGAATCCTCTAGATGATCAATGATAATGCTTACAAAATTGGAGTTGCTCAATGACTATGGGGTTTCTGACACCTTTAACATTGCCGACCTCAGTCTATATCACCCCAACGGAGAACTGACTAGAGACCATTTGAATTTGATCCCAGATCTAAATCAACCTAGAAGAAATGATAAGAATTGGGCTACTAAGCCTTTGACCTACAACTGAGCCCAAAGATTAGAAGGGCTAGTAAGATAGACCTCTTACTTCAGCCAACTCCTACTGAAGTCGAGTATCTCTTTACCGAGTCACTCTATATGTCAAGGCGAATGATCGCCTATCTCTTTGAAGTATTGAATTGTAGATTGTCGAGATAACAGCTAGGCCATTATCAAGTACTCACTCATATCTGAGCCAACCAACCACTCAACCTCACCCTAACCGAAGTGCCGAAAGAGTAACCCCAGACTAATCCTTAGTCACCCCTGTTCGAACCAGCAATCTAATCATACTCTTTTGCCTACATCCTCTAACGGCCTCGCCAATGTATTACTGCCACATGTAGAATTTGCTACACTAATAATTGCTTTTCTTGAATTTTCATTTTCATTTTTACCCTTTTGTATTCTTGTATATTACTTCCTTACGGTGATACTCTTTTTGTATTTTCCCTTTTAGGCAAATTGCCCTAACTTATTAGCTATAAATACTCCTTATATTTGTAGTTGTAATCAGATTGAACATTAGTATACTTGACATTTTTCCTCTTGTAAGCACTGCTTGTTTACATTTATTTCACTCTTATCTTAACCCTTAAGCTAAGCTAGGGGGTGAGTAATCTCATCGGACCATCTCGTGCATCATATTAAGTTCTACCGTAAGTCTTCGGAAGTTCTATTGGAGTGTCATATCCATTGGAGTTGTTCATGGGTTTTTACTTACTTTTCATTTACTTTTGTTCTTTTACACATTCTTCATCACTTCCTTTTCAAGCTTTTAGCAAGCTTGGATCCTTTCAGCAAGCTTGGATCCATTCAGCGATCGGCCTTGTTTGTTCTTGGTCTGGTTTGCATCACCAATGGGTGTCCCTCTTGCGTAAGAACCCCACCAATAGCAAAGTCATTAGCATCAGTATGTACCTCATAAGATTTAGTGAAGTCTAGTAAGGCTAGAACTGATTCTTTCATAATGGCTTCTTTTAATCCATTAAAGGCTTCCTAACATCTTCCATTCTACTGCCAATTTGTATCTTTCTTAAGTCCATTAAGGGTGCTGTAATTTCGGAATATCCTTGAATGAACCACTTGTAGTAATTGGTAAGTCCTAAGACTGACCTTAATTCAATTGGCTTAAAGGGTCGTTCTTACTTGTAGATAGCTTGGATTTTAGCCTTGTCCATCTTGATTTTCCTTCGTCCTACTACATGACCCAAGAAGGCCACCTCTTCTTGGGCGAATGAACACTTCTCTAACTTCACGTATAATTGGTTTTCCCTCAAAGTAGAGAAAACCTATCTCAAGTGCTGCACATGATCTTCAAGGGTCTTACTATAAACCATAATATCATCTAGGTATACTACCACAAATTGGTCCAAGAATGGGGCCAAGACTTAGTTCATTAAGATATAAAATGTGGCTGGGGTGTTAGTTAGCCCAAATGGCATAATAAGGAATTCAAAAGATCTGTACCTAGTGACACATATGGTCTTCGGCTCAGCCCCTTTAGCAATTTAGTTTTGATGATAGCCTAACCTCAAGTCTAACTTGGAGAAGTATCTTGCCCCATTCAACTAATCAAATAAGTTAGCTATCATAGGTATAGGGTATTTGTTTCAGATTATTATCTTATTGAGAGCCCTATAGTCTATGCACAGTTACAATGATCCATCATACTTCTTTTGAAATAAGACCGGGGTACTGTAAGGTGCTTTAGAGGGATAGATATACCCAACATCCAATAGTTCTGTGAGTTGCTATCGATGTTCTTCTAATTCAGGAAGTGACCTACAATAAGGAACCGCTAACAGGGGTTTAACCTTAGGCTCCAACTCGATTACATGATCTACTTCCCTTCGAGGTGGAAGTCATTTGGGGAGTTCCTTTGGCATTACATCACTAAACTCCCTCAATACTTCCTGGACCATCTCTAGTATCTCTTGCTTCTTTGGGACCTCATCTTCTACTTTTAGGGTAGCTAAGAACGTAGGTTCATTCCACTTCACCCCCTTAGATAACTGGATGGTGGATACCAACTTTGTAGTTGGACCAGAACTTTGGCTAACTAGAACAACACATTCTCGGGCCTTATCCATGACAAAAATACAATTGGAAGATGGCACAATACATGCTCGAATCTTGTTGAGGAAGGTAATGCCAATTACTAGATCGTAGTCATCTAGGGGATTTACCTCCAACATTTCCTTCCCATTCCATTATCCCACTTGAAATTTTACATCTTGAGCTACTCTTGCTATCAGTATCTCTTTAGAGTTAACCATCTTAAGCTTTCCTTATCCTTTCTTGATGATTAACCCTATCTTAGCAACCGCCTCCTTTGAGATGAAAATGTCGGTAGCCCCCCGTATCTACCAAGGCATTCATCTTGTGACCTACGACTTACACTTCCACATACATCAGTCCCTTCGGTTCATAAGTAGGCTTACTTTGTATGGCATTCAAGAGTTTCAAGGCACCTAATTTCGTATCATTCTGGGTTACTTCCTCCTCTCTAGCACATAGCGTTGCTAACTTGGCTCAATTTGGACATTCCCTAGCTTTATGAGGGCCTGCACATAAGAGGTAAGAGAACCTACACTGGGAAGACTCCCGTAGAGGCTCAGGGGCATTACCTTTCCATGCCTGTACTGGACCCTCTCTTCTAGAATCGGACTCTACTCTTTCAACATCTCCCCCACCTTTCCAGGGTCCATCCTTCTTACCATTATCTCTAGGTCCATCACTACGCTTGAATTCAATTAAGGCTTCTACAATAGCCATAGCCTGGACAAGGGTTTAGACGCCTTACCTTTCCAGTTTTGTTTAGGCCTACCCTTGCAACCTATCTTGGAAGGCAAACATGGCATCCTTGTCCCTCATATCTAAGATTTCTAAAAGTAACTCAAAGAATTCTATCACATCCTCCTGAATAGAACCCTTATGTTGTAACCTTCTCAATTAGGCCTTAGCATCCTTCTCGACATTGTTAGGGTAGAATTGGGCCTTCAATTCTGCCTTGAAGTCTTCCTAAGTGGTTATGTCGTTAACACCTCACCAAGCACCTTCTAACCTCCTTTGCCACCACAGCGTAGCTACATCTTCTAAGAACATAAGAGCTGAACAGAGCTTGGAAGCATTGTCCAACACTCTTAAAGCATCAAAGTATCGCTCCAAGTTCCATAAGTTATCAATTTCTTTTGCATTCCTAGTTCCCAATTAAGGCTTTGGTTTTAGAACGCCAATCCTCCTTATAGGTCCCGTTTAGACTAACCCATGGCCAATAGCATGGGCCTTGTTGTAATATAGCTTACAACCTTTCGACCTCCCTTCTTAAGGTAACTACTATCCCCTCTAAATTGTTGTCCTTTTTTCTAAAGGTCACCTACTGCCTAGTTCAAGGCTAACAGCATCTTCCTTGGAAGCTCATCCTCTAGCTTCTTCATACTATTTTCAACCCCATCTGCCTGATCCTTTAAGTCCCCCACGACTAGCTTTAGCCTTGCTAACCTGATCTCCGTAGGAAAACTCATCCCCTTAGACAATACTGGATTGGTCAACTCACATGCACTAAAAAGAGTCATTGGAGCTCTATCGTATTCAACCGCATCAATCTTGTTTCTAGCTCAAACCTAGGGCTTCGACAATACTTATTATGTGTAGAATGTTTAGTCTTGTTCATATGTACGGTACTTAGACTCTTCAAGTTTTCTAAAGAATGCTAAGTTAGCCTTCTTCGCAAGTACTCACAACATACTCAAGAGAAGGAGAAAGAGTTTAAGGAGAAAAGCTTGAGAAACTGATGAGTACAAATTAAGGGAAGTCCCCCTTATATATAAGTGTCCTCTTGAAATAGATAGCAAATATTGAATCGATCTAACGGTCTATATTACATTTATATTGACAATGCTACCTACCCTCTATCCATAATGATCTAGGATCTTATGGGATTTTTTAGAAGCTTCCCTCTTAGAAATCTTTATTGGACTTGGGCCTTAGGTCCTTCTCATATGGGTTAGTAAGAACCTCCTAACTCTAGGTCTCTATTAAGGGTCCATGACACATACATACGCCAAACACAGCACATCCATACTATCTAATGTCCAATTCATACGTATACAAGCACTCACAGTCCACTACCCTCTACTATCTAGCATCAACTAGACACTCACGAACACGCATGCTACATATATACTAATTAGCACAAATGAGTCACGTTAGATCATACAGCAACTTACAACGCAACCTGCATAGGTAATTGAGCAAATTATTTTAGTTAGTTATTTATTTATTTTTAATTAATCACTTTATTTTACTAATTTGTTTATTAGTGCAAGTTTTTTTAAATAAATTTTAATAAACTATATGTCATGCGGTTTTGCAATTTTTTAGATAAATT
This sequence comes from Lumnitzera littorea, assembly GCA_024138015.1. Lineage (NCBI taxonomy): Eukaryota > Viridiplantae > Streptophyta > Magnoliopsida > Myrtales > Combretaceae > Lumnitzera > Lumnitzera littorea. The sequence goes on along the minus strand of JAMXBB010000001.1, from coordinate 134,997,237 downwards.
ATATATTTTTTAATAAATTTCATGTTTTTTTAGTTATATTGTATTTTTTTTAACCCAAAATTGCATTTTTTTTAGAAAAAGTTACATATCTTCTCTAAGATCTATATCTTTGGAGAAGATACGTGTCTAAATTATTTATCTTAGTAGATCTTACATTTAAAGTTTAGAAAAAAATTAATTTTTAATATGTAGTAGTTTTTAAAAAATAAAAATAAAAAATAGAAAATCTTAATCAAGGTTTTTTTTTTTTAAGATTTAGTTAGTTAGGATTTTTTTTTTAAATAGATTCATATAATTAGATCTTTTTCAGTGTTTTTTTTTTTATAATAAATCGATAACTAACATAAATCTAGGTTGATTTTTAAAGAAAAAAAAATCAACCTACTAAATCTTTTCTAAAAAATTAGAACTATACTAGTTTGATTTCGACTAATAGATACGTAGACACCTCCAGGGCAACCATTTAAAAAATTAAAAAAATTTTCTTTTTTTTAGAAAGAAATGTATATATTTTAAATTCATCTTAACTACATTTTTGCATATCTATATATATTTTAGTATTTTTAGAAAAATTATAAAAAATAAAAGTCCATTAGTTTTTTTTTTCTTTATATGGTGACTTAATCTTAATAAGTTAACTCCCGAGCTTGGATTTTCTGGCTTAATTTTTTTAAAAAATAATGTTTACAATATTTGCAAACTAATGGTTATGTTAAGGGGTTTTCCTATCTGAAAACCTTAATTTTATTTTTTAGTTTAACTGGTTGGTGACTCTAATTTTTTTATTTTTTTTTAACATTTAAAAAAAAAATGTTTCCATAGTTTTATGTTGAGTAACTTATATTAAGTGAGTAGGGATTAATATCGGTTAAGTTAAGGAAAACCAAAATAAGGCTCTACAAAAATACACTTTAGAAATTAGGTTTAAATGTAAAGAAAATGAGTTAAGAAAAAGGAATAGAAGAAGAAAAAGAAAGAAATTCAACCAGCCACATGGTTCACTCAAGACTAGCTACACCGTTCTTACTACTAAGTAGGACCAGGCGTATAGTTCACTTCGGATTAGCCGAATCGCTCTCACTAGCATTTTGTGATCTGCTAACTAGCCTTGCGATTCCATTAGAACTAGTTGGCTAGTTCAAGAAGATTCTGCAATTTTGGAGAATTTATTTCACGAAACCTTACAAAACTTTCACTTCTCCCTCAGGCATTACATCAAACTTTAATCTACTAACTTAACCCAACTTTTCATCATCAAAACCTTCTTTTTAATGCCCACTACATCAATCAATCATTCACTAACAATTTATACAACACACCCCAAACTCCCTAAAAAATAAATTCAATCAATACAACCTTTAACAAGAATAAATCTTGAGATAAATTGAGGGTTTAAGAGAGACTTACTTGTTGTTTCTGGTATGAAGGTACTCCAATCTGCAACTCTCACTCCTTGACTTCTATAAAAATGAATTTCTTTAAGTTTTTCTCACTAATTTTAGAGTAAAACAAATTTCCATGGAGTGTATGTTGTAACTTACCTATATTTACTATTTCCTCACAAAATCTAGGGTTTCACTTCACTTAAAACATACAAAACTTGTTGAATCCAAACCCTAATGAACTTCTTGAGAGTTCTCCTATGAGTATTTTGGTTTGCCAAGAAGAAATGTAGGGGAAGATGAGGGGTAGTAAGGAAACCAAATTTTCTCCAGGCCTTTTTACCCTACTACTTAAACCCAATTACATGCCATGCTAACTCTCTTATTTTTATAAACTTTTTATATTTTCCTAAATCCTTTTTATTTATTAATTATTGAATTCACATTTTACAACAACTTTGCATTGTTAACCTTGTTATCTATATCCAATAAATTACATATTTAATATCACATCGTGGAACCTAAAATGACGTCGACAACTACTATGTACATGCAAGACTTACTTAATAACATGGGTTTCTATTAGGCTTTAAATTTTCAAAAGCACTATATTAAGTTTTTGAAAGTATAAATTGCTAAATTTTTCAAAAATCCAGCAGAGTTTCATATGTTTCTAGACCAAATTTTAAAAATTTATAAAAACACCTATAGTAGATTTATAATTACTCAAACGTATTGAGTACTTAGCCATACTGGCCTCCAACAAACCCAAAGCTCTTAACTTAAGCTAATTCAAAACCACATGTGCGTATGCAAGCTTGAATTGGAATAAAAAGATAGAAGTTCAAAATTTATGATATCTTCTTATTACAAACCCTTTTGAAACTTTTAGGAAGAAAAAAAAAAAAGTCTAGCTAAGATTTCTTGTTATCTACTCACTTCTACACCAATCCCATACCTAGTTGATTATGAGTTGTCATAACCATAAAGAGAATTTCCTTACCTAAAAGAATAAAGATTTAGCTTTACTGGACTCAGTACACAATAATTGCAATCATATCTGATATAAGGCATACATACCTACTCTAAAGCAACAAGCAAGGTTCAATTATAACTTTAGTTAAAGTGCATTAACAAAGCAACAAATGAGGAGTACTCATGACTCCTTCAAACAAAGGCTAAGCGAGGTTCAATCCCATAGAAGGTTATCAAGGGCAGTATGGAGCAATTGATCTCCATACCAAATGAAAAGCAATCTTATACAGGAGATACAACTATTATTCAATCGCTACAATTAACGCATTGGTGACCATTACATCGAGACTGTTTCTCATTAGCAACTACTCGATAGGCCACCATTAAAGTAGCTTAAGCGCCTAGAATCTACCATTTTACAAGACTAAGCTTGTAGTCCCAGCTTTACTTTAAGGGTGTTGTTGTTGGATCGAATCACTAAGCATACGCAACAAACAATTTATTAAGTTAAGTTTACATATTAGTTCGATTGCATAAATTATATCCTTGCAATCAACAACCATAATCATTGGATAATTATACTATCAAGCTCACGATCCAAGAGTCTAAGAGGTAAGACAATGTCCAACTTAGATCTATTGAGATCATCAATAACATATATTAGTTCTTCGCTTATAGATCTTTTGAAATCGTATTCAATTATGAAAATTTCTTAACTGAATTTAAGGGATAGATAATGAATCAATTCTAAGTAAACATGCAAAAGAAGTGAGTCGGTTCAGAAGTTTTAAGAACCAATTTACAGTGGTCACCCGAGAGTCAAATCCTTTGCTCTAGCTTATGAGTTTCCTTTTTCATCCTCTATTATTTTAAACCATGTTCTCTCGTTACCAAGAGGTTAGCTAAAGCTTCAATTCTACTTTTAGATCTTTGGTTAATCCATTTTCAAACCTTTAAACCAACATATTATCATAAGCATTGAAAAGATTCAAAACCATATTGGCAACCACAAATCACTTCATATTGTTTGGTTGTCTATAGATTGCATAAGTCATTGTGTTGAAGGAAGTATGCAACTTAATCAAAGATGTGAGACTTTTAAGCGAGTATGCTTCAAATATATTATCATGTTTACGTCAATCAAAAGCAACATTCAAGGGTCTAAGGAGCCTTGTCATGCATTACTTTAGCACATTATTCTAGTAGTTTTATGTAGGTTTCTTTATCTAGAAATTTATGATACGGAAAACTATAGTCAAAGCTCTCTAACCGAGATTGCTTTAATGTAATCTTTAGAAGCAATTACATTCTTAGTTGATACATGTCGCAAAACCCAATCACTACAATATCTTCTAATTGAAAAAAAATGAAATAAATAATTTATCTTTGCAAAATGTTAAAGTTACAAAATTCAAATATATGTTGTATATTTCAAATTATTTAAATATAATATTTTATCTTTTCTTGTAGATGTAGTCCTTATTGGGGTTAGCTACACTAGAGCCCCAACTCAAAAGAGATAATACCATTTGTAAAAAAAAAATGGGGTAAATACATTTGAACCTTAGCTATTTACAAACATATAGAGATAGATCTCTCTCTCTCTCTCTCTCTCTCTCTCTCTCCATCAATACATAACAACATATTCATAAAACTCTATAATCATATGTTATAGGCTTCACTCTTAACATCCCTTAGTTATAGTGGTGCCCTCTTAGCTAGTGTTTATACTCCAAGGTAAATAAGCAGCCATTAAGCATCTTGTTAAGTTAGGTAAGTGGATAACATAGTATGAAATATAAAAGATAAACAACATATACATAATTTCCAAATCGATGTATCAACATGAAGAAATATAATGCTAAGCTAATGAATGTAACATGTACTAACTAGTATCTTAGTCCACATTCGACTAGTTAACATCACTAGCATTTGGATATGAAGTCTTAGAACTAGTCAAAAACCCAATTAACCTTGTCAATACCTAACAAAGCTGACCTAGTCAATCATAAAGAGCTACATGAAGGAAGGTTGCAAATGTTATATAGTTTTGTATGCCTAAAACCTAACTTTGCAAAACTAAGTACTTTGGTTGTATGAAAGCTCGTTTTCTAAGTAAAAATCTAACTAATAAGTCCCTATGCATGTCATACCATGAATACATCAATGATATCTCAAGCATTTTAGCACAACCACTTTTCACTAGGCAAATACAATTTTAGCCATGTTAAGCATATGCATTTTACCATATAGTCATCATCTCAATAAACAACTGAGCATTGGAATTCACTTAAGTGAAATCTTATTAGGTCCTCTTATTTCAAGATTCTTTATGAGCCATGAGTAAACATAGTATATCTACACTCAACCAATCATGATTCCACATATAATAACAAGTATGTTAGATATAGACATAGCATTCCGTACCATGTTCTATTTAGAAGTTGAAACTACTATCTCATATTGTGAACTAAATCGTGTGTTGTTTGTTGTGCGTGGCAAACTACGTGTCTTGTTGGATTGATTGCTAAGGGGCTTGGGCTTAGCCCAACTGAAAAGGTTACTTGGCTAGATAGTTAAGTACTAGGCTTATGATGTATATTTTGACATATCGAATTGTTAGGCTTGCATTTGCACTTATTATGTGTGGGCTTAGGCTGACTAAACTCATTCAATCTTTTTAGCTTCAATTTATTGAAATGCACAATTCTTTTAACCAATTTCTGTCATTTCTTTATGTTTGGGGGCTAGAATTATGAGTTTTTAGCTATAGCGATCAAACTTAAATTCTAGCAAAAAAATAAAATAAAACTTAAATTAACTTAAAATCAAGTTTACAACTAAATAAAATTCTTATTACTTTTAGATTTTGAAAAATTAACTTTATCTTACTTTTCTATATAATTGTAAAGTTTGAATGAAAATCGAGATTGTTTCCAAAAAGCTTGGAATTTAATTTTTTGGGTGAACCAAGATATTACAATCCTGTGTAAAATAAAACTTAAAAAAGATATTTACTACCAAAAGTTTATTCCTTGATTTTCTTTATCATCATAAGTAATTTTTTTTTAAAGAGAATTAAGAGTTATGTTAAAAAATATTACAGAGAAGGTTTTCTAATCAATATGCCAACTAATTGAAAAAATTTGTATAAAATTGTCCACGAAGGATAAATGAAATAAAGTTGGATAGAATAACTTGTTACAAAGAGGAACAAAAGAAGGAGAAAAGCTAGATAAAATAAAAAATTATAATATAGCTTAATAAAATTTTGGAATAAAATAGAAGGAGAGTTAATACACAAAATGCTTTTAAAAAATTGGTTCAAGCTGGTCCAAGCATGGTACAAGAAAATCGTTGTGCAATTTATTGAAAACGATAAGAAGGAAAAGGCAAATTAAAATTTATTTCAAAATTTCTGTAGAAAATTTATAAAAAAAAAAAGGTTAATTATGCAAGTTATTAAGTAAATTGGTATAAAATTATCTAAAAAATGGATCCTCTAAAACTATTTTAGAAAGAAAAAAAAAAAAAACTCTTGAGGTTTCATTTTCAATTATCCAAGGGAAAAAATTGAATAGTACTTATGCACTACTTGAGATTATGATTATTGATGAATATGAATGGATAAGAATATATCACTCGTCTATATTTATCTATTTGAGTAAGGAGATATTCCATAAGTCAATGTAAAAACTGCGGTTTATGAAATTTTAGTTTATGTATGCACACCACCACATTCGCATTGAAGCATTTTGCGTTTAGCACATGTTCAATTTCCGTGTTCATCACTTTTCCGTGGGGTTGAGTCCAGCCTTTATCACCACT
>JAMXBB010000001.1:134972768-134990552 GCA_024138015.1 Lumnitzera littorea | reverse complement strand
CAATACGTAGCAGCCACAAAAACTTCTCCAGTGATAGCAATGAGAAATCGTTTCTTCTTCTTGTTATTGCTGCTATCAATTATGCTCTCGTGCATACCATTTTCCTCATCAAAATATGACGTCATGAAACAAGGCATGTATCTTTCCGTGGAGAAAGAGGATGATGTTTTGATATCGGAAAACGGTGAATTCACGGCGGGGTTTTACCCAGTTGGAAAAAATGCTTACTGCTTTGCCATTTGGTTCAGCAAACCCTCTTGCAGCTCATGGACTGCACCGTGGTGTGGATGGCAAATCGTGATGAACCCGTTAACGGGAAGTACTCAAAGCTCACCTTAACAAATTTTGGCGATGTGGTGTTAACGGATGCTAGGCGTGTGAATTCATTTGTCTGGTCCACAAACACAGGCTCACTGACTGAAAAATCAGTGCAATTATGGCTCAAAGACAATGGAAATCTAGTTTTTAAAATTCAAGGGGGAAAAGTCTTATGGCAGAGCTTTGATTCACCGACCGATACACTTCTTCCACAGCAGGTACTGACAAGAGATGCACCGCTAATCTCATCAAAAAGCCAAGGAAACTATTCCTCTGGCTACTACAACCTTTATTTTGATAACGACAACGTTCTTCGTCTTTATTATAATGGACTGCAAGTCTCGAGTGTCTACTGGCCTGATCCAGCCAAACTGCCCTGGGATGTTGGAAGAACAACTTACAATGACAGTAGAGTAGCAGTCCTTGATATTTACGGCGAATTTAGATCTTCCGATGGTTTGCATATCTTTTCATCTGACTCTTGTGCTGTTATTCAAAGAATATTGAAAATGGATTTAGATGGTAACGTTCGTATATACAGTCGTTCCGGGGGACCAAAAGAATGGAAGGTCACATGGCAAATGATTTCTAGGTCTTGCGCGGTTCATGGTGTCTGTGGACCTAACGCTATTTGCATGTACAGTCCTTTTTCTGGAAGAAGTTGCTCCTGTTTACCAGGGTACGAGAGAGAAACCATCACCGACTGGACTTAAGGATGCAAGTCCAAATTCAAGAGCTTTTGTGATGATAAAAACGTCGCTGTTGACTTCATTCATCTTCCTCAAACGGACTTTTATGGGTCTGATAAAAGTTTTCATCCGAAAACCACCTTGGCAGAGTGTAAGAAGCTATGTCGCCAAGAATGCAGCTGTCTAGGTTTTCAGTACAGATATGAGAATGCAAGCGGTCAATTTAATTGTTATCCAAAATTCAGATTATTGAATGGTCGTCGCTCATTTGATGTAGAAAACATCTACGTGAAATTGCCAAAGGTTCACAACTTCAACAACTACCAAACAGAGGCGAAAAATCTGAAATATACCAATTCAAGCTGCTCAATACGTAACTTTACCATCGAAAGGACGAAAAGGCATGTGGATAGAGTAATAGAAGTTCTGGTTATATTTGCTTCGGCATTAGCGGGGTTGGAGATCATTGCAGGAGTCGTGTTTTGTTCCTTAATTTGGACAAGGCTTGACAAGAATAAGGCTAAACAAGGTGACCACCTTGCGGCAACAAGTTTCAGAAGGTATACTTATAGTGAGTTAAAGGCGGCAACGAAAAATTTTAGCAAGGAAATTGGAAGAGGAGCCACAGGATCTGTATACAAGGCTGAACTACCCGAAGGAAAAATTGGGGCCGTCAAGAGGCTCAATGTGGCAAGCGGTGGGGAGGAAGAATTTCTAGCAGAGTTAAGCTCAATTGGAAAGCTTAATCACATGAATTTGATTGAAATTTGGGGCTACTGTGCAGAAGGTAAGCATAGGCTTCTGGTCTATGAATACATGGAACATGGTTCGCTTGCAGAAAATATTTCCTCTCCAGAGCTTGATTGGGACAAGAGGTTTGATATTGCGCTAGGATCGGCAAAAGGGCTTGCTTATCTACACGAAGAGTGCTTGGAGTGGGTACTCCATTGTGATGTGAAGCCTCAGAACATATTTCTAGACTCGGAATACCAACCAAAAGTAGCAGATTTTGGGCTGTCTAAACTGTTGAACAGAGGAGTTGCCGCTAAAAGTTCTGAATTCTCAAGGATTAGAGGTACTAGAGGTTACATGGCCCCTGAATGGGTCTACAATCTGCCGATCACTTCGAAAGTGGATGTTTATAGTTATGGGATAGTGTTGTTAGAAATAGTGACTGGGAAGAGCCCTTCGAGTGCAGGTGGAGAGGCAGTCGATTGGAAAAAGATGACTTCTTGGGTTAGGGAGAAGAATAGCCAAAAAACTGAAATGGGATCATGGTTGAGAGAAATTGTGGATCCGACAATCAAAGGGAACTTCGACATGAAGAAGATCAAGATTCTGTTTGCAGTGGCTCTGCAATGTGTTGAAGAGGATAGAAATCTGAGGCCTACGATGAGCCAAGTGGTAGAGATGCTTCTTCGTCATGAAGATGGTGAATTGCAAAACTAGGGAGCATTTCCTGGATATATACTTGGTATGAATATTTGGCATAATATCCTAGGGAATATGCATGCATATTATACTGCTCAGTTTTACGGAATAAGCAACATTTCAAGATGACACGTTGCACGATGACATGGTCATTGATAAGTTATCTTCTTCTATTTGTTAGTGTAATGCTTGGTGAACTCCGTGTTTTGTATTTTATTATATCGATTGTATGTTATATATTATTCTCTTGTCTCTATATTATGTGTCTTATTTTAATGAAGAATCATATTGATAAATAAATACCGATCGTAAAAAAAGAAGTAATGAGAAGTGAAAGGTTATTAATGAATGATAATATCACTTTTCAACCGACACTTATTAAGTGTTTACTTTAAAACTACCTTAAACTTGTATCTTTTCTATTATGTTTTTATAATGTGAAAATTTTAAGGTAAATTATCAATAACTTAAACTTATCAATGTTTCCACAACATCTTGTACATTTCAATGGTATGCACCCACCCAAAGTTAAAAAAAGTAATGTTGCAACACATACATCATATAACATTCTAGATGAAAGTGATAATAATACATTTATAAAGACGGCATATACCCTGTAACATTATAATCTATTAAAAATTTGATCCACTTACTTGAAATATATAAGTCTAAATCTATCACTATAATTTATAAATAAAACATTTGATAAAAACTTGACATGAATATGATACAATGAAACAAATAAAATCATAGAAATGGGATAAAAGAAATGTGGAAGAAATAAAATAGGAAATGCCTTTGGTTTATAATTTCTTATAAATGATTGGATTGTGCTATATATAATCTATATGTTTTTTTTTTTTTTGTAAAACTTAGAATTTAGAAGATAGAAAAATAATATTGTTTTACATTAATTATTATAACTTAATAATTTTTGTAAGATGGATAAAATGTATTATAGAATTTGTATCTTATGTATATATATTATAATATAGGTTTTACGTTGACTATATTATGGAGACCTTAGCTTGCGATTCTCACTATCCACATAATACCTATCAAGTTGAGTATGATAATATGTAAGTTAAATAAGATAAAAGGATTGCTCACTCAATCCCAATTTATTATGGATGAGATCATGGGGAGATTATTACATCTTTTTTTTTTTTTTCTATTTCGAGGGAATTTTGGATTCTTTTGCACTATAGCGGGTTTGAACTTTGTTATAAAAAATGAGAGGGACTTATTCATGCACGTGACACCAAATACTGTTGAACTTGTCTTTCTTTCTTCTTCCTTTTTATTTTTATTTATTTATTTATTTTGTAAATGGAGGATAATACTAATATTCATAAGAACAAAGAGTACACCCAGTCCGATCACATGCCTCTACTCGAGGCTCTTACAACACCCTGTACATCTGCATCAAGTTCATCATAAAAAAAAAAAAGAAAAAAAGAACTACTCTTCATTTCCGTAATAATTCAAGAGAGATTTAGAACAGATAGGATCCATTTGGTTTGAGAGCTGCTAGGCTAGCAAAATACAGGAAGAAAGAATTGATAATAAGTACTAAACCAACGGATTATAAAAGGGTAAAAACAAAAATTAGGAAATAGAATTCTTTTCGGTCGAAAATAGGATTTAGAATTGATTGTGCAACTTTTGACCAACCGGCGAAGCAATGAGGTTCAGGTTGGAGATTCAAATGTGAAGTTGCTGTGATGGCGATCGAGGGTTCAAAGTCTACCATCGTGGGGAGTTCGGACCGCAAGGCCTCCTCGTTGGAGGAGCTTCATTGGTGGATTATCCTCCTTTGTTTTTTTCTTAAATCTTCTATAATTTTCTAAAGAGCAAATTTTATGAACCATCTTTCAAAACTTTCAAAATTATAGGGATCTCCTATTTATCTAGAAGTTGTTATTTAGCATTCCTAAAATACGCATGAGCCCATTTTCCCTTACTAACTAAATTGCCACATGTAAAGTAAATCGATATAGATAATTATATGGTGACTTATTTATATATACTATTGATTAGATTAACTAAAATTAAAAAAAAAACAAATTAGAAAATAAAGAATGAAATGGTAGAAAATCAAAATAAAAAAGAAAAGAAGAAAATAAAAAATGGAAAATAAAAAAAAATGAAAAGTTGTTTAAGGCCATTATCGACCACCTAAGGGTAGGGGTAGTTGATAATGGCTACATTCTCATTGGTGGTTCATGACTCACTCATAAAAGTGAGTCTTGCGACTTCCATAGGGTGGTGGACGATTACTTATTATTTCCAAAACCCTTAAAAATATAGAAAAATGAGAGAGAGAGAGAGAAAGATTCTAAATGTCTGTTAGATCGAATAACTTGATTTTGACCCAACAAGTATTTATGTTCTTTTTCTTTTTTTCTTTCAATTTTAAGGTAGGCAACTAGCCATCGTAAGACCCAATTTCAAAAGTAGGTCATGATCTACTAATAAGAATTAGGTCATTATTGGCTAAGCATGGGTAGGTGGTGTTTAGCAATTACGTTTGAGGGGCTAAGTAAGCCCCTTCAACATGGTCATGGGCTACCCTTACTCTTCGGTGGTTGGCAACGGCTTTAAACTACTTTCCTTTATTTTATTTTATTTTATTTTAATTTTCTACCTTTTAATTCTTTTAATTGTTTTCCATTTAGTTTTTTATTATCTAAATTTGTTTATTATGCTTTTTAGTCTCTCTCTTTTTTTTTTAATTTTATTTAATTTAACTAATAATATATATAGATAAATTGTCAAATAATTTTCCATATCAACTTACTTTACATGTGGCTGTATAGTCAACAAAGGATATGGCGCCTAAGCTTGTTTTAAGGGTATGAGCCCCAACTTTTAAAAAATTGGGGGCTTTGCAATTTTGGAAATTTTTCAAGAGTGCTTATCGCAACTTAATCTTTCCTAGAAATATTAATCTTCCATATTATTTGCTAGAAAATTTAGGTGACCATTATTTTTCATGTATTTTCAAGTAGTAATTTTGTAATTTTAATTTGATGAATACTTTTATGAGTTTCTTCTATAAGTACCCTATTCCATAAAAATTTATTTTTAATTTTCCAAATAGTAACTAGTGTTCTTTTGAGCTTGATTTTTTGTTTATAACTTACTTAATATCTCAAATTTGTTAAGACAAAGAAATTATGAAAATGTATATGTTAGGTGTTTATTATATATATTTTTCATAAATCGGCCTTTTTTTATTGCTCCTAGGTTATATAAATGGTTTTCAGTGAATTTTTTTAATTAATATGGCATCATAATTAGTAGAGCCTAATTATGATATAATAAATATTTGGATATGATCACGAATGTAAAATTGATTATGAATGTAACTAATTGTGAAACTTTGGTGTTTGACCAATAACCGTAGATCCAATGGGTTACTTTTATCATACATGAGACCTAGAGGATATGGTTCAAGGATTATGAATATAAATTTACTAAAGATAACTTTAGAAACAAGTTTCATCATGTGATAAGAAATTAGTTGCTTGGAACTGATATGATTTGAGGGTTTTGGGAAGATGTTTTCCAAATTGAATCAAACACCAATGAAATATCACAAAAGTTAGAAAAAGAATCCTAGTAAGATTTATTTTATGAAGTTAAAGCTTATAAAATATTTAATTTGATAAATTGTAATTTTATCAGTATCATTTTTTATATATCGAAAACTCAAAATTTGAGCTTTAAGATATAATAAGGCCTTAGATATGAATTATTCGATATATAATTTGGAGTAAAACAATATGTGAAGTAATTACATAATCATTGGATATACAAGTTATGTATCTAATATGCATATATAATAGCATGGTACCCTAAATATAGGTAAAAGATGTATTAGATTAATAAAATAATCAAATAATTGAATTAGTTAGCATCTAAATACACCTAACAATTGGCTTGGCAATTGATCCATACTTTGATTTTTCCTCAAGTAGGAGGCGTAAATGTATATTATTATAAAATGAAACCAAGAAATATGAAATAGGCACATGGCAAGGCAACTTACACCTATCATTTTGTCTCCACCGATCATGCTGATGTAAGTAGGGGACTTGGGTTGCATTTTGCTTCATTTGGAGACATTAACTCAGAAGATACACACTAAAGAAATTGATATTTCTATAAAATCAGAAATTAGAAAAAAAAAATATAGAAAAATAGGGTTGTAGTTAAGGTATTTAGGTTCCTATATCAAAAAAGAACTTGACATCGAGACCAATTCGAAGTCAAAAGATGGTAGTAAGGGAATGCTGACTAACATAGCTTCACTGCTGATGGAGCTTCAGTGGTCAAAAAAATAAAAATCGCAAATTTTTGCTAGTAACTTGTTTATTTTATTAAAAATATCAAATGGCTTTTAAAAATTGTGAAACTTAGTTTCCCTATATTATTTTGTATGTAGAATTTGAAAATTAAATTAGATTTTCGAAATTTAAAGTGTTTATACCAATTCCTTAAGAAATATGTTTGGTAAAACGAATTTTTAGGTAATTTTTAAAAATAGTAAACGATATTGTTTTGAACTAATTTACGTTAATTTACATTAAAATAATTTTTCATAAACTACACATTTAGTATTTGTTAAAATTATTTTGTTTTATTTGCCATGTTTTCCATGTAAAATAAATAATGAGTTTTTTTATTAAATTTCTTAATGAATATGATATATAGTGATTTCTAGAGCTTAGTTATGATTTTATAAGTATTAAGGTCGGACCTTGTAATTTAATTTTCTTATTTACCTAATTCATACTTATTTTTAGCAAAATCAAGCTTAAAATCAATATTTTAGATACATGTATTGATCGTGTTTAAGCTTTGCAATTATCAGATCTTAAATCATATATTTTTATGAGTTTATAGCATTTTCAGAGAAATAATTGGTTACATATACTAATTATTAGGTAATTTCTCCTTATTTACCTATATTTTGAGTAATATAGTAAAATGATAATTTATATTAATAACGCTATAGTGAAACTAGTATTAGATAGCCTTATTTTGAAATTGCATTCCTAACCACTTCATGTGGTTATTGTTAGGTTGGGTTTTGGTAACCCATTGTTGCACTACTAAGTTTATGGACTTTGATTTGTGTTTAGATATCTTATTGAAGTTGACCAACTGAATGAATGATGGATTAGGCTAGGATATCTATATTGATGCATGTAATGTGCATGAGCATGGCACACACTTGTTACATTTGCATTACTTAGTTGAACTAAAGAATATTGTAGTTAAACTAAAGAATATTGTAGTTAAACTAATAACTTAATTTGTAGCTATGATATGATACTTCTTATATTGTGTTTATTTGTCCACTCTTAGTTAGCTTATAGAAAGCTGAGGGGATGAGTTGTTTTCTCCTTAGGAAAAGGATGAATAAATTGGGCTTCACATCGTGGAGGGAAAGAGACCTTGAACATCTAGTTAGAGATGGGTTTTTGGAAGAAGCCATTGGCTATAAGATACTATTTAATTACTGGGAGGCAATTCTTCAACGAAGACCATAGTGTTACCTTACAAAGGATTTTGTATAGTAGCTATAGTCATAATGTATAATTGTGAACAAATCATATAATGTATAAGAGTGTATAGCTATGATACTTTGTGGATGGCTCACTATTAAGGATTTTCACTATTGTTATTGGATTGAAAAAGAAAAGATTTGGAATTTGAGTGTTTTATTACAATAAAGTTTTGCCTTATCCCTCACTCAGAGATAGCGTAACAAATCATCTTTAAGTACTAAAAATTTTGAGAAAAAGTTTCAAGTAAATGCCTAAAAGATAAGATGTTACACTAATCGTGATTTCAAGGTTAAAGTGGTCACTTAGCAAAACTAAGCAATGACTTAATTTGATATCAAAGGTGCTTAGAGTTGAAAGTATAAAATTTTGTGGATATTTTATAATTTTTATGGAATTATTAGCTTAAATGCTATTTATTACAAAAATAAATATCATAAAGTTATATAATCATCTAATGGGTAGTTATTGACTAATTTGCTGAAAAGGATAATGTATACGTTATATTTAATCTACATTATGAAGATGATAGGTTGCTATTCAGTTATGAATTAAGGTGAAGTAGTGGAAATTGATACACTCTTAAATATTACGAGTTAATTTTGTAATTATGTTAAGTAATAAGGAAATATTGGAATTAATAAAAAGGCATTTCAGACTTGATACCTTGAGATATATAGATATGGACCTAGTCATGAGGTCTTGGTCTAATTTAAACTAGATAAAGTTGATTGGCAAACTGAAACTAGCCTAACTAAGGCTCATTCTAGTTCAAGTTTATAGATTTGCTAGTTTATTGATTTCGATAAGCTTAAATAATTTTTTTTTAGAAAAAAAAATTTAAATTTTTAAAAGCAAAACAAATTAAGCTAAAAAATAATATAGTTTTAGCTCATGTTTTATAAAGGGGAAATTACACTTTTAATCCTCAATTTTTATCACTTTTTCTAATTAACTTCTTGAACTTTTATTTTTTTTTCTATTTAAGTTCTGAATGTTATCAAAGTTTTACAAAAGAGTCATCCATTAGTGATTTGTTAGTTTTTCTATTAACGAAAAACTCTTTTGTAAATTTTTACAAACTTTAAGGATCGAAATTGGAAAAAAAAAAAGAAAAAGAAAAAGCTTAAGGACTCAATTGAAAAAAGTAACAAAGTTTAAGGACTAAACTGTGTTTTTTCCTTTATTCTTTAACATCGTTTGTTATTTTTCCAAAAAGAATATGAGTTATAACTTAATGAATTAGAATAGTTAATTGTGTTATCAAATGAAATATCAATAAAACAATTATTTATCTTATTACAAATATAATCATTATTTATATTTTTCAATTTATAATAATAGTATACTAACCATTTTGACATAACATCATTAAATTAAATGTGATAATTAATTGTAGTCGTTATTGTTTATTTAATTTAATAATTAGAATAAGTATCATATAAGTTATACAGTTGCTTAATTAATACTAGTCTCTCAAAAGGATATATCAGGTTTGAATTCCTCCTCTCATAAAGTGTTGTAATATGTAATGAAGTTAGCATAAAATAAAAAACCATTATTATGTTAATTGTAAAATAATAAAAATAAATGCAATTTGATTCTACTAAGAATGCCAAATTGGATCATCAACTATTTGAAGTTTACGTCAACCGGAATGGAAAAAGTTCATTGAAAGGACCTAAAGTTTTACTCTTCGAACTTTATCACTTTTTCTAATTGAATTCTCAAACTTTTACTTTTTATATTTTAGTCCTTCAAGTTTTCAAAAAAGGTCCCTCGTTAATGGAAAAACTAACGGTTCACTAATGGATGATTTTTTTGCAGTATTTTAGAAACTTTGAGGACTAAAATACAAAAAATAAAAGTTTCAAACTCAATTAGAAAAAGTGACAAAGTTTAAGGACCAAAAGTGTAATTTTCTTTTTACAAAAATGTAAAAGTATTTGAATTTGTTTATATAGAACTACGCCTATATTGAGTTGTAATATTAATAATATGAGATAAAAACATAGAAAAAAGATTAAAAATCAAAAGTTAGCCTTAGTCTCACATTGCTAAAGAATGTGAATTTTATTTTATTTTTTTGTTGAACATCAATTATACCAAACTAACATATTATAAAAGTATATTTATTTTTTGTATTGTTAATAGCAATACACTAAATGTTGTAAATGGAAAATAAATTTTCTTAATTCACATGACAATATAATTCAATTACATTTTTATATTTTAATTTCTTTTTTTTTTTTTTGTAATAGATTTTTTTTTTAGAATTTTTTTTCTAACAACCATAATGGACCTAATGAGTCCATGGGAGATACGAGCCCACTAGCACAATTTCGATCTAGGTCCATGAACTAACGTGCTAATTCACATTTCGAATTTGAATCATGACCAATAGTTAGTCTAAGGTAGTTACTTGTTATTTAGAGAAATTCTTAAGATCATCATTCATGATGGATTATCTAAAGGAATGCTTTAAATTCCTAGTATGGATTGAATATTGTTTTAACACTAATTATTATATTAGTATAAAGATGGCATCTTTTTTAAAGCATTACATGGTAGGGAACCACTTGTAATCCCATACCTTAATAGGAATACTTCACTAGAAGTTTTTATAGATTAGGAGTTTAAGTTGAGAGATGTGATGTTACTTTTGTTGAAGTGTAATTCGACTCAAGCTTAACTTTGCATGAAGTACTTGACCGATAGATATAGATCGGATAATGTGTTGAATATAGGTGGTTTTTTTAATGTAAAGCTTTAGTGATATTGCTATACTTCTTTTATAAACAAGCTTTCTTACAAGCCTTTTAGGCATTATTTTGGTCATTTCAAAGTAGTGGACCATATGAGATAGGTTGCATATTGATTAGAGTTGTGAGTAGACTTGAAAACGCATTCTGTTTCTCAAATTTTTGAGTTAAGAGGAAGTTGGAGGAGATTAATTAGTTTCTATTTGACTTCCATAAGACTCTTTTTGGTACATTAATAAATAATGATCATTTCTCAGGTAGAATGATAGCCACTTCAACTTGAAGATGCAACATGAGTTGGGTTGACTTTACAAATTCTATTCAAGACTATCCAGCATATCGGGTAATTTTTCTAAATGGAGAGCAACTTGTTATGATAAGACAAGAGGGAAGTGAAGAAAACCTTAAAAATTACGTTTAGTAACATATGATGTTTGTGTACAATAGTTTTTAAATTTGGTAAATGACTGAGATATTTTGTAACTAACTAATAGTGGTTGCAACAATATAGTGAACATATGAAAGTAGTATAAAAAGGGAAAAAAATTAACATAAAGGAGATAAATTTTTACCTTGAAATAATTAGTTTACTTGAGGGTTATCTAGCATTTTTGTGGGTTTAAGGAAAACATCTTACAAATCCCTTCCCTCCCTTTTCTCTCTCCATTCCAAACAAGGGAAAACTTTTCCCTTCCAATTCCTTCCCTCATCCTCTCTTTTTCCTCTAATCCAAATATAGTGTAAAAGACAAAATTAACATATTAGTTCGTTTAGATAACCATATAATATATTATACTAATGTTATAATCAAGATAGGACATGAAGGAATGAAATGTATGAAGAAACGTTGCTATTTGCTTTTCTTTTCTCCTTATGCCTTCTTTAAATGAGTGCTTATTGTATCAATGGAATTTAGAAATAGATTTATACAACTTAAACGAATTATAAAAACTTGACTAAAGAAAGAATCGATAATAGAAGATATGAATAGCCGATTTAAGGATTTCGTGTGATCAATACGTTTGATTTTTCTATGCGGCCGTTCCTAAAGAAACAGAAAATAAGACAAAGGAAAACTCGACACCAAAAAACTGGAAAACATAAAAGGGAACCTTTACTCCTAGAAACAACGAATTTCAATAATAAATTTCGGTAAAATGATAAACATTAATAGATTATTTCAAATTTTCTGGTGAAAATAGACTTTCTAGGCTTCGGAGAGATACCAAGATTGGGAAAATTGGAGTTAAAAGGATTAATACGAATCTTCAAAGTGGAACGCTGAATCTGGAATTTTGCACGAGAATGAAAGTAAAGATCGGTATCTTGCCTGTGGATGGAACTGAGGCGGTTTTGAAACAGGTTTTATGAAATCTGAAGCCATTTTTATAGAGTCTAGTATTTTTGAGGACTCTATAAAAATTTTATAAGGTTCCTATAAGGTCAACAACCATATAAGCGCAGGTTTTTATAGACTTCAAATTATTCTATAAGAATAAGTTTTTGTACCATTCAGATGGAAGAGTAAAAAAAAGTTAAGTAGCATTAGTTATATTTATCAACTTACATAATAAAAAAAATTAAGAATCAAATGTATCATATATTATAAAACTTATGTATGGTATGTATAGTATGTAAGTTAAAAGAGTAAATATTTTTATTAATATATATTATTTTATCCCATCATTTTTTTAAAATATATAATCCTAAAACTCGACTCTAAATTAGTAGGGACTTAAATCATATTCTAAAACTTGATTCTCTTATAAAGTAATACTCTATAAAATTTTTATCCAGGTGGAGTTGGGTACCTTCTTACATCTTTATCTTTAATCTTGTTTAGAAGATTCTGGTAGAATAATGGGCCATAATCTATTATCTCACATTTTCCGATAAAAACAGACTTTCAAAACTTACAGATGGACACAAAGAACATGAATAAAGGTGTTAAATTGATGGATATGAATTTTTTTGAAGTGGAGTAGAAATCTAGACAAAATCCTATAACTTATATTTAATAAGATAGTGCTTGATTTACAGTAATTATCGTGGTATTCTCCGTATATATAAACTAGATTTGAAAAAGAAAAAAAAAAAAGAAAAAAGAAAAAAGAGGAACATTAGTTTAAGATTTGCTCCGATCGTCAGGTAGGAATGCAACCACATGAGCTATTATAGGGTATTCAACCCATCAACTCATTAAAAGGGTTTAAGTGGTGGATTTTGGGATTATGAAAATACCCAATAGAAGCCTGATTTAATAAGAATAATAAATTATTCATTGACTTTATCTGTTTTTTTTTTTTTTAAAGAAGATCAACTAAAATATTAACCATTTGTTTATAAAAATACTTTAAGAATATACAAACAACAGCTTAAAAGGTCAAAAGCAAAACAAAATATTTTATGTAATTAATGTTGGGTAGTTCGGATATAGGGTACATAATGACTTTAGATACAAATTCTAGCAATAAGAAGAAAAACCCTATAAGGTGAGAAAGGTTTTGATAATAAAAGTATTTTGGGAAATGTTGAATCTAAAAGTATAAATGAACCAAGCTAATTCGTAAATTATTTGAGCTTAACTTGAGTTTTATTCTAATTTGATTTGGTAATAATTGAGTTGAACTCAAGCTCAAGGTACTCGAGTAGTAAATCAAGCTAAGCTTTAAAATACTAAACTCATCAGGCTTGCAAGTTTAATCAAGCTTCGTATAATTAATTGTATATTTTTAATTTATTTAAATATAAGTAAATCTGGTATTAATTAGGGAAAATTTATAAAATTCGAGCTTAATTGAATTGAGCTTGAACTTATTTATATGTTTTTTAGTCAAGTTCGAGCTTAAAATTTAAAACTCAGTTGAACTTGAGTTGATGAGTTGAGTTCAATTCGATTTAATTCGCTTACACCCCTAGCTAAATCCCATAAGTGCGAGATTTCTTAAATATGAAGAACGTTAATTAATTACTAAATTAATGAAATTTAACATTGTAAGCTTTACATAGACTACAAATTTGTAGAGAACCGAGTTGAAACGATGAAGATGCGGGCAAATGGGTATAAACTGACTAACCAAGAAAGCTAAGTATTGTCCGAGCTTGGATTGTAATATACTTTTTATTTTTCTTTATTTAGATTTAATCTTATTTATTACACCTTTGAACTTAGTGAGGGTCCAAAAAGCTATTTCAACTCATGTGAGAAATGGTAGGTTGCATCCTTCTCTCATTGATCTATGCTTTGTTTGTGGTTGTTAAAATTACCGAGTCATCGATGTTAACCACATGTAACCTAATCAGTATTGAAATACTAAAATATGAGTATTGAGTGGTATATAATGCTTTGCAAGCATATGATTTTTTGGCAATGTAATAAGTGTGATATGATTCCTTGAGAAAAATTGTGTGATAACTCAAAACCAAACTCATAATATACTTCACTACAAGATAATAAATGGTCATTATTGCATGAAAGTATTGTATTTAAATTCTGTCGTGATAATACCAAGAAGGTGGCACAAAAACTTTTATAATTACCCTTACATTCGCCCATGGAAGTTAAAAAGGCAATGGGATTGTCGTGCTTTGACTAGGGCTTTATTGCGCTGTTAAAACTGTAGGTTCTAAAGTTCTTGGATTTGGCGTGTAAATTTTGTGATTCTTAAACTTGGGTGATATGTTTAATTGTCAAAATTGTGATTCTATTTATGTAATTCTATAAATTTACAATTTTAAGAAGTACTTCTAAATTAACTCATATTTAAAATCATTTTCATATAAAGATCTCTGTTTCTAATTGAATTTACATATAAACTTAGAAGAAATTTACATTTTTTTACCAAGTTTACCTATCTTATATATGTAAGTTGAATGATTTAAAAGGTGAAAAAATACAATTAAGTTTTTACAAATCATCAATTATTAGGAGATTACATTATTTTTCTTATCCTGTTTTAATTTTTTTTTTCTCTTGCTTTCTCTCTCTTAGGCCTTTATTTTATGTTCATAGCATTCATTCAAGTTTCAACTTTAATAGCAAGGATTACAAGGAAAACTATATACTTCGGTTTATACCATCAATAATTTAAAATGAATTGAAATATTTTATTCTCTTTAATTTATTTCTTTTTTAAAAAAAATATAGAAAAAAGTTTAATTTAGACTTTATTTGTCTTTTTTTCGTATATGTTAAATTATATATTATTAATAATTTTTTTTATGAAAAGAACTTTAACTTTTTCGTTTCTCTATTTCTATCATGTATTTCTAGTTTTGAATAATTACTATCAACAAATCCACAATTTTTTAAAATTATTTTACATAGGTTATAGAAACTTATATTTTTACATTTCAATTTCATATTTCCGTTCTACTAACTCTTTGATGATTCTGATTATAGATAGGACAGAATCATGAGTTTGATAACCACAGTAACGACCATGCTATGCACATGTTTTTTGAAAAACTTTACATACTTTTACATATCATATGGTTGTATTGGTACATTTAGACTTATGTTCGAGCCCGAAGCGGTTTAGATTTAGATGGTGATCATCAAGCCCACCGGTTTATGTACTGGTTCTTGAGTCCATAAACCAAATTTCCTTCCTTTTTTTTTTTTTAAGTTTGCATTATATTTATATATATGTAAAATATGTATATTATATATTATTTTATGTTAATATGTATGGTATATTATATATGCTAATATGTATTATGTATAACATGTATAAATATATAAATATATAAGTTAATATAATATATGTGTAATATATAATACAATATATGTTATTATGTATGCTTAACGTTAATTATTAAAAAAAAAAATATGATTCATATCTATCGGTTCAAATGGGTTAGAGGCTTGAACCACGTAGACCCCTATGATCTAGTAGGTCTTTGGTTAGTTTAGACCCACCATTTATGAGCTAGTTCCAATTCAATAAACTGGTAGGCCAATTTCATGCTAGTTTATGGGTTGAAACTAGTCTTGACTTAGGTCTAGCTTCATTGTATACTTAATTTGTTTGTTAACTTACATACTCAGATTTTATGAGAGAACACTAAGCTAATATATGTGTTGGGATACAATTATAGGTATGTTTTCATATTGCATATCGTAATACTTTAAGGTTTAAGGTTGAATATAATGTTAAATCTACGAACATGTTCCTTCACAAGTTCTCTCCTTGTAATTGACAACCCCACTTCTCCTTAACAAATGGTATCAGAGCTAATGATTCAATTAGGATGACACAAAATGAATGCAATGGTTTAAATCTCAATGATGGTCATCTTATGTGGAAATAAGAATTGGCTAATGGTGATTGAGATGAAAGCCATGATATGAGGTTTACGAGGTAGGTTGCAAGCCACTTACAAGATGGGCTTAGTAAAGTCAATTGGCAAGCTCTTGATGAAGTCTTAAGTGGTTTCTACTCCTCAAGGGGAGGGGAGAGCAAATCGTAAACCTAATATGGAAAAGACTTACACTTGAGGGGCAGACTTTGATGGGGAGATTGTTAGAATACAAGTGTAAGTATGTAGAAAAAGGAAATCCCATATTAGAAGGGAATCCCATATAAAAAAATATAAAAGTAAAACGAATGATATATAAGTGGAAAAGACTTATTAACCTAATGCCTTAAGGGTTTGGGTTGGATACGATGTCAAACCCACAAATATATTCCTTTATAGTTTTTCTCGTTATTCAAAGATCCCCTTCTCCTCAACAATATGCTTACCTCTCAATGGATTGATTTTGTAAGTACCACATAAGCACAATATTGTCTAAGACTATGCATGAATGAGAGTTGCATTATTTAACATTGATATTGTAAGATGAATGTTGCTACCCATCTATAGCTTTATATGGTGCTAGTAGGCTATCATATGTATTTAGTGCAACTACAGTCCAAAACTTATGTACCATTATAGAAGACATGTATTATCTTAGTTATTGAACTATAGATTCTACCCTTAGGAACCCAATAGAAGGAAGTTTCTATTTGTTTTAGAAGCTTAACTAGAATGTTGTAGTAATTACCCATTATGCTACTTGGTATGGATTTGAATTCCTATTGTTTTAGAAGGGTGTGAGATATTAGATTTTGTAGTTTTTTTCATATTATTTAATTATATATAACATTAAACATAATGAATACATAATTAAGTACATTAAATGTAATAAATATATAATTAAGTAGAGTCTTGCAACTCTAACTTGCAAGGCGATTATCATATGGTAGATGTACACATCATATGTTAACTTTATGGTCAGTTTTACAAGGCCACTTTGGGGTAGTCATGCTATGGAATTAGATCGTGATCTACACTAGGTCTTCTAATAGAAAAGAATAACATTCTTGATTCTCTAAAAACCTCTTCTTTTGCCTCTATCAGAACTTCTACTTCTAGACTTCACTTCATTAGAACTTTTGCTTTTGTCTTCATCTTGATAGAAATTCTGCTTCTGTCTTTAAAAAATTATTCAAAATTTCTTCTTAGGTAATCAAAACTTCTTTTTAGTTCTCTAGAACTTATTCTTAGTTGAGTAAAACTTAACACAATATTAGCTCTACGTACTAAGTAAAGTTATTAGTAATCTTTTGACACACATGGGTTTATTATCATCAAAACCTCCTGGGATACTTAACACAATCATTCTACATATCTATTTTATTATATTATTACACTTATCCATCATATATAAAATATTCATGAAACAGACCTAAGTAGTAGTGTAGAAACTTCGTATGCATCTAATGGTCGGTTTTAAAAGTGTGAACTTCAATGCTCCCAAGAGTCATCTGTGAAAATATCAACCATTGTGCTTCCATTAGTCGATGGAATCCCTCTAAATTCCCATGAGTCTTGGAATGTGTTAGATGCCATGAGTTTATGGAATCTAGTCCATTCTCATGCATCTTTGGAATAACTTTAAGTAAGTATGAATGGAAAAATTCAATGAGATATTGATTTTGATTCAATTAGAAAAGAAATTAT
>JAMXBB010000001.1:134938477-134967078 GCA_024138015.1 Lumnitzera littorea | reverse complement strand
ATGAAAACTTTTATCATACCCATAAAAGTCCGTTTGAGGTAGATGAATGAAGTCAACAGCGACGTTTTTATCATCACAAAAGCTCTTGAATTTGGACTTGCATCCATAAGTCCAGTCGGTGATGTTTTCTCTTTCGTACCCTGGTAAACAGGAGCAACTTCTTCCAGAAAAAGGACCGTACATGCAAATAGCGTTAGGTCCACAGACACCATGAACCGCGCAAGACCTAGAAATCATTTGCCATGTGACCTTCCATTCTTTTGGTCCCCCGGAACGACTGTATATACGAACGTTACCATCTAAATCCATTTTCAATATTCTTTGAATAACAGCACCAGAGTCAGATGAAAAGATATGCAAACCATCGGAAGATCTAAATTCGCCATAAATATCAAGGACTGCTACTCTACTATCATTGTAAGTTGTTCTTCCAACATCCCAGGGCAGTTTGGCTGGATCAGGCCAGTAGACACTCGAGACTTGCGGTCCATTATAATAAAGACGAAGAACGTTGTCGTTATCAAAATAAAGGTTGTAGTAGCCAGAGGAATAGTTTCCTTGGCTTTTTGATGAGATTAGCGGTGCATCTCTTGTCAGTACCTGCTGTGGAAGAAGTGTATCGGTCGGTGAATCAAAGCTCTGCCATAAGACTTTTCCCCCTTGAATTTTCAAAACTAGATTTCCATTGTCTTTGAGCCTTAATTGCACTGATTTTTCCGTCAGTGAGCCTGTGTTTGTGGACCAGACCAATGAATTCACACGCCTAGCATCCGTTAACACCACATCGCCATGCTTTGTTAAGGTGAGCTTTGAGTGCTTACCGTTAATGGGTTCATCACGATTTGCCATCCACACCACGGTGCCATACATGAGACTGCAAGAGGGTTTGCTGAACCAAATGGCAAAGCAGTAAGCATTTTTTCCAGCTTGGTAAAACCCCGCCGTGAATTCACCGTTTTTCGATATCAAAACATCATCCTCTTTCTCCACGGAAAGATACATGCCTGGTTTCATGACGTCATATTTTGATGAGGAAAATGGTATGCACGAGAGCATAATTGATAGCAGCAATAACAAGAAGAAGAAACGGTTTCTCATTGCTATCACTGGAGAAGTTTTTGTGGCTGCTACGTATTGATGGGCTAATAAGTTGATATTACTTTATTTATATATACCAGAGAACCCATTTTTCACGAAAGGGAAATTGAATAGCGACGACCAAGACTTTTCTTAATTAAATAATAACATAAATACTGATATTAATATGAATTATTATATTCAATTAATTACTTCATTTTTATCTGTATTTCAAAACTATGATGGTTATAATTATCCAATTAAAATTTAGCAAAAAAAACAAGTGAAATTTCTCATCCCTTTCTTCTTCCATTTGTAGATGGATTCAAAATTAGATTTAAATAAAAAAATTGAATGGAATGGAATCAGAATGAATATAATTTTGCATTTCGTTCAGTTTGTACACTTTCCTTCAACTAATAGGAGAGTTAATAATGAGTTACAATCGCAGTAAGATTGGACCGCGTAACTAACAAATTCACAGGAACCGGTAAAACAAAAATTCTAAAATAACACAATTACCTAACCCTTTTTTTTTTTTTTTTACTTAATTTTTATGTGTAGCTATCTTCACTAGAATAAGAATAAACAATTCATCCGGTACATATACGCCATCAATTTTCAAAACATGAAGGAAAGAGAACTACTCGTTTCCTTTGAACAGTTCAAATTCACATTTCCTCAATTCGACAAGAAAACAACACCTATTTTTTTTATTCCATCATATACCAATTATCTAATAATTAAATAATTTTTATTCAACACCATCCCATGTTTTTCAAACACTGCCCTACAATAACTTTAAAAAATAAACAAACAAATCCGGCCCATACTCCTCTTGAAAAATTCTTTATTTATATATTCATGTATTTGTCTTGTATGCTTGTTTGGAAAGACGTAATTGACAAGTGCCATTAAACTAACAGCAAATTCTAAATATTTTTAAGGTGATAATAGAAGCTCTAAACCCTTGAAACTTGCTTTTATGTTACTATTATTTTTAAAACACGCCTTAGGAAATTAGAAGCTATATCTGCACCTATCAGTAGTTATAAGGGTTACAATTGTCACTTTAAATAGGGCTATAAAGCAATTATTTGTAGATTAGTATTCATCAACTAACCCTATGATCCTTTTATATTTGATAATTATTGTAGTTTAGTCATTAATTAACTTCTTATTTTATCGCGGTTGAGCTTCCAGCTAATATGTATAACCCCAACGCACCTAGCCAATTATTGGCGGGTCAAATTCAGATATCAAGGAATCCGTTGATCAACAAAATTCCACCAAAATAAAGTTTGAAGACGACATCTAGCACCAGACATAAGAGTAAGCCAAAAAGTGAAATAAAAAGACAGGACTTTCTTGGCGAAAAATCAAACCATACGTCTTGAACGAATATTCCATACTAGGAATTTTGGGATTCATGCGAGAAATTCATCTCCTTGCCCTTATATTCTGTTAAGCACAGATAAAAAAAATTTAGAATTTTACGGTTCTTATTTTGTTCTTTAATGCATACTAGTTAGTGATGAATGCGTGTATTCCAATTAAATGGTTGGGCTTTCAATTATCATCAATATTAATTAAACTAAATTTTATATAATGCAATAGTGTTCATTAAACATTTATAACAATTTTACTTTAATTTTGAATTATAAGATAAATTGAAACATTAAATATTTAACCATGATAAAAAAATTCTACCAATATAGAAATTACTATAAAAAAATACTCAATTATGATGAATGGGCAACAAAATCATATACTAAAACTGAAATATGAATATTAAAAATGCAATATCTAATATATGTCAAAGTATTGCCCTAAAGGATTATATTCTAAACCTTTCTCGAAATGCCAAGACTGAAATGAAGTTTCCTCTATGAAAAGTTATTCATGTCAACTAATCAATTGATTAAAGTACCAATATTTACATGCCATAAAATGAAAAAAAAAAAAGCTTTTAGAAAGTAAATCGTAGAGTTAAGAACTTATTTTTGGATTAAGAATATTGATTTGACCAATAATAAAATCTTTTCCATCGGAAATGGATTTGAATATTAAAATTACTTTAAAAGGAACCTAAATCCATAAAAAAATTCAAGTATTATTGCTTAACCCTAATAGAAATTATTCAATAAGAGAAAAACTTAACAATATGGTATGTGTATGTACTAAGAGGTATGGGACATTAAATATAAGGTAAGCAAGAGAAGGAAAGAGAGAGGTTTTGGAGAAGCTATCCACTTTTCCTTGAAATGATGAAGTTAGATTCAAAAGTTTTAATGTGATTCTAGTACTTTTCAAAGGTATTTGATTATCACACACCAAACGTAAGAATTGTATTAACCCCACCATATAAACCAACTTAATCTATAAGCTAAATACCATAGCTACTAATGTAGGTATAGTCTATACAAGGTAATCGTGACTCAACTAGCTTTAAAGCAGTCAAGTGAGAACTTGTAATATTTAATGCCTATGGAGTAACACTTTGCAAAATAGAATTTATTATAAAAAAGATAGCTTAGTCTCATTTTTTACATAACTTTATATACATCATAAGTTAAAAAAGTTCAGAAGGACTATACTAGCAAACCAACAAAAACTATAGGACCTCCTAGAAAGACTTTCATGGTTTTCCCACAAAAGAAAACAAAAGCAAAAGGAAGGTATGATGAGTTAATTAGTCTTTTCATCTTCACTACTTAACCTATTAAAACTAACTTGTAGGTGATTGTAACGAGACATCTCCAACAGCTAATTAACACTTGCAAAATAGTCTATTAAGATATGACCATAATTAACTTAGTAAGATAGGACAGAGTCATAAGAGTACATTAACAAACATAGTTATCAAATCATTAATTAGATACAAATATAACAAGCAAATGGTGGTTCATCGTACAATGTTTAATCGGTCAATTGTGAGATTAAAGAAATTATGTTCGTTTTTACTTAGATTAAGAAATTTCAACGTGACACTATTAAACTATATCTGGGTTTATGTAATGGAGAATACCCTCTTTCTTGAACACCCTCCTTTGAACCATAGTTCTTAACCTTGTCGTAACCTCCTTTTTTGTCACTTAATTCGACTAAAGGTTAGAAAAGGACTATGCTATTCTCATTAAAGTATCGATATTTAGTATGACAACCTAATCGTTACCTTTATTAGGTTGTCTTAGGTTGTCATGACTGTCAAGTTAAAACTTATTCAAGTCAAGATTAGTCTCGTTCTTAAGGTGAGCAACCAAATTCAAAACACACCTAACATAATATATTCAATCAGAAAACAGTATTCAGAGATCATCTTCCAATCACAAATCGATATAACAAGCATATATATAGCAAACATACATACAATCTAACTATAATCACAAACCAGCACTCTCAATCCTTCAAGCATCCTAAAATGATACTTGCATATGCCATGAAGCATTAATCCCAACTTACTTGATATCAACACAAGTTAACCCTCCTTCTTGTGTTCAATCCCTTCACAAGTTCCTAAACAATCAATATAAATATTTTAGGTTTTGCTAAATAAGAAGTATAAGAATCTTTTTAATGTTTATTATATAGTTTTAATTTAGTCTAGACAAGTTTATTAAGTCTTTTGTTAAGTTTAAGCTTATTGTTGAAGTCTCTAAACAATAGTTAGAATATAGTTTTTGCCCTAAAACCCTTTGAATAAGGATCTAAAAACAGCTTTACTAATTAGGAACTCTCATATCAACCTTTTAATGCTATCTTAATTAAGTATCTCATATCAACCAACTTTTTAATCAAGTCTATGAACCTACAATTAAGTTGTTCTTTTACCAGATCAACTCTCTAAAGAACTCTTTGAATAGGGTTGTCTTACAAGTTTATTCAAAATGACTCATTCTAATATCATATTTCAGATTATGCACATGCTAAAACATGATCATACATAAGGTTTATCATACTAAGTTTCACTATATTACTAAAATCTTCAAATTCTCATAATTACATTTTAATGCATTAAATCCACATCTAGCAACTTTTGCATATCTCAACTCCAACTCAATCCACAAAACTCCAAATCATATCCTATAGTATAATAAAAACATGAATGAACTCTAGAACTAATACAAAGGGTTTTCCTCAAAGCTAGTTATTATCTTTAAGAAAATAATATTTTTCATCAAATTTAGAGACTAAAAAATCCTTAAAAATCACATAAAATATCTTTGTCCAAAAACTCTTAATACAATTCTTAGATGCAATATAAGGACATTAAAAAAAAAAAAATTAGTTTCAAAACCACATTAATAGGATCATTTAAACAGCTTTGAAAATTACTCGATTTCTTAAGTAGGTTCTATACTTGTTTAAAAATTTTACAATTTGGTATTTTTCTATAAAAGTACACATAAAAATATGCTAAATAACTTTTTTTTTTGTAATTTTTGAAGCTAAATTAATGTTTTTACAAAATTAGAAAAAATCGGATAGAAATTCTCACTTACCGGAATGGTGGCCATTCGACCACCAAAACCTCAAAAGGCATCATTTTTTTTTTTTTGATAAATAATAAGGGCTTCTTTGGCTTTAGAAGTAGATTTTAACCACATAGTTATACTAAATTAAAGGAAGAAGTGTAAAAGTAGCTAATCTAATGGCCTAAAAGGATGTACCAGAGTTTGTATGGGATGACATTCACTAGTTAAAAACAAAGAAACAATACCTTGCAAAAATAAAAAATGCATAACTACGTCACGACATTTTGGAAGTTATTCACCAGATCTTTTTAAAAGCATATGGACGACGTTATTGCTAAAACATGATCAAAGCATTTTCAAATAATTACATATATAAACATAAACACACACAAAAAACACTTAGTCTTTATGTTAACAGGTCAAATTACAGACAACCTTGCAATTGATATGTTTACTTAAAAGTTCCTAAATAAAATGATATATTTTTTTTTAATAACTATTGATTAGCAAAAGAATGTGGACTTTTTATGGAGTCGACCCAAGGTTATAATTTCATTAAACAACAGTTTCTAAACTTCTACCCTTAAGGACAAGAACTTGTTGAAGGGAAAGTACTATCACGGACACAAGATAGAATTAGAATTACATAAAAAGAATGGCATTGTCATAGTCATAAAATATAAGTTACGATTAACAAAACAACGTATAATTTTTAGAAGAGTCGACCTGTAGGGATTATGATTTTATTGCACCACAATTTCTACAAAAAGATATGCTTTGTGAAGTTTGGATATTTAAATTTATTTGCAAAAGAAAAATTAATCAAGAAAGAAAATCAACACCAATATCCATTTTCAGCAATCAATTTCGACCATCAAGTAAAACAATGGACTGAAGAAATAAATAAATAAAAACATAAGAAGAAGAACGGCAGAATTACCATTAGCTTTGACATGCACAAACCCTAACCATTGCAGCTTTTAATGCCTTCCAACTCAGCATTATTGGGGAAGAAATTCCATCCAATCTAAGAGACATACCTACATCACATCAATCAGAGAAAGACAACCCTACAACACATGAACCGTATTGATTGTCCATGAAAAATTAAAATGCTTCACCTGCAAAATCCTAATGGGTTGTTCACTTTTGGGGGGAAAATTATCCCTTACTCTTTCCTTATTACATTGTTTATTTATTCGAGTTGTGATTTTTAAGGAATCTCAATTCTTCAAAATTAAGAATAGAGATGTATTGTGTCAAAACTAAGAATTGGGATTTTGTGTTGAAAAGATTACCACTATCCTTTTCTTTTCTCCAAAACAGCTCCACCACATACCCACCTACTATACTTATCGTCGGCTATGATTTACTGTACACAACCGTCTCTCTCTTCAATCTCTTCGTTTGTCTTTCTCTTTGAGTCACCATTTTGCTAAAGGTCTAGTTTCTCTCTCTTTCTTTGAATACAAAAGCAACAATACCGAAAACAACATGTTGGCGCTCCATTTTATCATCTCTCTCCCCACTTCCTTTTTGAAACAGCAATAAGCCTTCGAACCTCAACCGTAGACAGGAAGAAAAGAACACAAAGCATTGAGGAATAGACAACATATGATACGAAAACGAAGAGAGTAAGCCAAACCATGAGCTTAGATAAGATCCGGTAAGAAGATTGTGAGAAGGAAGGAGACATGGTGGTCATGGTTCCATTGATCCATTGTTATACTCCTTTGGGGCTATCCAAATTTTCCTCGATCAACATTAGTTTCATGCTTGTGTTCTTGTATACAAATTTGGGGTTGCATTAATGTAAAGATTTCATCTTTTTGACAAAATTGTGTAGCGAATTAATGAGTTAGAGGAAGAAAGATGAAATCTTTCACACAGAGAGAGAACAGTAGAAAATGAGCCAGGACAAAGGAGAAAGATAAAAAGACAAGGGTAGTATAAACTTTCAATTTCTATTACGGATGTATTCCTATTCATTCAACTAAACAGTATAATAAGCATTCATTTCTTATTCCATTCCATATTAATTGTAATTCTATTCCCTTATATTTTATTGTGAATGCATCCTAATTGTCATGCTTGATTAAACATTCAATCATAAAACCTCTGTGTACCAACAAGAATATAATCATTAAAGAGAAAGCAAGATCAACACAGTCGAAATTTACGAATCCCTAATTAATGTTCCTTAATTAAAATGCAAGTGTACCAAGGGAACAAAAAAAAAAGCCATGCTGATCCATAACCCACGAAAGAAAAAAATGAATTTCATAACCAAACGCATTAACGTCAAAACACCTAGAAAAAAGAAACCAACATTTCCGAAACCCTAAATATTAAAAATGTCAATATATAAACCCCAATTACTCACCTAACAAGCTCTAAATGCATTCCGAGAAAACTACCATCGGAACCCTTAAAGAAAAGAAACCCCTTCGTACTCTATGCCCTACGAAGAAAACGAGGAGAGAGAAAGTTCGAGTGAAGTAGATAAAAGGTCGAGCCAGCAGTATCTATATGCTTATATATATTGCCCGTCGTACGTGTTCCTTTAACAGCTACATTTTTAAATTCTCGCCCATCAAAACTATATATTTATTTATGGAAAGTAAAAAACAAAACCACTAAATAATAATTTTCTTATTATTGAAATATTCACATAGATGGCAGAAAAAAGACAAAAAAATAATCAAGCAAGGACTAGAAGGTTTTGGTATAATATATGAAAAAACCAAATTTACCCCTTTCCCTTAAAAATAATTATTTAGTAATATTAATTGTGCATGCTATTTCTTATTTTAGATTTTACTTCCTCACTCAATAAAAGGAACATTTGCAAAATTTGGAAGTTTAATTATAATATATCATTTTAATTGGTTATATATACAAATGCAAAGTATACAAGATATATATAAATACTCATGTTATGGGATAAGTTTCATGCTACAAATTAAAATGCATATTATTATATACTATTAGACAACACACTCATAATACGAGTGCTAATAAATCATAACATATAAATCTCATATAAACTTTGATTTTGAATTTGTATAAATATATGCCTATCATAAAAAATTATAAAAATCGCTTGCTACATATTTATTTGCTCAATATTCAAATTGTAAACTAATCCTTTATATATATATATATATAGTTATCATATTTTAAACAAAAATTATTTTTCTTCAACTATCTAGTGCATGACAACTTCCATATAACTATAGTTGTTTCCCATTATATGCTTATGGTTAAGAGTGAGGGCTATGGTTAAGTTGCCAATAAGACTAAAACCAACATTAAATTTTTATATTTCGTACACTGTTATGGGAATGTGATACCAAAAGTTTTTATTCTCATTAATATAATAGATATTAGGATCCTAGTTATTATTAGTAATGCACCAATGTTGTTGTGGGACTTAGATTGGGTTGGCTAGTTCAACTGAAACAATGATAAAAACATGTTAATCCATTTTTATAGCTAGCTTTGTGTCAACTGGTCCAACATATGTGATCAAGGTGGGTCGACCATAATACAACCAACACAAGGAAGTTGATTGCAGCAAATTATTTATATATTTAATAAAATAAAATTTAAAAAAAAAAGATAAGAGATAAATAATAGAAAACTTATAATACACCAAACTTCTAACTCATAGTAGCCTAAAAAAGTAAAAATAGAAATTAAAAAGTAAAATGTAAAAGTAAACTCTCTAAAAGACTCACCCTAATTCTCATAGGTCCTTCTTACACTGTGTTTGAATAGGTGGAAATATATAAAAATCAAGATAAAGTTAAGAAAAATTGATGGAAATTGAAGTAAATTATGTATATAGTTGTAATAGAAATATGAGTAATTGGAGAAATGGATGGAAGTATTTGCACTTTGAAGGCCTCTTTCTTTCTCTCCAAATTTGGGAAGGAATTAAAGGAAACAGATGAAAAGTATAAAAAATTACAAAAATAGTCTTGCAATGGAGAGGAATAAACCACTTGGAAGGAGTCATGAAGCAAAAGAGTCCATCAAACGATACTCTATAGAGAGATGCTTCTCATAGTAAAATGCAAGCAAGTATGAATTGGCAAGATAATCCACTCAAAAGACACAAAAATAGTTTGAATAAATCTCTCTAAGTAAAGATGGTATTGATAATTGGCCAAAAAATAAAATAAAATAACAAGGTGGTACTCATAAATTGTCATGCGGGCTATACAAGGTCAATGACTCAATTCTCTGCCTTATCGAATTACACTAATAAAGACCTATGAATTTTGTCCCATCACACAATACTCCCTAAACACTCTGTCATGAGATCCATAAATGTCACTAAAGCATTGATAAGGCTAAATAACATCATTTGGAATTCATACAAACCATACTTAGTTTTGAAAGCCATTTTTTTGACATCCTTTAGCCTAACTTTCAACTAATAGTACCTAAAATGCAAGTCAATTTTAGAGAAGACTTGAGTAACCTACACGTAAGATCATTAATCTTAAGAAGAGAACACTTATTCTTTATTGTTGCTTGGTTTAGATCTTTGTAGTCAATATACATGTACAAACTACCATCCTTCTTCTTTAAAAAAAGGATTGGAGCTCCCTAAGGCGATGAACGAGGCCTGATAAACCCCTTTTCCTGCAACTCTTATAACTATTTCTTTAATTTCACTAACTCTATAAGCGCCATTCTGTAGGCTCACTTCGCTATGGGTGTAGTCCTTAATACCACTTTTATTCTGAATTCAACTTCCCTCTAGTGGTAAACCCAACAAATCTTTTGGGAACAAATCAAGAAACTCTCATACTACTAAGACTTGCTTTATATTTAACTTAGCTTTACTCAGCTTAATTACTAAAGTAGCTATAGTCGGTTTTTCCCATAGCTCATAAGTGAGACACTAGGTAAGTTTTGGCATCTCTATCTAATAACTAAAGGGCTCTAAACCTAGGGACTCAAAGGAAACCACCATGTTGTAGCAGTAAATTGTGGCGTAGTGTTTTGATCGCCAATCTATGCTTAAAATAATGTCAAAATTTGATGGCCCTACCACCAATAATTTTTTGGCAGGATCCTCCCTTCCATAAACACTTCTATACTTCTATATACTCAATTTAATATCACTTTGCTTCCTAAAGGTGAACACAAATAACCCACAACTCAAATTTGCAACAAACAGACCATACGATTTCATACAAGAGTTAGCTATACAGGAATGGGATGCATTCGCATCAAACAATGCATATAGTCTATGATTATAGATAGAGAGCATACCTGCTAAAGTGTCTGTATCTAAGACAAGCTCTTGATGATGAAGAGTGAGCACTCTTGTAGGGGCTCTCTAGCAGGGTCCAGCATGTTGAGGTCATGTAGCTTTAGGAGCTAAAGGGGATATAATGACTAGTGCCCCTACATTTTGAGTAACTACATCCTTATAGTCAGCAATCCTGTGCCCCCTTTGCTCGCATTTAAAACAAAACCCTTAGTGAAGTATTGTAACCTCCTGTAGTCCTTACCTAGATGTCCTATCTTTCAATAGAGGAAGTAAGCCCCTGATGTCCATTCACAAGTAGATAGATCATGTAGACCAAAGCACTATGTATATTATAGTAGGTGTTGGGGCTTTTAACCTGGGGTATTGGTGGTAAGGCCATAAGTCTTGACTACCATACATTGGTTCATCTCTAAGGCCTCTAATAACAATACTTAGAGTTGGCCTCTTAACAACTCTCTTAAGACTCAGGCGAGATAGCTAAACATCAGCCTCTTTTTCAATAATACACTAATATAATGACTCAGTTACTCATGTTTTCTCTTTAGCAACTGCTCAAAACACTTAGCCTCTAAATACACTATAAGCTACAATCTTACCACACATTTCTGTATCTGTGGTTCTAACTCATATATAAAGTGGTTAATCAACAATTACTCATCAGCTCAAGTGGCCTAAGGTATGAAACATACCAACTTGTCCAACTCAGCCTCATACTCCGCTACGATTTGGCTACTCTATTGAAGGGTTTGGTGTGCCAACTACATTTGTTCGCTAATGCTTCTAGGGATGAATCTATCAAAGAAGGCCTACTTGAACCCATTCCAATTTAGTTGGTCCACATTGGGTAGGGTTTGTGGAGTATTGTCCCACCACTTAAAGGCATCACCCTTCAACATAATAACAACATAATCAATCTTCTTGTCCTTAGGCACCTCAATTATGGCAAAAGCCTTTTCAGTTTACTTAATCCAATCCTTCGCTACTATAGCATCATTTGGCTAAGGGTTGAATTCCTTAGCCACTTTCAAATACCTATCCATCCCTAGCTGCCTAGCAACCCGTCTTTCTTGTCTCTACACTTTAGCATTAGCCTGTATTGCATGCATGTCCCTTCACATCTATTGATGCGGTTAAGCTATCATACCCATCATAGCATTCATAGTCTTTAGCATCTAAGTAGTTGTTACCTAATCACACCCTTGGCTTAAATTCTAGTTTAGATTCTGCTATGGTGGGGGTATTGGTAGTATTGCACCAAGGGCAAGTAATTCTTAGTCTTACTGAGGCTATCCTTGCCTTAGTGATGGGGCATTAAGGTTCTATTGGTTTTGAGCAAGGACAGGTAGAGAGATCAAATTGGGGTTTTCAACCCTTCCCCCTTGGGCCTGAGAAGAAGCACTAAAAGTTGTATCACCATATCTAGGCATTCTATGAGGAAAGATTATTCATAAGTAAGGAAGAACAACTACAAAGGTTAGCTATACAAACACAAAGGAATAAACTAACACAAGAGAGAAAGAAATATCAAATACTAAAGCTCTACTTTAATTTCAACTTAGCCCTTTCTCTACCCACTCTCTTTACAGCTTACTGCCTTATAGATCAATAGCCTCTATTTACCACTAAAAGCTGTAACACTCCAAAACCCAAGAAGCCACAACCCTACCATGTGTCAACCTATGGAATCGATACATTAAGGCATTTAGTAACCTGCTACCTATTTAAACACCACAATTAATAAAAACCACCAATCTTTCATTAAATTTCTCTTTAAATAATAAATAAAAGTGGTATATTTCACCACTTAAATTAAGCATATAGCACTTGTCTTCATTCAATTCAACTATTGAAAACTCCATGAATATCCGATGTTTAACCTTAAATGGTTCATGATTCTAAAATAAATGTAACATCTCCAAATAAAATAAAAGTAAGGAGTTACAAGCAACCACTACAAGTCCCCAAAATCAAAATATAAATAAATAAATAAACTGTTCATCTTTCACTGACATCCAATGCTCAATTCAACCACTAAATGAAACCCATCCTATCATCGAAGTAATAATATCTTGTCTCCTCATTAAAATAATAATAATAACCAAAATCTACATCTTCATAGTACTCAGTACTTTCCATGTTATGTCATAACCCAAAGGGGTATCAAGTCATGGTAGTACTACTATATAATACATGAAGATCCGAGATCAAGCACCATCTTTGATCAAAGGCCTTCAGTATACTACATAAGGTATTCACAACTATGACATTCTCCTAGTAATTGGCATTAAGTAATAACAGAACATATAAATTAAAATTAAGCTATCCAAATTATCACTAACATAACATAGATAAGCAGGAATGTTAGGTTTCCCCTAAATTGGTTATACAGTACCAAGATAAATCACCATATGTAATCTATGCTACTCAATAAACTAAAGATACTTAATAATTGGAAATTAAAGAGAGTCCACATATATATAATCAAATGGTTCACTTGAGCTCTCAACTTCTTCATATCCCAATCCTACAGCCCAGCTCTAGCCACAAGTCCTGCTGTAACAATAAACTATAGGAGGGTAAGCTTGACTACTTAGTGAGTAACCTACCTAGTCTACAACAAGTAATATCAAGCAAGTTATTTAGCAAGCATATGAATGCATGGTCAAACATATGCAGTGCAACAGCATATACAGTCTACCAGTAACTATATATAGTCTACCAGTAACTATATATAGCACGGTTTTAATGCCCACCATTGCTCGAGTTAGAAGTATTTCGGCATATCAGGATCCAAGTATCCACATCCAATTCGAAGTCTCTTCTCATCAATATCACCCTTAGTAGTAGATATGATATGGCCTCAAGTAGAAGGTGGTACTCGCTAGAGCCAAGTACTTCCCAAAGGTCGAGGTAGGAACAATTTCGCATGAAGTACGTTGTACAATGACAACTTTTAATACATAAAATACAATATGAATCCTCTAAGCATGATCCCCCATTCTACTGTGTGATGCTGATACCCATATTATCATGTTATAAGATGCGATGCATGTCCAATTTAATTAGAAGTTAAGTATTCATTAGTCCGATTCATAGGTAACTAATCATAATATACAAACACTCCAGAACCTTAACCTCTAATGCAACATGCATATAATATTCATATCAACTTAAGGTATTTTTCTTTTTTAGCAAATAAGGTCAATCATATCAAACACATACAATTTTTTGTTATCCCTAACATGCTACAATTTTAGTTATTGGGTATAATTAAGTATTCCGCTAACTATAAGCATAAACAAGTAAAGTAGGGGGTAGTATACTCACTCAGCCATGATGCTCAACAATCCCAATAATCCTTTATGGTGTCCAAGTCAAACTCCTTATCCCTTGAAGAAGATAATTAAGTTTTATGAGTATTCTATTTGTACTTATTAACTAGGCCTACCACTCATTATCCTTGAGTTAGTTGTTTTTGTAATTTGGGCATATCTTCTTTGTTTTAACTTCATTTTCGATGATTTTATAGTTGTTTTTATCGTTTTTGAATATTCTTTCATTTGGTAAATTTGTTTTTAAGTTTTTGAATTAGTAAGTTTTCGATTTGGGCTCTATAAGGTCGTGAGCCTAAGTGGTAAGTTAGGTTACTTTAAGATTTAGGCCTAATTTTAGGCCTTAGGCTTGGTTTTTGACTTTGGACTTTAGGTTTAATAATTTTAAGCTTCTTTTAAATATTTTAAATGGGCTTTTTCTACCCAACACTTTAAAATTTTAATGTGAGGCTTAGTGATGCTCTTATAGGTCCAAATGGGCCTTTTTACTAAGTTTAGGGCTTTAGTTTACCAAAGGGCATATGGGGTGTATTTTGGATGGGTCTTTAGGTTTTGTGAGCCTTCTAAATAACTCTTCCTAAGCCTTTTATCCTATGGTTTAGATCTGGTCATCTAGTTACATAGGCTCCTAAATTGGTTCTTTTGGCTTTTTTGTGTCTAGTTCACTATTTAAGGCCTTGGGCTCAAGCTTACTTGTCTCTTTGGACTTAAGCCTAACATTGAACTTAAGTTTAGCTCATCTTTAATATGGTTACAGATCTGTCCATTATGGTTCTTTGGGTTATTAACACCATTTTTAAGCCTATAATCATTAACTAAGCTAGTTTAGGGCCTTAATTAAACTTTAGCCTACTTAACTTGATTAGTTGAGTCCTAAATCAAACTTAACACTAAATAAACATATCTTTAAGCTATTAAACAAAATTTTCCAGATCTGGTGGGTCAAAGAAAGTGGCAGCCAAGAGTGGTTTCTAGGGTCTAACTTCCATTTTCATGCAATACTTAATTTTTATGGTATTTTGGCTTAAGTAACCTATGTTTCTACTAATCTAAAAACATAATCATTTCATAAAAGTGTGTGGAAGTGTGATGAGAGCACATATAAGGGGTGGCATGCATGGGGAGTAGGGGTTTCATCATGCTACTTGAAGATTTTCTACTAACAATTACACTACTTTACACAACTTAGCCTATTTGTGTTATAACTTCTACTAAAGGTGGTTTTTCTTGTACTTGCCTTTGTGGACCTTCTTGAACTACCTTAGAACTTCTATGAAGTTGCTGTAAAATAATTTTTAAGAAGGAAAATATTAGTATCTATCATTATTTTGCAAGAAATCTAAAGAAAAACCTAACCTAAGTTCTTACCAGAGCAAAGTACGGAAGGTCTCCCTTTGTGGTTGTGTGTCGTGAGCCTTAGTGTATATAAGGGGGTGTGAGTGTGTCGAAAAATAAGGGTAATGCATGTGTGAGGCATGGGACTTAGTTTGGAGTGATTTGGAGTAGTGGTGGTGAAGTTATAGGGCTTAGTGCTAGGGTGGTCAGTGGTGGTAGAGAAGAGGAAGAAGAAGAAGTTTAGGTTTAATCTTTGAGAGGAAGTTTGAGGGAGTTTTTAGATGTGTTTTAGGGTTTGAGAAAATGAAAAATGAGGGAAGGGGAAGGGGATAGCAGGTCGTGGAAGTGAGAGAGGGTGAGGAGGATAAGCTTTGATTATTTAAGAAATCAAGGACAAGGTACAAAATGGGGACTATGTACCTTATGTGCTTTATGCCAATTTGGGTAAGATCTTGTCTCCTTAAGGTACAAGATATTTTAAAAAGGGAGAAGAGTTTGTCTTTTAGTCATTAATCATGTTTGACTTGTAGCTAATCAAGATGTAATGGGGTTGGTTAAGGATTAGGGTTTGATTAAGGAAATTAGTAGTGATTAGGCATGATTAGGCTAGTTAAGATGTGTCTACGGTTTGGTTGGACTTTAACACTATAATTTAGCTATTCTAAATGCCCTATACGTGTACTTAGGGTTCCTTTAGGGTTTGGTGCTTATTTATGGTAATTTGATCCGCGTACGAGCTCGAAAGTTAGGGTTTGAATCGCTTAATACTACCGATCGCTTGTATTGATCGATTTAACCTTATTATTAGTATTTATTGGTGACAATAAGGTATTTGATCATTTAATTAAGGTTAGATGGTCATTTTATAGTTTCAATAACGTTCTAGGGTTTTTCAAGTATTAGGGTTCTTACTCGTTTAGTTAGGTTTTTAGGGTTTACTTTAATTAGGGTTTACTTTAATTAGGGTTTTGGTTAAACACTTAGGATTTGATTCCTTTACTTAGGTATTATTATCATGTCTAGGGTGGTTTTAGGGACTATCTAGGGACTTCTTCATCCAATTTTGCTTTTGAGTTATTAAAATTTCATGGGGTTTACATGTTACCTATACCTAAAACTGAAAAACCATAAATCCTTGAAGGGTGAGCTATGCCTAGTATAGAACATGAAATTACTTGTACGTGTCACACCCATAACAAGAACCACATACATTTATAAATAAAATTAATGCAACAATCACATTTTTATTACCTTTCGTTTAACTAGTAAACAACATAATTTTAGTGTCTTGAAACTTAGAGTAACTCATGGCTCCTAGGTACTATAGTTGTCAAAGTCGCTATTCTACTCATGTAATTCTTAAAGTTTACAATTTTAAAAGGCTCTTTTGAGTTAACTAGTGTAAAAAAAAATTTTCTTATAGAAATTTATGTTTTTAACCAATTTTATATGTTAAACTCACTAGAAACTTACCTTTTTAACTAAGTTTACCAATTATATATATATAAGTTGAATAGGTAAAAAATTATATATATATATAGTCCCATTGATTATTAAGACATTAAATTATCTTTTTTATCCTATTTCAAACTTTTTCCTCTTACTCTCCAAATCTTAATCCCTTATTTGATATTGACAACCTTTATATGGTTTTACCTTCAATAGAAATGTTTATAAGAAAAATAATATATTTAAGTTTATTTAATTAACAACTCAAAATTAGTTGAAACATTTAATTTTCTTAAATTCATTACTTTTTTTAGACAAAATAATGAAAAAAAAAAGTTTTCATGTTGCTTATCCTTATTTCGTAAATGTTAGATTATAGATTAACAACTCTTTATGGAAAAAAGCCCTAATTTTTCATTTATTTATTTCGATCATGTATATCAAGTTTTTTTATAATTACTATAAGTATATCTATAATCTTTTGAAAACTATTTTATATAAATTGTAAAAATTTACGTTTTTACGTTTCAATTTTACATTTTGAATCCATAGACCTTCTAGCGATTTTAGGTAAAATTGTAAGTTTAACAACCTTATTAGGCATTCACACACACGCACTAATTTCTTTAAATTCGAAATATTAATATTCTTTAAATTAGAATTTTAAGCTTATTAATTAAATTCTATTAAGTAAGGATTGACTAAATTAATAAGCAAAGATTAAAAAGATTAAGAGTGATTAATTTATTTCTACTATCCTTCTTCTTATCAATTTATTTATACTTGTTTCTAAAGTAGAAAGCGTTCAATCTATTCTTGAATAGCTTCTTTCAAAAGGGCTTCTACTTCCTTTGTAAATGTCTTAGTAGAAGATATTATTTCTTGGAATTGAGGTTTATTGTTTTTTACATAAGCTCATAACTGAATGAGAAATTTCCTTACTTGACTAATATAATATATATATATATCTATATTGGTGGGGTCCTACCCATCACTCAAGTAACCATTCTTAGATTTAGCTGGGTCGTCTTAATACAAAACTCCCATTAAGTGAGTCGTATACAATCACTAGATGCCTCACTAACCCACTAGAGCTTACCAATGAGAGGTCAAAGCTAAGCACATACAACACAACAATTAATAGGCCAAGTTTCATTTAATTCCATTCAGTGAACTATAATAGTCAAGCATAACAAAACATGCAAGTGTCCCGTACTTAGATCCAAAGAGTAACTGTTATTCTTTCTAATGTCTAGACAAAGGGTAAGTTTAAAATCAACACTTGATAATGATAAAAGTAAAGTTTAGAATCTACTTTCCAAAGTGTGCTTTCATGTCCTAACTTAGATTCCAAAATCCTACTATTATCTATACTTTTAAGACAATTTTGGAACTCTAAGATGATCTAGATTGGTTTAAGTTATGAGTTGGAGGCTAGAAAGCAAGAAAAGAAGGATTAAAAGGTAAAACAAGTACAAGGGCAAGAATTAAGACTGTGAACTTTGGTTGTGGTTCTTGTTCTTGTACAAAGGAATGAACATGAGTAGTGACTAATAAATATGCAATTTTATACATTTATCCTCACTTAAAGCACATTGGGGAACTTTTATGGTTAAATTTGGTTGAAAGTTGATTGAAAGCATGTTTCTAGACAAAATCATGCATAAATATTTTAGAAAGGACCAAAATAGATCTTAAAAGAACAAATGTGTGCCCACAATCTTTTGTTTTGATTACATGCTTTCCCACTCTGCTTTCAGTGAACTTAAGCCAATTTTTAGCTTTTCATCATGTGGAAGAGAAGATGGTTTATCATGTCTAAAGTTTACAATTTCATTCTTCACACTAAATGCAACTTACGGGTAATGATTGCTATTAGTTAAGCTCACTTATTCTTCTTTGGTGCAGACCTACTAATGACACAACACACAGTTGTGATTATGATTGCTTATAGCAGCACTTGGTGGAATATTGCTCTCACCAGCCTAATTATGAAGCCATGACAGCTTCTTGAATGGTAGCAGAATGGAGCAGCTGCACACTTCAAGAACACATAGCAGTTTCGAGCATCGAAGGACAGCTCACTCCTAATTGCAGCTTTACTCTTCATTCTCAATCGGACTGGCTTAACATGATCACTTGCCATAGACCCTTAACAAGGACAACAACTCCATTCATGAGCAGCAGCATTGGATCCTTCCACAAACAGCAGCAACTTGAGCTCCACAACCAAGCTGATCTGAGCTACTCCAACGAGGCAAAAACCGAGCGGCCAATTGCCTCCCCAACATTCTATATCAGGCCAAGCAAATTCATCAGCTTTCCAAACACATTTGCAGCGAGGAGCTCCTAGTTTAGAGCACCAACAGCTGAGA
Source organism: Lumnitzera littorea (assembly GCA_024138015.1). Classification (NCBI taxonomy): domain Eukaryota; kingdom Viridiplantae; phylum Streptophyta; class Magnoliopsida; order Myrtales; family Combretaceae; genus Lumnitzera; species Lumnitzera littorea. The sequence goes on along the minus strand of JAMXBB010000001.1, from coordinate 134,947,745 downwards.
TGCAGACTTCTCTTGGCAAGCTCCACACAACCAAATGGCAAAAGCATCAGTAGAACTCAAGACTTGAAACTGAAGATAGCTGGTCTATTTGAGTGTTAGCAGCACACAGCAGCTCTTGAACTTGTACAAGTAGCAAGCTAACACCGAGCAGCTGCTGAACTCAATCAAGTCAAACCTAAGCACCAATTCATTCAAACATGACTAACCCAAGTAGCTGCAAATTATTACAAGGCATGGACTCCAACTGCAGTAGCTTGCACTACTTTTAGGAACAGCCAATCCAACTAGAGCAGAGCAGCTCTTCCTGACGAGGACAGCAAAGGTCGAGCACTGACCAAGAAGCAAACCGAGCTGCTGTCCAAACTGTAGTTCTGCACTTCCCAAGCATACAAACCGAAGAAACTGATGATGACTATCACAACGGCACATCTGGCCCTTGATTGGCAATTTGACCGCCCAAATGGTGCTCCAAACTACCTACTTCATGATGCCAAGCATTCACCAACAAGCCTCTCCAAGTTGAAATAAAATCTACAAACACCAAGCAAGCTGAGCTTCCAAGCACTTCACAATCAGGACAAATCAGAAACTTCATGCAGAGCTCCAAATTTACACCAAGGATAGCCGAGAGAGAAGCAATTCTACACAAATTCAGCAGCTCTAAAGCAAAAGCACTTGATTGGCTCTCAACCATAATTGAAAATAGAACGTAAGCTTCAAAGTTTGTTGTAATTGCAAACTTAAATTAAGACCGAATTGAATTGACAGCAGCTCCTTCTTTTGTGCAGATCCGAGCAACTCCAAAACACGCGCTTGACAGCAACCAACAAGCCAGCAGCTAAGGCATATGACCTAGGCATGAGCAGCAGCATCCGATCTTTACACACGCAGCAGAACTTGCAAAACAAGTAAAACCAAGCTGCCATTTGAGAAACAACGGCAGCTCTGTTGAAAAAATTGCCTTCAATCTCAGCTATTCCCTAAGTGCCGAACTGTAAGCTTCCAAGCTTCGGTGCAAAAACCAAGCTGCAATTGAACACCACAGCACTCATGACCCGAGCAGCCCGTCACAACTGAATAGAGCAGGCTGTGATTCACTACATAGCAGGCCGTGTACTTTGAGTCGCAGTAGCAACTAGCAGCCATGGAACTTAACATATGTAGATACCCTATTTTTGTCTCCTTATTTTTTATTTTTTATTTTTGGGTCAAGTTTACAAAAAATCTAAAAAATAATAAAAATTTGAAAAAAAAAAAACCCAAAAAATTAGAAACCTGAAAAAACCAAAAAATAAAAAAAAAATTTATAAAAATAAAAAATGTTAAAAGTGTTCAAGTCAAGTTAGTTAGTCACTTAGGGTCAAGTTCAGGTAAAATTCAAAAATACACATGTAATTTAATAAATTCAATATCATTAAAAATTTGAGCTTTATTAGAAAGATTTTTTTTACAAAAATCCAGTAAAATTTGGGTTTATGCAAGTGGACCTTCATTCAATAATTCTAATCGAACAAATAAAAAGAAGACTTGTAATTTACTAAATTAAGATGGCATTAAAAAAAAAAAAAAAACTTTAGCATGTGTATTTTATAATGTCTACAAGAGTTTGGATCGTTTTAGAACGAGTCGAAGTTAAACAAGTTCCGCTTTGAAAAATAATATTAAGGGGAAAAGTAACAACTTAGCTAGTTAGCATATGGGAAAAGGATTAAGGGGTAGTAGGTCCAATTCTTCGCAATAACAGGGCTTGCAATTTTCTTCTTCTTAACTAATCCAAACATGCAAATAAAGGAGAAGGATCAATTTGAATCCTATTTTATCAAATCATCCTTATATTTTTGCGGATTTGAGAAAAATCTTAACAAATTATTAAAATAAATCCCAAATCTAATAAGGATTTACATGAATAATTATTCAATATAGATTTGATAAAAATTAAGTGGAACTTAACTTCATCCATGGTGATTTAATCTAATTTGAAACTAACTAGATGATTCAATCGATAATATATTGAACTAGTTTCAGATTCATAGAAGAAAGAGGAATTCATCACCAATCAATACCCAACTGCTCAACCCCACACTCGACACACAATATGGTAGCACCCCCCATCATCTTCATTGACTCATATGAGCATACCCATCCCAATTGCCCAACCAACCATTTGCAGGGCCCTATCTCACCTTGTTAGGCTTTAGACCTTTTATTATTTCTACACTCATACGTATGTTGTACAACTATATATATTGTTCATTCTTGTTGATGTGATAATAAGAGATTCCATTTCATAACTGCCTAACTAACTCCCTTCTCTCTCCACTCTCATTCTCAATCTTTCTTTTATTACTGGCAACACCATTACCATAGCTTGCTATACAGAACACAGTAGACTCTATCATGGTATCAAAGCGTTAGAAGTTCATTTTTTGTTTTGTTCATTCTATCGAAGTGCTTGTTTTGTTCCACTATGGCACTTTCGCCATTAGAAGATGTTTCCTTATCGTTCTATATTCATCACTCAGATGGTTAGAACTCTATTTCAATCGCACCTCTTTTAACTAGATTAAATTACAACACCTGGAGCAAATCATTTCTCTTGGCCCTATCAATTCATAACAAGGTTGGTTTTATTGACGGATCGATTAAAGCACCATAATCAAAGGATAAGCTATTTCCGATTTGGAGTCAATGTAATAACTTGATCGTAGCATGACTTCTCAAGTTAGTTTCTCCTTAAATTGCTTCTACTATGATCTATATGACATCTGCTAAAGAAATTTAGGACAAACTAAAAATTAGGTTTTCACAACCAAATGATGTAAGAATTTGTTAGTTGTACAATCTATTGAGTACGATTGTACAAGGAAATAAGTCTAGAGATGAGTATTTTATGGAATTAAATTCAATTTGGGAAGAGCTTAGGAATTTTTTGCCTCTTCCTCATTATTCTTGTAGAGCTTGTAATAGTAGCTATTTTGCAAGGTTTGTTGAGATGATGCAGAAAGACTATGTTTTCAAATTCGTTAATGGTCTTAATGATAGTTTTTTTGCCATGCGATTACAAATTTTGGTTTTGAAGCCTTTTCCTACTTTAGATGAGGCCTATAATCTAGTGATTTGTGATGAATTTCAAAAGACTAGTAGACCTAAAGAGATAGTTTTTGCTAAATCTTCTATGGTCATAGTGACTGATAACAAGCAAAGAGGGCAAAATGATCTTCATTATAGTTATTGTTGAAAACGAGGACATTTGAAGGACAAATGTTATAGGCTTATTGGTTTTCCTCCACATTATAAAATCAAAAGCCAAAAATTACTAGAGTTAGTAATGTTGTGGCAAGGGATGTTGGTCCAACTATATCAGTTGGAGTTGGATCAACAGAGTTTAGAAATAACCAATCTACTAAAGTCAATGCAAGGAATAATACTGGTTCTCAAGCTTCGAGTGTTAATCTTACCAAAGATCAAGTTCTTCAATTATTGTCTTTACTCAATATCTTAGATTCCAATTTAAGCAAGTCTAATATTTCTTCTCCATCTATTTTTCAAGCATCGATTTTGCAGGATACTGTATCATCTAATGATAACATAGTTCAAGTTGATTCTACTCAGTCTACTACTTTGTTAGGTAACAAAGCTATAGTATCAGAAATAGTTTGGATAGTCGACTCCAGGGCCATTGATCATATGATTAGCCCTTTAGATTTGTCCCTTACTTTTATCCTTATAAAAAATTTCTTTGTTTAGTTGCCTAATGAACAAAGACTTCAGGCCACACATAAAGGTTCTATTTACCTAACATTAGAAGTTCTTCTTCATGATGTATTGTTTGTTCCTTCATTTCAGTTTAATCTCATCTCTGTTTCTAAATTGCTTTCATCTAACCAATATACACTTTTATTCACTAAAGAATGTGCTTATATCCAGGATTGTTTCACATAGAAAATGATTGGACAAGCCAAGGCTGACATTAGGTTGTTTTTGTTTAATCACAGGTCTCCATCTGTTCATCCTAGTACTTGTAATTCTTTTCAAACTTCCTTTCTCCTAAGTAGTTAATAATTTGCCAAATGGCTTTGATGTTTGGCATTTTAAGCTTAGTCATGTTTCTCTTGATAAGTTGAAGACTGTTCAATATATCGATTATGTTGTTCAATGTAATAAATTTAATTCTTACATTTTTCCCTTAGCTAAACAGTGAAGAATTTCTTTTCCTTGGCATGTTAAATCTACTTCTTTTCCTTTTGAGCTTATACATGTTGATTAATGGGGTCCATATGCTACAACTACTTTAGATGGCCATCATTTTTTTCTTACCATAGTCGATGACTTTACTAGAGTTACTTAGGTATTCCTCATGCAGTCTAAACAAGAAGTTGCTTCTTTGATGCCTTATTTTTATCAACTTGTTCTTAATCAATTTAGTAGAAAAATCAAAATAATCCATATTGATAATGGCAAAGAATTTTCTTTGACTAATTTCTTTTCTTCTCATGGTGTTATTCACCAATTGTCTTGTGTTGAATCTCCTCAACAAAATGGGATTGTTGAAAGGAAGCATCAACATTTGTTGTCCATTACTCGAGCTCTCGTATTTCAATCTACTTTGATTGTTTCCTTCTAAGGGGATGCTATATTGACATCTACTTACATCATTAATCATGTTCCATCTTTTGTTCTTAAGGGAAACATTATTCCAAATCATTTGTTGTTTGGTTAACCTTCTGCTTACTCCTAAATGCGTGTTTTTGGTTCACTATGTTTTGCTTCTACCTTGAAAAGGCATAGGACCAAATTTGATTCTCGAGCTCATCCTTATGTTTTTGTTGGTTATCTTAATGGTGTTAAAGGCTATAAACTCTTTGATCTTGTCAATAAGAAGTATATCATTTCTAAAGACACTCACTTTATAGAGCATATATTTCCTGTTAGAGTGCTTGCTATTTTTTCCTCATTAGTATCCTTAGACATTGGTCCATCCTGTTCTTTGCCTACTTATATTAATAATTCCTTCATGGATCATGTATTTCAGCACTTTGATGATCATTTTTCACCAGATTTTGATAGCTCTCCTTTTACCGGTTTGTCTGATATTGTTCCTTCTAATTGTGTTGATTCTATGTCTGTTATTCTTGAAATATTTACCATTTCTTTTCCTCCACATCATAGTACACGAGTATCTAGAATTCCTAATTACTTAAATGACTATTATCATGAGCTCAGTTTAGTCTTGGCAAATCCTTCATCTTTTGGTGGTAATTCTCTACACTCTTCTACTTCTCATCCAACATAACAATATCTTTCATATAATTCTTTGTCTCCTTCTTTTCGTGCCTTTATTGTCACTTTATCTAAGCATTTTGAGCCATCTACTTATGCTCAAGCTATGAAATTTGATCATTGGCATAAAGCTATGGATGAATAATTAGATGCTTTAGCAAGTAATAATACTTGGACAGTTGTTTCTTTGCCTTTTGCTAAACATACAATTGGATGTAAATGGGTTTTCAAGTTGAAAACAAAGGCTAATGGGAGTATTGTTAGAAACAAGGCTCGTTTAGTTGCAAAACGATATAATCAAAAAGAAGGATTTGATTATACTAAGACTTTTAGTCCAGTCAGTAAACATACTTCTGTTCATCTTTTCTTTTGCTTAGCGGATATCAACAAGTGGCGTGTACATCAACTAGATGTGCACAATGCCTTTGTAAATGGTGATTTGGTTGAGGAAGTCTATATGGTCTCCCTCTAGGACTTTGTGTTTCCAATGCATCTTATGCTTCTAATTTTTGGTTGGTTTGCAAACTTAATAAGTCCTTGTATGGCCTTAAACAAGCTCCTCGCTAGTGGAATGCTAAACTAACGTATTATTTGCTAGCTAATGGGTTTTGTCAATCTCATAATGATTATTCTCTATTTACTAAAGGGGAAGGAGATAATGTAGTTATTGTTCTTGTATATGTGGATGACATAGCCATTGCTAGCAAATACATTGATGCTGTCACTGCATTCAAACAGTTTTTAGCTTCACAATTTAAGATAAAAGACCTTTATGAGCTCAAATACTTTATTGGTCTTGAGCTTACATGGTCAGAGCATGGCTTTGTGTTATCACAACGAAAGTTTGCACTTGAAATTTTAGTAGAAACTGGTTTTCCTAGTTCCAAAGCTACTTATACTCCTATTGTAGTTAATCACAAATTCTCTCGGTATGATGATTCAGTTGCAGTCGACATTACTGCTTATTTGTGGATTATGGGCAAGTTGTTATATTTATCTCTTACTTGACCTGACATTACTTATTCTGTTCATGTTCTAAGTCGATTCATGGATTCTCCTCACCACTCCCATCTTCTTCCTTTACATCAAGTACTATAGTATATCAAGTAAAGCCCTGGATAAGGGTTATTCTTCTCTACAGTTGTTGATCTTACTTTGCGTGCCTACAATGATTCTGATTAGGGTGGATGCCCTGATTCTAAGAGATCTACTACTGGGTTTTGTGTGTATTTTGGCACCTCACTTAGCAATTGGAAGTCTAAAAAGTAAACCACTATTTCATGTAGTTCAGCTAAGTCCGAGTATCAAGGGCTTGCTTGTATGACTTGTGAAGTTTTATGGTTACTTACTTTGTTGAAGGAGTTTCATGTTGATTGTCATCCTCCTGTTCATCTCTTTTGCGATAATCAGTTTACCTTACATATTGCTCGTAATCCTATTTTTCACAAACGTACCAAACGCATGGAGCTAGATTTACATTTTGTTTGTGACAAAGTGATTGATAGTCTCATATTGCCAATTTATTTACTTAGGAAACAACAATTAACAGATTTGTTTACCAAAGCCTTACCTCCTGATCAATTTAAGCACTTAATGACCAAGATGGAAGTAATTAATATTTGCTCTCCATCTTGAGGGGGGGGGGGTGTTAAACTTTAGACCTTATATTATTTCTACACTCACACGTGTGTTGTACAACTATATATATTGTTCATTCTTATTGATGTGATAATAGGAGATTCCATTTTCGTTACTGCTTAACTAACTCCCTTCTCTCTCTACTCTCATTCTCAATCTTTCTTCTGTTACTAGCAACACCATTACCATAGCTTGCTGCATAGAATACAGTAGACTCTATCATAACTCAAACTCATTGCAACAAACTCACCCATTCCATCTTCAGTAGCCTACAACCAATAACAACACCAACTAACAGCAAGCCCTCATCAACTTTTCCCTCTTATATCCCCAATCTGACAACATAGACCACCATCCTTTACCACCATCACAACTAACGACCACCATAGGCCACTCAACCGTCAACCCTCTCTCTCTGTCTCTCTCGTTGGACACATCAAATCCCTATTGACCCCCTATGCTCATATCGCAGGCCCCAGTAAGAACCTTAACCCAACTCACAACTACATGACTACACTTACAAGTACAGCAACATAACCTCAGTCATCTCTCCCTCACACTAGCTAAGCCCCTACACTTTGACCCAACACTCTCAACAAAACCCCCTAAGGCTAGTGAACATCATACCCCCGTTCTCCAACTAACCACTACCGCCATCAACTTTTGCAACTCCACTAAACTACAATCGTTCTCTAAGGCGCTTGTCCTACACTAGGTTTCATCAATCACTTTGTCATAAAAAGTGCCAACTCCTATTTGTACTCATAGAAAAATTATATACCAACAAGGGTCTGGCCCATTTATAATCAATTTATGTTATCGTATGGTTATAATAAAGTTGTAACTTTGAGATTTTTTTTTTAATTATCACACTATTATTCGATTACTAGCCTTACATTTACATGTATATCTTTACTTATGTGTTATTTGTATATGTATTTTTGTACTTGTTGTATTGTAAATTTGTTCAATAACTCATGTGTACATAAAGTAAAAAAAAAAAAAAAGAGAAAAAAAAAACCATTTAATGTCACCCTAGATTTGTAAATAGACATCATCCCCAAAGTATCTTCTAATCATATTTTTGTGACAATTAGCACCCCTCTTATAAAATAATCACTCTTTAATCATCGATGGTCCTTTTGTAGCTTTATCATCCTTATCATGTTGTTTTCGTAACTAGCATTTGCTATTATTTATGGAATTATGTAGCATAGGTTCACAAAGTGTTTATAAGAGATTTTCATTAGGTGGGGTGGTGGTGGTGGTGCCAAAGGAGAGAAGAAGAAAATAATTTTTGCTTGTAAATTAGTCTTTACCCTCAATTATCAACCTTGTAAGATGATCACTCATTCCCATCAACCCTTTAACTTTCTAATTCTTCCAATAAATTAAGGAGAAGCTAGTGATTTTGTTTGTAACATAGTTTTTGTAAAATAATTGTTTTCAAATGTTTTTCAAAGTAATTTTTTTCAACAAAAGAAAAAAAAATCATAAATTTTTCAAAGAAAAAAAGTTCTGTTAACAAGTACAGGTTTTACAAACTTTGAGTTATTACTTCTAAGTAGTTAAGCCCATTGTTGAAGCCTATAGCCATTCATTTTTTTTTAAAGCCAAGATAGCTGATAACAATGAGTCCTGATCAATGCCTTATCTTAGTAGTCACTTGTTTTGAGCCTAGGAACTAACACCTAAACCAAGAATTGATGCTAAGGGGCAAAAGAGGAAAGCACATGGGAAATGGATAAATGAAAATAGTGAAGACATAGTCTATCAACCCATCCCCAAACCAAATGTGACTCTTGACTCCCCTAGGAAAGGCTTAAGCTAAACACAATCCTTAAGGAGAAGCCCTTTATCAAACCTTTTCAAAAGCCTTAGATATAAAAGCCTAAACCCAAACATCAAACCTTTACCCAAAGCTTTGTCCATCCACACTAATCCTCTCTAACTCTAAAAGGTACTAAACACTCACTCCACAAAATTAGCCCATCCGCTTTAACCTTGAAACCAAACACAAAAGTTGTCTCCACTATGAATCATTCCATCAAGAAGACTAATGAGCTTGGGCTAATGGGGCAATAAATGGGGTAGTCTTTTAAGGGTAGAGAGGCATGCAACCCATTAGGGTATCACAAAATATCCAGTCTTGTCAAATGAGATTAGGGCTAATAAATAAAATGCTTCATTCTCTAACTAATGAGAGTATGTCATTATTTGAAAAGTTTAGGATAATAAGAGGTAAGCCCTAATCCTAAACACAAACTCTAAAACACTCGTAAGAGCTAAGAGATGTGAAAGTGAAGATAAGACTTATTCCTTAAACAAGATCTATCTTGCATATAATACG
>JAMXBB010000001.1:134908551-134937977 GCA_024138015.1 Lumnitzera littorea | reverse complement strand
TGACATGTATTTCAACATGAATTATAGACATTGAGATTTTGCCAAATATTCACTCTCACGCCTGGCATTGAAAATGAATGAAGGCGAAAATTCAATCGTCCCACATATCATCTCCACTTAAAATGAAACTAGCAGCCAGTGCGTTGCGTGTCCAAAAATTAAATAGAGTAGTAATTAAAAAAAATATATAAGTGGTTTTGAATCTTATAAAATAAAAAAAAAAAAGAGAAAAAGAACAATAGTAATACCTTCAAATTTTGTAAAGAATAAAATAAGAAAGACAAAGTAATTTTAACATTGTTTTTGTTAAATATATAAAATTATACTATTCACAATTAAGCTACTTATTTGAAGAAGCTCCCATTTGCTTGCAAAACAATGAATAAATAAAAAGGATGTTTAGATTTTTGAATCTTTAGAATTATCTTGAAGAAGTACATAGAGATATTTGAAATCCTCCAAATCTACTCAAGGAGATTAGTTATTATCCCAACATTTTTTAATTGTTGGGAATATGCTGAAGAGGTGTATGAAGATATATGATGTTATCTAAAAAGGATCAATTTTTAAGTTTTAAGTTGAACTTGCATGTGAAATTCGCGATAATCGTAACAAACGTCAATTTATTTAATATGTCATAATATTATTAAATAGTAATGGCATCTAAAGTTCCTTCAAAAAAATATTTTCAATGATAATGAACTTTTGATCAAGGTACATCTTAAAAAAAAAAAAGGAATAATAAATAAATGAATAAATAAAGTGCTCGCATTTTATATTTTTCATATTATTCCATTTTGAGATTGCTAAAAGAACATAGGAGATAATTTTAAAATGTTATACACGGAATAAGATACAAGGTTAAAGGTTGAGGAAAAAATGTAAAAAGAAAAATTTTATGAATAAGTAACGTGCATGAGTTGAATAAATAGAGAAAAAATGGTACTTAGATAATGGTTTTTATAACAATCAATTGATAATCACTTAAAAAATTGTACAAGTGGTATGTAGAATTTTTTTTTTTCGATTATAGAACACTAAAATAGATATTTCACATTATTAGTATAAATATATAGATATATGAGTATTAAATCCACAAAAGTCAAAATGTTTTAGACAGTAAATATGATAAAAGAAGGACACTTAGTTGTCTACATAAAACTTAGATCCTACCGGTTTTCACCAAATTAGAAAAAGGCATGGATACTAAACATCATATTTTAAATCAAATCGCATGAACCAACAATAATGAGAACTAAAATCGATAGCAAAAACAAAGCAAGAGGGAAGCATTTTTTTAGTTCCCTAAAGTACAAATTGCTCTACGCACAATTATAGCATCAAGCAATGTCCAAAATATTTCTTCTCATCTTGAAAGTCACAAAAACATTGCCATGGATTCGAAGATCCTAATAATTTCACCATGGATTACATTTTAATCACTAATAGAGACACCAAATAGCATAATGATTACACTTAGATTATTAAACCTATTGAGTTCACAATGCCCTTTATTATATTGTTTACTTATTATCAATCTACCAGGTGGTTCTTGCATTAGAGTATTTCCTTAAAAAACTATGTATAATTCGCTTTACCTAAACTATTAGAAAAATGTAAACCATTGAGTTAATAAATAGAATAATCTTTGACATTATTGCACTAAAGAAAAGAAGTATGAGCAAGTTATTGACCTAGGTGGAAAGTAACATTCACAAGAATAAAAAAGACCAGAACTTGGCAAGAACCATTGCGGCAAAAGTGAAGAAGAATAGAAGTGACTAAAACATGCCGAAAATCATGAGAATGGTTCTATTGATAGAGTTTGTAAACACAACGGAGAGGAATCTAAGTATTACTATTGTCCCATACTGCACCAAGACAATATTCTTTATTGTCCTCCTTTGTTGGATTTGACATCAAAACCCTCTTATAGTTGTTCTCCACCCTTTTTTTCCTTTTCTTTAGGTTCTTAGGTTGTTTCAATGTCAAGCTCCATACATCAATAACGGATATAGCTTCTCTATCCTAAAACTCAGTAAGATGATAATAAAAATGTTTGTTTTGCTGAAGTAGAGCATAGTCAAGTAACACTCAAAATGCACAAAACGTTAGTAGATTCACATTGAAAATTTCAGCATCATAGCACTCTCAGTTATGATAGGTAATTTCTAGTTATTTTTTTTTTTCATCTACATTATGAAACTATTAGTAGTAAGTTTGAAGAAAAAAATAAAAATAAAAAAGAGAGAAAGAACCATACAACATAAATTAAAATATGAATTGCATTGAGGTGCTAGAAAGTAAATAACTATCTTACTCAACTATCGGAATTTTGCATCAAAAGTACAATTAGATCATTGAATCAAAAATTGAGAAAAAAGAAAATATTAATATTTTTATTGAAACCCTAATTGTTAATTGTTTTACCAATTGAAAACACCATATCTCTATTTTTCTGTTTACCATTGTATTTTCAATGAGAAAAAAAATTTATTTGATATTGGACATTAACAAACCAAATGATTAATTGTGGAGTATCACAAAGTAAACAAAATCAGAGAAGCAATATCTTCTATGAGATTAAAAGACCACAATTTGAGATAGACAAAAATGACTCTTAGGTTATTGTTGATACCGAATGAAGCATTGGTGTTGACAGTTCATAGTTCCAAAGAAATTGGCAAAGCTTGAGACAAAAAAAGAAAAGTCTTTGATGGGAATCTAATCTTGGCATGTTTAAAAAGAAATGAAACTATCTAAAGAAAGAAGAAAATGATTTGGCATTTAGAGAATCGTGTAAGAGAGGGAGAAGAGAGAAAGAAGGTTTACCATCAAGTTATCATAAAACCTCGTTAAAATAGCTAGTAATTATCTTAAAGATGGTTTTAATTTATGGGTAACATGTGGAATATTAGGGGTAAATTACACTTTTGGGGACTGTAGAGACGAATACCTCAATATTCTTTATATGCTAAACTATAAAAATTTAAAGCCTCTAAACAATAGCAAATTGAACTTTGCATTGACCAAGAACATCATCTAAAATATATAACATACTTGTCCATATCCATACTACCATTAAATAGCATAGCTTAAACATAAAATCACATTGTAAATCAATTAAGATTGCATTGGATTCAGTAATACACAGTCAAAATTCAACCCCACAACACTATCAACAACAAAAAGTAAAAAATAAAATGTATCAGTGAATGACTTGAATTGAAATTATGAAGATAAGATGCTTTCCATCTCATTAGTTAATACACCTGCAGAAGCAAATAAAACAAAAGCAATTTTTCCAATAATATAGCAGATAGAATGAGCACAGTTAAGTAGGAAATAAATAAACAAAGTTTTAATGATCATTTATATGCAAAGACTCACCAAATTATTTACTCATTGTCTATGGCTATAAGATGTAGTTTTGAACTAAAAGATTTCAACGCGTTTGGGTATGGTCATCACCAAAAGTTAATTTGAAAACACATTTTTATTTTTAGTAGTAAAATGTAAAAGATCTTTTTATTCAAAATTAAAAATGTAGAATAAATAACAAAAACTCGATCAATGGAGATTGTGTATGCATAGCAAAGGATGGAAATCTCATGTGAAAATAAAATTTTGGATATTAAACTACAAAAATACAAAGCCTCTAAGCAACAGCACAACTTTACACAAACCAAGAACATTGTCTAGAATATGTAATATGCTTATCCCTATCTATGCTCATAATATTGTTGTTGGATGATGGATAGCATAACTAAAGAACAAAACCACATTGTAAATCACACAAAGTCAAATTTAATCCTTCAACACTGCCAGCAACAAAATGTAAAAATAAAATATATCAACGAATGATTTGAATTTAAATTATAAGCCACTCTCCATCTAATTTATGCACTACATCTACAAGGAGTAAATTAAATCAAAGCAGTTCTTCAAATAACAAACGTATAATTCCTCAATCAAATTTCCACAAAGCAGAAAGGATGAATATAGTCAAGTAAGAAATAAAAAATTTTTGGAAATCAACAAATATCAAGTTTCAACTACTAAAGAACCATAAAATTTCAATTCTTTTACACAACAAAAACTCAGAAGTTCCTCTTTACCTGCAATTAGTTCTTTGTCCATACATCATGATGATTGAAATACATTTGCAGTTAATGTAATAGACACTTAAGAACTCTGTGACTTCTAGGCTAATTTTCGATAACAACACCGTATAAGCAATCTAATTTATATTTCTAATTCATGCACCAAGTTAAAGTATCACAATAGGAAATAGAAGCCCTGTAAAGTTTTCAAATTCATGAAACAATTATAGTGTAATATCAAGAAATACCATTGACCTTGCTACTAATGCTCGATCCAAAAACACCATTTTTACTACTTTTTTTCCAAAGAAAGGGTTTGCTAGTTTTCAATTTTTGTGTGCGCAATTTCTCTTACGTTGTCAACATAAAAATATAGGGAGAGAGAAATGAAATAGAGTAAATGGAAGAGAAAGATACATGCCACAATCTTCTTATCGGTGCTTTAGAAAGTGGGAAAACATATTTACCCTATGATGTGGAATCTAATAGTTTGTTTACTTAATAATAATAGAAGATAATAGATAAGGATGCAAATCCAAAGTTTGAATCATTGTTTGAATGTAAAGAAAAATTGGTATATGAAATGGAAGTTTGGTCTCCATGAGTTAGCTAGCTATTTCGATTTTCCCTTCTACTTCTAGTTTATTTTCATACTTAGCAATAAATTTACTATCTATTTTTTAGCTTCAATTTTGCATATTTTTCCTATTATAAATATAAGAATTAACATAAAAAAATCTATACTCGAAAATAAAGACATATAAACATAATATAAGTTATTTAAACCATGTTGTCTTTCTTATTTTTTATCGTTTTTCACTCATTTATTGTATTGACCCAAAATTATGTAATTTATTACTTCAATCTTAATTAGTTAATAGAAACACTATAAATTACAAAAAATTGTAAGGTATAAATATAGGATAAGAATGCAAAATAGACACGCATCACCATTATAACCACCAATACATTCTTAGAGGTGTTAAACATTACTACTATATATAGACATTGGTCTATATTAACAACTTTTAATAGCCATAATTTTCTTATTTCTCATCCATTTTTAGTAAACTTTATATCATTATAATCGTTATTGAAAATGTTATTCATACATGTCATGATCCCAAATTTGACCAATATATAGAACTATGAAAATGCCATAATTTTAACTCCTTTTCACTTACTAAATTTCCATACTTGTGGAACTAACCCAAATTACATTTTGATGACTCACAACTTATAATAATTTCTTATAACTTCAAATCTAGCAAGGTTATAAAATTCATAAACATGTAGAACTCACTAAAACATCACAAACATCATATAACCACATTCCAACTATCAATTTATGTTATTGTTCATTTAATTATGTAATAAATAGCAAACGACCTCAACTGTTTTCATAAATCTACAAAATTATTTAGATTGATAATACAACTATAACGCCCTAAAACATGGGGATCTATAGCCCACCACTTATCATCCCTAAAGGTTAACACATTAAGGGGTCTAAGAACTTATAGCCTACTTATAATCTACAAATAATTAATAGTAATTTGCAAACTCTCATATGAATAACTCCTCAATCATTAATAAAAGAGTAGCATAAATACCCATTTATCTTCAACCTATACAAAGATCTAACATTAACCTGCCTAGGATAACATAATTGTAGCATCTTAACTAAGAAATTTTACAACTTTAACATGTAACATAAAATAGATAACCAATGGGAGTCATAGGTGACCCTAAAAATTAATAAGTAATATAAATAACATGTTACAAGTAGCAATAAAACCATATCCCCACTCCAGTCTATGCTTATCGTCTATTTTACGCGTAATCCAACCCATCATCTAAGTAGCAATCTCCATCCCTTTCATAATAACAATAATCATAGCTAGCATCATCATATTTCTCAATAATATCATCATAACCTCACCTACAGCTAAAAGACACAAATCTCCGAAGGGTGAGCTATGCCTAGTAAGAATACCATATACATACTCATGAACAAATGAGCAAATGGCACAAGCACACACAAATAACTATCTTAAATGCAACAATGAACCGGTTTAGTCTTTATTTATTAAGTCACAAGCAGCACAATCTCAATATCTTAAGACCTAGGGTTACTTATGACCCTTATATACAAGCAATATAGATAATACATAAGTATTAGTGTTGGGTCCTCCCCAATACCTAAATAACGTATCACCATCCTAAATATACTGTTGTCCTTTTAGTGTAGTACTCCACTCTGAATAGCGTTGCGCAAAGATTGTCAAGTGGCTCACCAACATTACTAGACCCTGCTAATATATGATTGAAGACAAGTACAAGCAACACATTTATTTTAGGTCCAAGTTTAGTTAAATCTGGTTAAATTACTATCCTAACACATATAACCAACAACCATGTATCTCGTACCTGAAATGGATAGCTCATTAAAACCTTTCTCAAACTCTTCACAACCTGTTAAAGGGAACACATAATAAGGCTCTATGTGATATTCAGAACTCATAAACAAATTCTCCTAATCCTGACTTTAGCTTTGCTATTTACTTTACCAATCACGAGAAACTTAGAGGAGGAGTTTTAAGAAAGTGTTTGATTTCTTTAGGAAACATGTTTGAAACTAGCTTACAATATTTAAGACACTTAAAATAGGTTTGGGCATAAAATTGTAGACACCTCTTGCCACCATTAGGATTTTTTCTTATAGGGTTAGATTAAAAAATAATAATAATAATGAAAATAAAAACTAAAAAATATAAAGTGTCGAGTTAAGTTAATCATTTAGGTTTGAATTAGATAATGGTTGAAAATGTACATTCAATTTAATAAATTTTGAATCTTAAATAGTCGAGCTTCATTTAGAAATATTTTAGTCAAACGAAATATAAAGTGGATTTTTTTTATCTAATTTATATTGGGCTAAACAAACTTAGGATTTATTAAATATATTAGCATGTATATTAGGCTAAATTAAGATGGACTAAATCGAGTCAAAGATAGAAAGTCTAAATAAGTGTAGGATTTCTAGAAATTAGATTAAATCTTTAATAAATTTAATAAATCTAAATTGGGTATCATTGTATCTTATCAATATTGAATTTGTTAAGATTGAATTTATGTCCAAAAAGATCCAAAAGATTCAAGTGTGTTACTTATAAATAGTAATTCAGCTGTAAAGTTTTTAAACATTTTCACAATTAGACCAAACTCACAAACACATAAAGTCTACATTTTCACATAAGACCCACAAGCCACTACTCACACTTCATTGATCCAAACACATTTTAGGCGCAATTCACAATCTACACTATCTCTACTGTTCACCCCTTACACTGACACAACAGGCCATACGATCAGCCACTTACAATTACAGTCGCACAGAATACTCCACATATGCCAAACATGTCCATACTAATCAGCTACATACACACTAATCATAGCTCACATGATATACATAGAATACGTCCACATTGATCAGCCACACATATGTCAATCACAACACATGCACACTATCCAACATCCAGTTTATACATACATGAGCACTTACAATCTACTGTCCTCTACTGTCTAGCATCAACCAGAAGATAACGGATACACATGCCATACGCACACCGGTTAGCACACATGAGCCATGTTCGATTACGCGTCAACTTACGATGCACCTCTACTGTCCACGATCAATTCATGGCATGAATAGGCATGAATACGTTGATCACAGACACGATCCAACCCGTGTAGGTAATTGAGTAAATTATTTTAGTTAGTTATTTATTTATTTTTTTAATTAATCACTCTATTTTACTAACTTATTTATTAGTGCATGTTTTTTAAATAAATTTTAATAAATTATATGCCATGTAGTTTTGCAATTTTTTAGATAAATTTTAATTTTTTTGATAAATTTCATGGTTTTTTAGTTAAATTGCATTTTTTCACCCACAATTGCATTTTTTAGAAAAAGTTACATATCTTCTTTGAGATCCGCATCTTTGGAGGAGATACGTATCTAAATTACGTGTCGTAGTAGATCTTGCATTTAGAGTTTATAAAAAATTAATTTTGGACATGTAGTAATTTTTTAAAAAAAAAAACAAAAAATAAAAAATCTAAATCAAAGTTTTGTAAAAAGACTTAGTTACTTAGGATTTTTTTAAATAGATTTACGTAATTAGATCTTTTTAAGTTTTTTAAATAATAAATTGATAACCAACGTAAATCTAAGTTGATTTTTTTTTTTTTTAAAAAAAAAATCAACCTACTAAATCTTCTACAAAAAAAAAAACATAACTACGTTAGTTTGATCCTAACTAATTGGTACGTAAACACTTCTGGAGCAACCATATAAAAAATAAAAAAAAAACTTTGTTTCTTCTTTTTTAGAAAATTCGTAATAAAGATTATTTAAAATTCATCTAAACTATATTTTTATATATCTATATATAGTTTAGCATTTGTAGAAAAATTATAAAAAATAAAAACCCATTAATTTTTTTTTATTTTTACATGGTGATTTAGTTTTAATAAGTTGACCCTTGAGCTTAGATTTTCTAAAAAAAAAAAATAATTTTCAAAATATTAATTGACTAGTGGTTAAATTAAGGTTTTCCTATCTAAAAACCTTAATTTTACTTTTTACTAGTTTAATTGGTTAGCATCCCCACTTTTTATTTTTTAAAAGAAAAATATTTCATTAATTTTATGTCGAATAACTTATATTAAGCGAATTGGGTTTAATATAGGTTAAATTAAGGAAAACTGAAATAGGGATTAATAGAATTGATGACTCCACTAGGGAACTTAGTGGGCTAGCCATATAAAAATAAAAATTAATTAATGGGCTTTCATTTTTTTAATTTTTTTCATGTATATATTGTAATATAGTTGTATTTACGGACTTTTAGTAATGCAGACCTTTAAGAAAAGCTTGGCCCAATAGGCCCGTTACTAGGGATTTAGGGTTTTTTTTAAAAAAAAAAGGAAAATTATTTGTTTGCTTAGATGTGGTCAGACTTAAGCCACCTTAGAAACTTAAGGCAGGTTATCATTGTATAACTTTTGGGTCGTTGGGGTCTTTACTCTCGCCTGGCAATGATAGGTAAGTTTATTCATGTTTTGATGTAGCCCACTAGGTTTTTTCCTAAAAATACTTGAAGCTACAGAGCCTAAGACCCATAGACTTCATCATCCTGAATTATTTCTTTTTTTTTTTTTAATAAAAGGTTAGTTATTGTTAAATTATAGGAAAATTTGATAATCCGCAGTTGGTTGGGTTTTCTTTTTCAAAGAAAAAAAAAAAGAAGGGAAATTAAAAGAATCAATATCATTATATATAAGTGTCCATGAGCTTCATTTTTTTTATTTCAATCCACTTATATATAAATGTATTCCTTGACCGAAGGTTCATAATGATTCCATTCCCATAATTGAATATTTATCAACCTTTATTACTTGGCATGCATTTGTAGCATATTACATTAATTTTATACTATATTTTGTTGTATGTATATTGTTATCTTCGATTTTTTTTTTTATGTATTATATGGTTGCTCGTGTAATATAGCTATTATGTTTTTTTTTCTTTTTACAAATAAAAAGTGGTACAATAAGATTTAAGATTGAACCCATTAAATTGCATTAAAATTTTTCATAGGCAAGTAAATAAATATTAATGCAACATTTTCAAAAAAAAAAAAAATCTATCATGAGTAAAGAGCTACAATTTTATTATTTTCCTATATGACATATTAGTCGTACAAATTTTTCCATGTACTTTCTTTTTTCCACATAAAAAAAAAATTCCCCTATAACCTATTAAAAGATATTTTACTTTTGTAAAATTTTCTCTACACTTTATCCACATTTGTATATATAAAAAAATTATAAACCCAACAAGGGTCTAACTCATTTGTATTCAATTGATTTTATTATAGGGTTTTAATAAAGCTACGACTGTATTTTTTTTTTTTTTAGATTGTCACACTATTATCTAGTTACTAGTCCTACTTTGCATGGGTGTACTTTACTTATATGCTATTTATGTATTCATTCATTCATTTATTTTTTTGTTTTGTACTTATATTAGAAATTTGTTCAAGAACCCATGTGTATAAAACAAAAGGTAAAAAAAATCCTTCAACTTCTAAATATTCATTACCCATGATTTGTAAATAATTATTACCCCTAAATTGTCCCTTACTCATGTTTTTGTAATATTGGGTACTCCTCTTATAAAATTATTACTCTCCAATTACGGGTTGTTCCCTTTGAAACTTTATCATTCTTAATCATGTCGCTTCTAGCTTTTTCTTTTCTCTAGACAATGTTAGCAATCTAGTCATTAATAGCATAGATTTTCTTTAGCATCCTTTAAGGTTTTCAAGAATTTTTAGTTGTAAATAAGTCATTACCCTCAGTTGTTAACCTTGTAAAATAGCCACTACTCTCTAACTTTTTCGTTCATTCAAATAAATTAGGAGATGTTAGTAGCCTTGTTTATAACATAAGTTTTTGTAATGTAAGTGTTTTCAAATGCCTTTAGAATAAAGTTTGCCAAAAAAATCTTAAATTTTTCAAAATGAAAAAAACCTACTAACGAGTACGAGTTTGACGGACTTTAACTTGTTACTTTTGAGCGGTTAAACCCATTGTTGATGCCCATAGCCATTCATTTTTGAAGCTAAGACAACTGACATAAACTATTCTAGCCTAAGCCTAATCTTGGCAATCACTCATTCTAAGCCTGAAGTGCTATGTAGCTTATGAGTTAAACTTGATATCAAGGGGTAAAAGGAGAAAGCACATTGAAATTTGATAAATGAAAATAGTGGAGACATAGCCTATCCTTAGGAAAAGCCCTAGCCAAACATAATCCTCGAGAAGAAGCCTACTATTAGGCTTTTTCAAAAGCCCCAAACACAAAAGCTCAAACATAAACCATAGA
The DNA here is from genome assembly GCA_024138015.1 of Lumnitzera littorea. Lineage (NCBI taxonomy): Eukaryota > Viridiplantae > Streptophyta > Magnoliopsida > Myrtales > Combretaceae > Lumnitzera > Lumnitzera littorea. The sequence continues at coordinate 134,926,916 of JAMXBB010000001.1, read as the reverse complement.
CATTGCTACCGATTTCAACCTACGTCAAGCTAAGAAAAATCTAAACACGTGGCCTATTGACTTATGTATAACTTTGTCTATGCTCCAATCCTTTCCAAGCCTAAAAGGACCTAAACACTCACTCCACAAATTTGGTCCACCCACTCCAACCCTAAAATAGAGCATAAAGCTTATCTCTACTATGAATTATTCCACCAACAAACCTAATGAGCTTAGGCTAAGCAGGCAGCAAATAGGGTAATCTTTTAAAGGTAGAAGGGTATGTGACCTACTAAGGCATCACATAAAATCCAGTCTCATCAAATGAGATTAGGGAAAATAGGGACAAACATAGGTAAACAAATAAAATGCTTCAAGTCTTTTTAATAGGCAATTTCTCATTATTCGAAACTTTTAGAATGATAAGAGGCAAGCCTTAATCCCAAATACTAACCCAAAAACACTTACAAGAGTTGAGAGACATGAAAGTGAGGATGTGACTCATTCCTGAAAAGAGATCTATCTTGCATGCGATATACAGATTGAAAGGATAATAGGCATTCATTTCGTTACCTTAAACACTATTATCCCTTACAAGCCCATTCTCACCTTTTGGGAATTTTTTGAAAATTAATCCTATCAAGAATTACCCTTATACTGAGAGCAATCAGAAGGTTAAGGGCATTGATTTTAGAGAAAAGTGATAGACTAACTTGTGCTTTCTTCAGTTGTATCAATTCATGAGCAATAATTGTCATAGATAAATCGATTTCTTTAAAATAAAGAAGAGTTTCAAATCATATGCACTTCACTTAGGCTCGTATACTCTCATTCAAACACTCAACCCTATAAATTTTTCCTAAACACTCCAAAGCCTTGCACACTTCACTAAGCTTATACAATTTGAGCTCATGGTTTTAGGGCCGTTAATTTCTTCAAGCAAAAACTTAGATACATGGAAGGTGATCACCTTAGAAAAAAGAGAAAAAGAGAGAGAAAAAAAAAAAGAAAGAAAAAGAAAAAGAGGAAAACAAAGAAAGAAATAAAAGCAAGGTAATTATGTCTTAAAGGGTAGTCTAAAACTCCCAAAGGGCTTGTAGCTCAAGTATATTAAAAATCTCAGCCCTTGAATTCCAAGATAAAAGGCTTGAGTGTTCTTCGGCACTTCAAAACACAAACTTAAGCAAGAAATTCTAAGCCTAAGGGAATGAAACTTTAATTCTGTGATCATAATTCTATAATCCTAATTACTATATCACTCCTAATGAAACTCTTTTGACCAAAGAATTTGATTTATCTTAAGCAATCATTACTCGTGAAACTAGGATAAGCCCATCTTAGCATTTCCCTTTAAAGTTCTTGACTTGTAAACCCGAGTTGAGATATTAATTTTTCAAAATTGTCTTAACACATCTATATCCCTTTTTCTTTATGTTAATGACCAAAAGCCTGTGTTACAACCTTGAGGAAAAGACCTATCAGATCAATCAAAATGTATCACTTACAAAACTGACCGTAATTTTTGGAATCGTAGTCAAGAGTAAAAACAAACCATTTGAAAGTGTGAGGAAGTCTTCTTTGACTAAACAATTTAGATAATTTGGATACTTTTTCTAGTATGAAACTTATGCAAAAGTCAAGCATGCCCTAGGGGCTGGGGAAGCACTTCGCCTCAAAATTGAATGAGAATTCCCTATGGCAAGAAGGACAAGTTGTCTAATGGAAGCTTACCTATTCCCATATCAGCAGTTGACAAATGATCAAAGATGAAGAATGAATGGCCAATTGGTTGAAAGAATGAGCATACCGCTTATCTGTAACATTCGAAGTTAATATAATTAGCTTACTTGTTAGTGAGGAAAAGATGAACCATTTTTTTTAATAAAGAACATTTTTCCTTTAAGTTTCTAAAAATGAAAGATTTAAGAATTTGCAGCGAGAACTTTAGTCATCCTCAAGTTAAGAACTTCAGTAATCTCCTATAACTTAGGAGTCTTAGTTATCCTTTCGAAACTTTATCCTTATCTTAGGAACTTTGGTTATCTTATATCTAGGAATCTTAGCCATTCTTAAGGAGCTTTGATCATCTTATTGTTCAAGAACCTTAGTCATTCTTAGATTAGAAACTTTGATTATCCTATGGTGTGAGGAAAATTTAGGAGCTTTAGCAATCCTATGAAAAGATTATTCAGGAGCCTTTGTCATCATACTAAAGAGCTTAGGTTATTTTAGGAATTTTGGGAACTTTAGTTATCTTGTGCTCAAAGAGTTTCAGCCTATGTTAAAGAATATTAATTATCTTAAGGATAAAAAAAAAAAAAAAATAGCCATTTTTCGAGAAGTCAATTTTTTGGCATAGTACCTAATCTTATCTTTTTGCTTTGTCTTTTCAAGACGTACCCCTTATTCCTTTTCCCTATCCTTTCAAGATAGGCCTCTAATCTTTTGCCTTTTCCTTTCAAGTCTTTAATCGTTTGCCTTATCATTTCAAGATAGGCCTCCTAATCTTTTACCCTATCCTTTTAAGATAAATACCTTAATCTTTTGCTTTATCCTTTTAAGATAGGTACCCTAATCTTTTATCCTATCCTTTTAAGATAGGTACCTTAATCTTTTACCTTATCCTTTCAAGATAAGCCTCCTAATCATTTGCCCTATCATTTTAAAATAGATACCGTAATCTTTTGCTTTATCCTTTCAAGATAGGCATCCTAATCTTTTATCCTATCCTTTCAAGATAAGCACCTTAATCTTTTGCCCTATCCTTTCAAGATAAGCCTCCTAATCTTTTGCCCTATGCTTTTAAGATAGACACCTTAATCTTTTACCCTATCCTTTCAAGATAGACACCTTAATCTTTTACCTTATCCTTTCAAGATAAATCCCCTAATCATTTGCCTTATCCTTTTAAGACAGGCTCCCTTTTGCCTTACCATTTCAAGATAAACCCCTCTAATCCTTTAACTTATCCTTTCAAGATAGGCCTTCTAACCTTTTGCTTTATCCTTTCAAGGTAGGCCCCCTTTTGCCTCATCCTTTTAAGATGGACCTCCTATTCCTTAACCCTACCTTTTAAGATAAGCCTCCTATTCCTTAGTCTTATCCTTTCAAGATTGGCCCCATAACCTTTGCCTTGTCCTTTCAAAACGGGCCACCTATTCTCTTTAACCCATCCTTTTAAAATGAGCCTCCTATTCCTTTACCTTGTCCTTTCAAGACAGGCTTCCTATTCCTTTACCCTGTCCTTTCAAGATATATTCTTATTCCTTTACCTTGTTCTTTTAAGATAGGTTCTTATTTTTTTACCGTGTCCTTTCAAGATAGGTTCTCATTTCCTTACCCTGTCTTTTCAAGATGGGTTGTTTATTCTTTGCATCAACTTTTCAACTCGGTATCCTTTTTTAAAACAAGACACTACTCAATTGACCATTCAAGTCAATAATCTATACCTTGTTAATTCAAGATGGTATTTGGAAAAAATGGGAATCTCTTTTATCTTTGTAGCTAAGTTTTAATCAAACTTCACTATAAAGAGGGGTAACTATAGACACTTCATTTTTGCCACCGTTAAGATTCTTTCCTATTGGGCTAGATTTAAAAAAATAATAAAAACGAAAATAAAATATAAAAATTTAAAAAGAAAATTGAAAGAAAAATAAAAAAATATATAAAGTGTCAAGTTGAGTTAATCATTTAGGGTTGGATTAGATAATGGTAGAAAATGTATATTCAATTTAATAAATTCCAAGTCTTAAATAGTCAAGCTTCATTTAGAAATATTTTTGGTCTAATGAAATATAAAGTCAATTTTTTTTTATCTAATTTATATTGGGCTAAAAAAACTTAGGATTTATTAAATAGATTAGTGTGTATATTAGGCTAAATTAAGATGGACTGAATCGGGTCAAAGATAGAAAGCCCAAATAAGTATGGGATTTCTAGAAACTAGATTAAATTTTCAATGAATTTAATAAATCCAAATTGGGTATTATTGTATCTTATCAATATTGGATTTGTTAAGATTGAATTTATATCCAAAAAGATCCAAAAGATTCAAGTGTGTGACTTATAAATAGTAATTTGGCTGTAAAGTTTTTAGATGTTTTCACAATTAAACTAAACTCACAAACACATAAAGTTCACATTTTCACACAAGACCTACAAGTCATTGTTCACACTTCATTGATTGAAACACATTCTAGATGCAATTCATGATCTACACTATCCACACTGCCCACGCCTTGCACTGACACAATACGGCATACAATCAGCCACTCATACTCACAGTTGCAAAGAACACTCTATACACGCCGAACACATCCACACTGATCAGCCATATACATACACCAATCATAGCTCACATAACACACGGCAAACATGTCCATACTGATCAGCCATATGTTATGTATGGAGTGTTTAGTCCTATTTATACGTACGACACTTAGACTCCTTGAGTTTTTTAAACATACAATACTTGGACTCTTTAAGTTTTCTAAAGAGAGCTAAGTTAGCCTTCCTCGCAAGTACTCATAATACACTCAAGAGAGGAAGAAACTATTTAAGGAGAGAAACTTAAGAACATAAGGAAATTCTTACTCAATCGACTGATGAGTACAAATGAGGGGAGGTCCCCTTTATATACAAGTGGCCTCTTGAAATGGACGGCCAAGATTGAATCGATCTAACAGTCTATATTACATTTATATTTACAATGCTACCTACCCTCTATCCACCTTATCCTATTGGGAACAAGACAGGTCTTCACATAAGCCTCAACATCCTTCCTAGCATTAAGCCAATAATACTTGTCTTCAATCAGTACCAGTGTTCTTTGGACCCCTAGGTAGCCTACTCATGGGGAGTCATGGCACTCCTTCAAGATTTCCTTCCTTAGTCCCATATGTAAGGGGACATAGGGTCGAGGCCCTTTCATGTACAATAACCCATTCTTTATCCAGAATCTTCAAGTTCTCCCCATCGAGTCACTCTCCATCAAGGCCCTTGCTAGAGGGTCATGCTCTAACCCTTGTTTAATCTTTTCCAACATGTCTCCTATTGGACGACTGGCTAGAATTGCTAATTCAACCTTCCAACTGAGTGCATCTGCTACTATGTTAGCACTCCCGAGCTTGTGTTCTAACACATAATTGAACTCCGACAAGAAAACTTACCATTTAGCTTGTTTGGGTGATAGTTTCCTTTGAGTTTGGAAATAATTGGCGGCTATATTATCAGTCTTTACGATAAATCGACTACCCAACAAATAGTGTCTCTATACCCTAAGGTAGTGGACTATAGCCATCATCTCCTTCTCATAGATAATGTACTTCCTTTCAGTCTCGTTCAACTTATGGCTTTCATAGGCCAACTGATAAGAATCAAACTAGTGGGCTTTTATCCTATAGTCGAGCCCTAGGATTAAAAGGGCTAGTAAGATAGATCCTCCTGCTCCAGCCAACTCCTACCAAAGATGGGTATCTCTTTACCGAGTCACTTTATACATCGAGTCGAATGACTACCCATCTCTCTAAAGTATATCGAATTGTAGATTGTTGAGATAATAGCCAGGCCATTCTCAAGTACTCACTCATGTCTAAGGCGACCAACCACTCAGCCTCACCCTTGCTGAAGTGCCAAGTGAGCAACCCAAGACTATTCTTTAATCACCCTTACTCAAACTAGCAATTTGATCATACTCTTTTGCCTGTATCCTCCAATGGCCTCGTCAATGTATCGTCGCTATGTGTATAGGACCACATTTAGAATCTACTACACTAATCATTGCTTTTTTTGAATATTCATTTCTATCCTTTTGTATTCTTGTACATTACTTTTTTAGGTAATACCCTTTTTGTCTTTTCCCTTTTAGGCAAATTGCCCTAACTTATTGGGTATAAATACCACTTGTATTTGTAGCCGTAATCAAATTGAACATTAATATGCTTAACATTTTTCTTCTTGTAAATACTATTTATTTACATTAACTTCACTATTATCCCAACCTTTAAGCAAGGTTAGGTGGCGAGTAACCTCACCAGACCATCTCATGTGTCATATCGAGTTATGCCGCAAGTCTTTAGAAGTTCCATTGGTACGTCATATCCATTAGAGCTGTTTGTAGGTTTTTGCTTACTTTTCATTTGCTTTTGTTCTTTTGAACATTCCCCATCACTTCCTTTTCAAGCTTTCAGCAAGCTTGAACCCATTCAGTGACTGACCTTACCTATTTTTGGTCATGATTCACATCATCTTGATATTAGAGGTTTTGTTTGAGTTATAGTTTGTTTTCAGAGTTTTGTTTATACTTTATTTTACGTATGTGAAACAAAGCAAGTTACTTTGTTCATTTTAGCTGTTGTGTTTGTTGGCTATTTAGTTTCTAGTTTAGAGAAATGACTAATCTAAGTGTAAATGTTGGTGTTAGACATGATAACAGTTGAGTTGTCCACTATGGCCGACAGTCTCAGGGAACCCCTAGGAGCATTAACGAGAGACTTGATGAGGTGGCTAATCTCTTGGTAAATTTGACCTGACCTATTCATTCATTGGCTTATCGATTGACTGAGGCCACATAAAACACCCCATAAGCTACTCAACCTGTTAAATGTAAGAATCTAGCTCAACTAGTTTGAGGTGGAGGAGTAGGCAAACAAGTAAGACGAAGGATAGACCTGAGAGAATTGGATGAAGAGAATGAGGAAGAGTATTTTAAAGAAGAGCAAGCTTGAGTCCCTAAAGTATCTAACCATGTGAAGCATCGGATTCTGAGCTTCAATGGATCTGGGAATGCTGACGAATATCTAGAATGGAAAGAGAAAGAGGAACAAGTTTTTTATTATTATTAGTATGAGGATTACAAGAAAGTGAGAATTGCTACTGTTGAGTTCTCCGGGTATGCTATTATGTAGTGGAAGAATTTCCAGGCTATGAGGAGGCGAAAAGGCTATCGAGAGATTAACACTTAGCTAAAAATGAAAAGAATACTCAGAAACAGGTTCACACTGGATACTTATCTACAAGATACCTTTACTCGGCTTCAAGAGCTGAAAGAAAGAAGCCGAACAATTGATGAGTATGTCTAGGAATTCCAAATGCTCATGATCCGATGTGAAGTGAAGGAACTACTAGCATGAACAATCTCTAGGTTCCTTATCGGTTTGTGATGTGACATTTAAGACATTGTGGAGCTCTAATGATTTACCACAATGGATGAAGCCATAAGAATAGCCTAACGAGTAAAGAGGCAGAGAAGAAGCTGAGTACCAACTAGACTGCTGATTAGCCGACTCGGATAGGGAAGTCACTAAGCTTAGTCAGGTACTAAGCTGATCTAAAATGTAGATGTCCGAGCTTAGTAGAAAGGTTAACCTAACAGTAACGTACTAACCCAAACTTATGAGAAAGGACAAGGATCTAATAGGAAGACGGGCCAGATCAAGTTCTTCAAGTGCTAAGGGTTTGAACATATAGCTACTTAATGCTTGAATCGAAGGACAATGGTCATCAAGGGAGACGTCCCGAAGCTAAAGGTAGAATATACTAATGAAGAACCTGAGGAGGAAGAGAGTAATGTCAAAAAAAAGCTGTCGAGAAAGAATCAATTGAAGAGGATGTGCTCACTAAGAACTTAGACCAATTGGCCTTAGTTGTCCGATGCACAATGAACATCGAACCTTCGCAAGAGGAGGAGGAGAGGGAGAACTTGTTTCATACCACCTGTAGAGTAAATAATCAGGTAAGCACACTAATTGTTGATAGTGAAAGTTGTACCAATGTAGCATTGATCGATTTGGTCACAAGGTTAAAACTGCCGACTATTACACACCCAAAGCTATACAAGCTGCATTGGCTGAGTGGGAGAGGAGCACTACATGTCACCCAGCAAGTACTACTGTTGATCACTATTAGATATTACTCCGATGAAATTCTCTGTGACATGCTACCTATGTATACTTCACACATACTACTAGCCAACTATAGCTGTTTGATAGGAGGGTTATCCATGATGGGTACAAAAATACGTATATGTTCAAGAAGGATGGCTGAAAGATTACACTAAACCCGATACCGTCGAGAGAAGTTAACAAACTACAGACTAAGCTTGCATGCAGATTGAAGAAGGCTCTGGTGATGAGTAAAGTCAAACTCCAAAAGGCCATTGATGCTAACAAGCCAACCTTTATATTGGTTAAGCACTTGCCAAAGATGAGGGAGCAAGGTGAACTACCCTAAGAGGTAAACAAGTTTCTAGATGAGTATGCCGACTTGTTCCTAAAATTGTTACCTGAAGGACTGCCTCCACTCCGAAGCATTGAACACTATATTGACTTAATACCCGGCACCACCTTGCCTAAATGCTAGCCTATCGAATGAGTCTTGAGTAGGCTTCTAAGCTTCAACATCAAGTCAATAAGTTATTGAAGAGAGGGTATGTTAAGGAAAGTCTCAACCCTTGCACTGTACCAATACTTCTAGTGTTGAAAAAGGATGGAACCTGGCGAACGTACATAGACAGCCAAGCTGTGAACAAGATTATGATCAAGTACAGGTATCTTATTCTGAGGTAAGAAGATATGTTAGATGAATTGAGTGGAGCTAAGATCTTCAGTAAGATTGATCTTAAGTCTGGCTACCATCAAATTCACATAAAGCTAGGAGATGAGTAGAAAATAGCATTCAAAACTCGAAATGCCCTTTGGATTGTTGAATGCCTCAAATACTTTCATGAGATTGATGAACCATATACTGAGACATCTAATAGAAAAGTGTGTTGTGGTATACTTTAACAACATCCTAGTCTACAGTGCCAACATACCGAGTCATTGTGAATATCTTTGAGCCATATTGGATATCTTTCGTATTGAGAGATTATTCGGTAACCTTAACAAGTGTTGTTTTTGCTAGGAGGAAGTGGTATTCTTAAGCTACATGGTAAGTGGAGGAGGCTTACGGGTGGACAATAAGAAGATCCGAGCAATTGTCAAATGGCCAACTCCTCCTACTTGTGCCAACATAAGAAGTTTCCATGGACTAGCTTCATTCTATAAAAGATTCATTAGAAATTTCAACACCCTTCACCACACCACTTATTGAGCTAACAAAGAAGAACACCGACTTTTGATGGAGAGAAAAAGAGGAGAGGAGTTTTGCCAAGATAAAGGAAAGATTGACCACCACCCCAGTGTTAGTTTTACTTAACTTTGAGAAAATATTTAAGTAGGAGTGCAATGCATCAGACATTGGGATAGGTGCTATCCTAATGTAAGAAGGCTAACCAATTACCTTCCATAGTAAGAAGCTCAAAGGACCTTAGCTAAACTACTTTGTATATGACAAAGAACTCTTGGCACTGATCCAAGCATTGCAAATATGGCAACATTATCTGCTATTGAGAGAATTTGTCATCTATACTGACCATAAGTTCCTGAGGTACCTTCGAAGTTAGATTAAATTGTTAATGCGGCAGGCAAGATGGATTGAATTTCTTGAGGGATTCAATTTCGTGATAAAATACAAGTAGGGAAAGAGTAACGTAGTCGCAAATGGTCTTTCAAGAAGGCATGTACTTTGAAATGAATTATAGACCAGATTGTTTGGGTTTATGAGTATCAAAGAACATTATTCTAAGGATCCACACTTTAGGCTCATACTTGCGTGTTGTATTGATAGAAGGATAGTAGATAAGTATCATATGGAGGAAGGATACTTGTTCTAAAGAGAGAAATTGTATGTGCCAACCAGTTCACTTTGGGAGCTCCTAATCAGGGAAGCCTACAGTAAAGGATTGTTTGAACATTTTGGGGAGAAAGAACACATGAATTGCTGAGTGGTCAATTCTTTTGGTTGAGAATGAGGCAAGATGTACACTAAGTTGTTGAAAGCTGTGCCATATGCAAGAGGACTAAGTATTGAGCTGAATAATGAAAAGTAATACCTTTGACTATTCCAATGAAGCCATGGACTGAATTGAGCATAGACTTTGTTCTTAAACTACCACAAACTGCCCGAAGCAAAGTTTCTATAATGGTTATCATAGATAAGTTCAACAAGATGGTATACTTCATGCCCTGTTCTAAGACTAGCGACACTTCGACTATTGCTTCTCTTTTCTTATAGGAGATTGTACGATTATACAACGTGTTGAGGAGTGTAGTCTCCGATAAAGACCTAAAGTTCTTCAGCCATTTCTAGAGGACCATGTAGCATCAAGTCGGAACCAAACTACTATTTAGTACTTCCTATTACCTCTAAACTGACAGTAAAACAGAGGTGGTTAATCACACTTTGGGATCACTAATCCGAGCTACAATTGCCAAGAACTTAGCTAACTAAGACATCTGCTTACCAGTGGTCGAATTCATTTACAACTGAATAATGCATGACACCACTAGGTAAACCCCCTTCAAAGTGATCTATGGTTTTAATCTCGAGTTGCCCCTTAATCACACCCTTGTACTTATGCCTGCACAAAAGGATCCTTATGCAAGAACTAGAGTATAATCCCTTCAGCACATCTATGACAAGGTCATTCGACACACTGACTAAGCCACCAAACGTATGTGAGAGAAGACTAAGGGTAGGACGGCTAAATATTTTCAGTTAGGAGACTTAGTGTAGCTGCACCTAAACAAAGAGAGGTTTTCAAGCAAGAAGAGGAACAAGTTATCCCCAAGGTTGAAGAACCTTTCAAAATCTTCCAGAAGATCAATGATAACGCCCACAGATTAGAACTACTTGAGGATTATGGGGTTTTTAACACCTTTAACATTGTCGACCTTAATTTATATCACCCCGATGGAGAGCTGATTAGAGACCATTTGGATTTGATCCTAAATCCAAATCAACCCAAAGGGAATGATAAGAATCAGGTTACTAGGCTTTTGACCCACAACCAAGCTCGAGGAATAAAAAGGCTAACAAGACAGATCCTCCTACTCTAACCGACTCTTACCGAAGCCAAGTCACTCTGTATGCTGAGCTGAATGATCGCTCATCTCTCTAAAGTATACCAAATTGTAGATTGCCAAGATAACAGCTAAGCCATTCTTAAGTACTCACTCACGTCCAAACTAACCAACCACTAAATCTCACCCTTACAAAGGTGCCGAGAGAGCGACCTTGGACTGATCCTTAGTTACCCCTACTCAGACTAACAATCTAATCATACTCTTTTGCCTATATTCTCCTACGGCCTCGTTAATGTATCGCTATCACGTGTACAATATCACATTTAGAATCTACCACACTAATCATTGCTTTTTTTTAAATATTCATTTCTATCCTTTTGTATTCCTGTACATTACTTTTTTAGGTTAATACCCTTTTTTTCTTTTCCTTTTTAAGCAAATTGCCTTAACTTATTGGGTATAAATACCCCTTGTATTTGTAGCCGTAATCAGATTGAACATTAATATGCTTAACATTTTTTTCTTGTAAACACTACTTATTTACATTCATTTCACTCTTATCCTAACCCTTAAGCAAGGCTAAGTGGTGAGTAACCTCAGCAAACCATCTCGTACATCATATTGAGTTATACGGTGAGTCATCGAAAGTTCCATTAGTGTATCATATCTATTGGAGTTGGTCGTGGGTTTTTACTTACTTTTCATTCGCTTTTGTTCTTTTGCGCATTCCCCATCACTTCCTTTTTAAGATTTTAGCAAGCTTAGACCCATTCATTGATCGGCCTTATTTTTTCTTGGTCATAGTTTGCATCACCAACAAGTGTCCCTCCTGTGTAGGAATCCCACCAATAGCAAAGTCATTAGCATCGGTATTTACCACATAAGATTTGGTGAAGTATGGTAAGGCTGGAACTGGTTCTTTCATAATGGCTTCTTTTAATCTATCAAAGGCTTCCTGACATCTTCCATTCCACTGCCAATCTATATCTTTCTTAAGTAAGTTTGTCAAGGGTGTTATGATTTTAAGATATTCTCGAATGAACTACCTGTAGTAATTGGTAAGTCCTAAGAACGAACTTAATTCAATTGGCTTAGAAGGTCATTCCCACTTGTGGATACCTTAGACTTTAGCCTTATCCATCTTGATTTACCCTCGTCTCACCATACAACCCAAGAAGGCTACCTCTTCTTGGGTGAATGAACAATTCTCTAACTTTACATATAATTAGTTTTCCCTTAGGGTGGAGTAAACCTGTCTCAAGTGCTACACATGATCTTTTAGAGTCTTGCTATAAACCATAATATTGTCTAGATATACTACTACAAATTGGTCCAGGAATGGGGCCAGGACTTGGTTCATTATGGTACAAAATGTGGCTAGGCATTGGTTAGCTCAAATGGCATAACAAGGAATTCAAAAGAATCGTACTTGGTGACACATGTGGTCTTCAGCTCATCCCCTTTAGCGATCTGGTCTTGATGATAGCCTGACTTCAAGTTTAACTTGGAGAAGTATCTTTCCTCACTCAACTAATCAAATAAGTCAGCTATCATAGGAATAGGGTATTTATTCTAGACTGTTATCTTAGTAAGAGCCCTATAGTCTAGGCATAGTCGTAGTGATCCATCATGCTTCCTCTAAAATAAGACTAAGGTACTAGAAGGTACCTTAGAGGGGCGAATAAACCCAATAACCAATAGTTCTGTCAGTTGCCACCAAATTTCTTCTAGTTCAAGGGGTGACATATGATAGGGAACCACTGACGGGGGTTTAGCCTCAGGTTCCAACTCCATTATATGATCTACTTCCCTTTGAGGTGGAAGTCTTTTAGGGAGTTCCTTTGACATTACATCACTAAACTCCCTTAATACTTCCTGGACCATCTTCGATATCTCTCGCTTCGTTAGGACCTTATCTTCTACTTTTAGGGTGGCTAAGAACGTAGGTTCATTTTGCTTTACCCCCTTAGATAACTAAATGGCTGATAACAACTTAGTAGTTGGACCGGAACTTCGGCTAACTGGAACAACACATTCTCGAGCCTTGTCCATGAAAAAAATACAATTGGAAGATGGCACAATATATGTTCGGATCATATCAAGGAAGTTCATGCCAATTATTAGCTCATAGTCATCTAGGGGATTTACCTCTAGCATTTCCTTCCCATTCCACTATCCTACTTGAAAGTTTACATCTAAAGCTGCTCCTACTATCGGTATCTCTTCAGAGTTAATCGACTTAAGCTTTCCCTATCCTTTCTCGATGTTTAAACCTATCTTGGCAACTACCTCCTTTGAGATGAAAATGTTAGTAGCCCCCATATCTACTAAGGTATTCATCTTGTGATCCACGACTTAGGCTTTTACGTACATCAATCCCTTTGGTTCATAAGTATGCTTACTTTGTATGGCATTCAAGAGTTTCAAGGCACCCAGTTTAGTGTCATTCTAGGTTGCTTCCTCCTCTCTAACACATAGTGCTGCTAGCTTAGCCCGGTTTGGACATTCCCTAGCTTTGTGAGGGCCCACACATAAGAAGCAAGAGAACCTACCCTGGGAAGACTCCCTTAGAGGCTCAAGGGCCTTACCTTTCCATACTTGTATTGGAACCTCTCTTCTAGAACTAGACTCTACTCTTTTAACATCTCCCCTACCTCTCTAGGGTGCATCCTTCCTACCTTTATCTCTAGGTCCATCACCATGCTTAAATTCAATCAAGGTCTCTACAATAACCATAGCCTGGGCAAGGGTTTGGACTCCTCACCTTTTTAGTTCTATTTAGGCCTACCCTTGCAACCCATTTTGGAAGGCAAACATGGCATCCTTGTTGCTCATATCCAGGATTTCTAAAAGTAGCTCAGAGAATTCTATCACATATTTTTTAATAGAGCCCTTATGCTGTAACCTTCTCAATCAAGCCATAGCATCCTTCTTGGCATTGCTGGAGTAAAATTAGGCCTTCAATTCTACCTTGAAGTCCTCCTAAGTGGTTATATCATCGATACATCGTTGGGTACCTTTTGACTTCCTTCACCACCACAGCGTGACTACATCTTCTAAGAACATAGGAGCTGAACAGAGCTTAGAAGCATTATCTAGCACTCCAAATGCATCAAAGTACCTCTCTAAGTTCCATAAATTATCAATTTCATTCACAATCTTAGTTCTCAAGTAAGGCTTCGATTTTGGAACGTCAATCCTCCCCACAAGTCCAATGTAGACTAACTTATGGCCAATAGCATGGCCTTGTTGTAATATAGCTCGTAACCCTTCAACCTGCTTTCTTAGGGCAACTACCATCTACTCTAGATTGTTGTCCTTTTTCTGAAGGTCATCTACCACTTAGTTTAGGGCTGATAGCATCTTCCTTAGAAACTCATCCTCTAGCTTCTTCATGCTATTGTCAATCCCATTCACTCGATCCCTTAAGTCTCCCATGGTTAACTTTAGCCTCACTAACCTGATCTCCATGGGAAAACTCATCCCCTTAAACAACACTGGATTGGTCAACTCACTTACACTGAAAGGAATCATTGGAGCTTCATCATATTCAACCACATCAGTCTTGTTTCCAGCCATAGCTTCTCAAACCTAGGGCTCCAATACCACTTATTATGTATAGAGTGTTTAGTCTTGTTTATACGTATGGCACTTAGACTCTTGGAGTTTTTTAAGGAGAGCTAAGTCAGCCTTCCTCTTAAGTACTCACAATACACTTACCAGAGAAAGAAAGTGTTTAAAGAGAGAAGCTTAAGAACATAAGGAAATTCTTACTCAATTGACTAATGAGTACAAATGAGGGGAGGTCCCCCTTATATACAAGTGGCCTTTTGAAATGGACAACCAATATTGCATTGATCTAACGGTCTATATTATATTTTTATTTACAATGCTACCTACCCTCTATCCATAAAGATCTCGAAAGATCCATAAAGATCTAGGATCTTCCGAGATCTTCTAAAAGCTTTCCTCCTAAAAATCCTTATTGGTCTTAGGCCTTAGGTTCCTTCTTATATGGGCTGGTAGGAACCTCCAAACTTTAGGTCTCTATTAAGGGTCTGTGATACACGCACACGTTGATCATAACACATCCACACTATCCAACGTCCAGTTCACATGCACACGAGCACTTATAGTCCACTATCCTCTATTATCCAACATTAACTAGACACTTACGAACATACACGCCACAAGTACACTAATCAACACCCATGAGCTACATTAGATCATACAGCCACTTACGATGTACCTCCATTGTCGACAATTAGTTCACGGCATGAACACGCCAATCACATGCATGATCCAATCTCATAGGTAATTGAGTAAATTATTTTAGTTGGTTATTTATTTATTTTTAATTAATCACTTTATTTCACTAACTTGTTTATTAGTGTAGGTTTTTTAAATAAATTTTAATAAACTATATATCATGTGGTTTTGCAATTTTTTAAATATATTGTAATTTTTTTTTGATAAATTTCATGTTTTTTAAGTTAAATTGTATTTTTTGTTTACCCTAAATTGCATTTTTTAGAAAAAGTTACATATCTTTTCCAAGATCTGTATCTTTGGAGAAGATACGTATCTAAATTATGTATCTTAGCAGATCTTGCATTTAGGGTTTAAAAAAAATTAATTTTTGACATGTAGTAGTTTTAAAAAAAATAAAATAAAATATAACAAATTTTAATTGGAGTTTTTAAAAAAGATTTAGATAGTTAAGTTTTTTCAAATAGATTAACGTAATTAGATCTTTTTAAGTGTTTTTTTTAATAATAAATCGATAACCAACATAAATTTGGCTAGATTTTTTTTTTAAAAAAATTAACCCACTAAATCTTTTCTAAAAATATAGAACTATATTGGTTTAATCCTGATTAGCAGGTACATAGACACCTCCCAAGCAACTATATAAAAAAAAAAAATTTTTTTCTTTTTTAGGAAAAAAATGTTTATATTTTAAATTCATCTTAACTACATTTTTGCACTTTTAGAAAAATTATAAAAAAATAAAAGTCCATTAGTTTTTTTCTTTTTTTTTTTTTATCTTTATATGGTAACTTAGTCTTAATAGATTGACCCTGAGCTTAGATTTTCTGGCTTAATTTATTAAAAAAAATAATTTTTAAAATATTTGCAAACTAGTGGTTAAGTTAAGGTTTTTCTACCTGAAAACCCTAATTTTATTTTTTAGTTAACTAGTTGGTGACTTTAATTTTTATATTTTTTTAACATTTTTTAAAGAGAAAAATGTTTCCTTAATTTTATGTCAAGTAACTTATATTAAGCAAGTTAAGCTTAATATAGGTTAAATTAAGGAAAACCGAAATAGGGCTCAACAAAAATACACTTTAGAAATTAGGTTTGAAAGTAAGGAAAATGAGATAAGAAAAAGGAATAGAAGAAGAAAAAGAAAGAAATTCAACCAACCGCATGGTTCACTTAAGACTAGTTATACGGTGCTTACTACGAAGTAGGACCAGCTGTATGGTTCGCTTAGGATTAGCCAAATGGCTATCACTTGCATTCTGTGATCATGCTAACTAGCCTTATGGTTCTACTAGAACCAACTGGTTAGTTCAAACAGATTCTGCAATTTTATAGAATTTGTTTCACGAAACCTTACAAAACTTTCACTTCTCCTTCAAGCATTACATCAAACTTTAATCCACTGACTTAACCCAGTTTTTCATCATCAAAACCTTCTTTTCTTTTTTAACGCCCACTACATCAATCAATCATTCACTAACAATCTATACAACACACCCTAAACTCTCTAAGAAATACACTTAATCAATACAACCTTTAACAAGAATGAATCTTAAGATAAATTAAGGGTTTAAGAGTGACTTACTTGTTGTTTCTGGTATGAAGGTACTCCAATCTGCAACTCCCATTCCCTAACTTCTGTAAAAATGAATTTCTTTCGGTTTTTCTCACCAATTTAAGAGAAAAACAAATTTCCATGGAGCGTACGTTGTAACTTACTTGTATTTGCTATGTCCTTACAAAATCTTAGGTTTTGCTTCACTTGAAATGTACAAAACTTGTTGAATCCAAACCCAAATGATCTTCTTGAGGGTTCTCCTATGAGTTTTCTAGTTTTCCAAGAAGAAATGTGGGGGAGGATGAGGGTAGTAAGGAAACCAAATTTTCTCCAAACCTTTTTGCCCTATTGCATAAAGCCAATTACATGCCATGCTAACTCTCTTATTTTTATAAACTTTTTATATTTTCCTAAATCCTTTTTATTTATTAATTATTGAATTTGGGTTTTACAGCAACTTTGCATTATTAACCTTGTTATCTATGTCTGGCTAAATTACATATTTAATGTCACATCTTGGAACCTAAAATGACATTGACAACCGCTATGTGTACACAAGACTTACTTAATAACATGGGTTTTTATTAGGCTTTAGATTTTCAAAAGCACTATATTAAGTTTTCGAAAGTATAAATTGCCAAAATTTTTCAAAAATCTAATAGAGTTTCGTATGTTTCTAGACCAAATTTTAAAAACTTATAAAAACACCTATAGTAGATTTATAATTACTCAAACATGTTGAGTACTTGGCTATACTAACCTCTAACAAACCTAGAGCTCTTAACATAAGCTAATTTAGAACCACATCTACTTATGCAGGCTTGAAATGGAATAAAAAGATAGAAGTTCAAAATTTATGTCATCTTTTTATTACAAACCCTTTTGAAACTTTTAGGAAGAAAAAAAAGAGTCTAGCCAAGATTTCGTATTATCTACTCGCTTCTACACCGATCCCATACCTAGTTGATTATGAGTTGTCACAACCATAAAGAGAATTTCCTTACCTAAAAGAATAAAGATTTAGCTTTATCGGACTTGGTATACAATAATTGCAAACATATGCAACAAGAGGCACATACACCTACTCTAATGCAACAAGCAAGGTTCAATTATAACATTAGTTAAAGTGCATTAATAAAGCAACAAATGAGGAGTACTCATGACTCCTTCAAATAAGGGCTAAGCGAGGTTCAATCCCATAAAGGGCTATCAAGGGCAGTATGGAGCAATTGATCTCCATACCAAATGAAAAGCAATCTTATACAGGAGATACAACTATTATTCAGCTGCTGCCATTAACGCGTTGGTGACCATTACACCAATACCATTTCTCATTATCAACTGTTCAATAGGCTACCATTAAGGTAGCTTAAGTGCCTAGAAACTACCATATTCCAAAACTAAGCTTGTAGCCCCAGCTTTGGTTTAAGGGTGTTGTTTATTGGATCAAACAACCAAGCACATGCAACAAACAATTTATTAGGTTGAGTTTACATATTAGTTTGATTGCATAAATTATATCCTTACAATCAACAATCATAGTTGTTACCTACCTATATTGTCAAGCTCACAATCCAAGAGTCTGAAAGGTAAGACGATGTCCAACTCAAATATATTAAGATCATCAATAACATATATTGGTTCTTCGCTTA